>CAWUFW010015261.1:0-369973 GCA_963921515.1 Calotriton arnoldi
CTAACGTTGAATTACCGCCTTACCAAACGTTGGGCGCCATGTAGTGTAGCTCCTATTTCCCTAATAGGCTCTGCGCATTGGAATAATATATCCTATAGGTTTGACATAGGACTAAGGTCAGTATGTCCCTATCGAGTATATTAAACTTAATTACTTGTGCCAGCTAGCTCAGAGGCCACTAGAAACTCCTTGACAACAAGAAGGGAGTAGTTTCTGGCAGCCGCAAAACATGACCACTTTGTTTCCCTTTAGAATCAGAACGTGTCCCAGAGTCGTGGAAACAATAGATAACTATTTCACTCAGCTCAATCGTGCATGCTTAGTTTTCTCCAAGTTACACAGAAAGAACAGACGGGCGTTTCAATAAAAGATTTATTGAACAGTCTTGTTTCTGGTGTAAGTAAAATGTGCTGTTACGATCACAAGACAGTATGCAAGATAAATAATGTACAGTGTGAGCAGTAGAAATAAATAATACTGCGATAGCATTATCTTTTAGCATATATGCATTTACATAAATGACACAGACTAAAAATGCGAGTACTCATACGATGCGTTTCTAATCTAGTTCTACCCCAATGTACCTAACCTAGGTGTAGGGAGAGGTATGAAGTAGGTGAAGTATTCCTTACTATGGTATACTAAGAGTATGTTAAGCCTAGTATGCCTAGTATGCCAAGAGTCCCTCTAGGTTCTAGTCAGCTCCATACCTTTAGAATGAGAGAGGTAGGAATCTCTTTGCCAGACTCGAACTCCAACACCCCGCGAGGGAAGTCAGATCACTGGAAGCTGGACTCTCTGCGTGCAGGGATGACAGCGTCTTCTCAGTGCGTCAGTCCGGGAAACGGGTTCCTCTGAAGTCGAGGTCTCCTCTAGTTTACAGGGGCTAGGGAAGGTATATTTATACCTGAGAAGTACCTAAGAATGTTAGCATTGACGTGAGTCGGACAGCGGAAGACGTCATGAATGAACCCCTAAGGAATAATGGTTCATGCATAATATATGAGTCCTTGAAGAAATCAATAGCCCTGTGCTAGGGAAACTCCCGCAGCCTAAGGGTCTGTTCTTCATGAACACGTTGTGACGTTAGGGTGGACGGATGTCAGAGACCATGCCTGTATTTGGAGTGCACGGTTTAATGCCTAAATAAGGGCTGGGATTCTATGCCTATATAAGGGCAGGGCAAATTGTGCCTATATAAGGACATGATACTGGAAAGCCCGTTTATGGACACCCTAAGAGGAATACAACAGGTACCCTGTTGCTATTGCAATGGAGTACCCTTTCTATCAACATAAAAATCAGCTCCTAGGTTCCTCGGTACTGCCCTAAAGGTCATCCTGGCAAAGGAACAGAAAACACATCCCTACACCAAGGTATTTGCCTCTGTTCTGGGAGCAGTATTCTTACTTCATTCAGGGCTTAAGCACTCAGAGGGGTGCAGCCGGAGGATAATGCAAATAAGCCAATCGAGGTTTTAGGAAGGGACAAGGTAACTTTCTAAAATTACCTTTTCTTTAATATGTGTTAAATATCCAACTTTATTAGCAAATTGGACTTTTAATAGATAGTACAAAGAGTCCAAGAATAATATTTCGAGGTGTTTCATAGCCAAAGTTAACATTATATTTAATGGTGCACACTAGTGTTTCTCTATGGAACAGTCAGCCTTTCTACAGTGAAAATAGCTTTTGTGTGCTAATCACTGAGAGGACATATTTACCAATAAATCTCTACATGTCCTACTTTTAAATACCAAGCACCCTGCCTGTTTGACTATAAGGCCTACTTAGGAATGACTTATTATTATTTAAAAGTATGGTTTAGACCTGTGAAAAGGGTTATTTTGATGGGTCTAATTTCAGGTTTTAAACTGCTCCAGAAAGGCTAGAATGGTATGCCTGAAATCATGTTTACACTGCCACTAAAGTCGATGACACAATATGTGCTGTGGGACACTGGTGGCATTTACATTACAGGCCCTGGGTACACATTGTACCACATACTATGAACTTATAGGTAATTTAAATATGCCAATTAGAGTTATGCCAATTCAGCCATGTTAAAAGAGGGAGCACATTCACTTTGCTACTAATTTGCAGGTGGTAAAGTTCACAGAGCTCTACACCCAGCAAAAACTGATAGGGAAAGGATCTGGGGTACACCAACCAAAATAATGACATTTCCTTCAAGCAGTTACTCATGCACTGCTTATGCCCTTACAAGTGACATTGATCATGACATGTTAAATGACATAATTAATGATAGGACTGATGACACCTCGGATGCATTATTGAGGACATCACTGATGGCATCATGAAAGAAGCTGTGTTTTTACTTGTGAAGGATGTGGGACCTTGAGAAGTAATAGGGCTGCAATCTTAGGCCTGCTGGGAACCAAGTACCCTTTTGTAGCACTTCACTTTCTACAGGTAGTGAAACAGAGCAGGCTAAGGCCTACTAAGGGAATGTGGTGTGGGCTAGCACCCCAGTTCTCAAGCATTCAACAAAAAACACTAAATAAATCAGGCCCAGAAAGTGCTTTTATTTAATTTTTTTTTTTTTTTTTAAAGCAAAAGTACTCTGTCACACACACATTACTGAATGGTATGTATTAGTTTAAAATATGTACAAGTAGGCAGGTTGACCTACCTATGATGACACTTACCTAATGGTTCACACCCACAAGCCATGAACCCTTTACACAGAATACCCCCACCTATACTAGGCATAATTTAAGGTAGTGATGTTATCAAAAGGTAGGCCTACTGGCTTCGTCAGGGGGTCACCACATTAATAAAATGGGAAGTATGTCAAAATAAGCCAATGCATGCACATAAAGAGGGGACCCCTGCAACAAACAGGAGTTCCTGAGGCAGGGAAAGAAGCTCATAATCTTGTAAATCTTCAGGAAACATTTATCTTTGCTATCCAAGCACAATATTTCTTAATACACAGAGCTCATGACCACATAATTATAGAAAAATATGAAAAATATTTTGTTCTCAATAATGAAATCAACAATGCAAAATATATGTATACATATAAATAGAAAATGACTCTAAACTAGTGCCATCATCACATTCATACTACTCATAACCCATACTTATCCACAATTCACTGATAACTTAAGCATACAAAAGAACTGTACAACAATTACATTCCAAATCTTTTTCCTATTTTGTCTCTTTTCAATACACAGTTCCTTCTAGACACTAGTTTTTGACGCAGAGAGGCACAGCAAGAATCCTTGCGGCACTGCCCTGCGCTAAAACCTCATCAATGAGGCCAATTGTGTGGCCCTGGGAGTCCTCTGGTAGTGCAATGCATTGTAAGTTTGGCTGAGCACATACAACAGCCAGTGTGTGGGGATGTGGAGACAATGATGTGAGATGGCATATGTGTACAGCAAGGTTGACTCACAAATACACATGCACTGCTGTGTCTGACAGTGTCACACTTGTGCTGTAGTTGGATAGGCATGACAGAGAGATGCCCATTGGGGTAGTACATCCTACACGGGAAGTGGCCCTGATTTGATGATGGAGCATGAGGGAGTCTGGAGGAAAAGTGTCTCACCATGCCACACATGTCAAAGTCAGAGGATGTGAAACAGGAATCAGTTAAGGTATAGGATGATATAGTTTACCACCACAAAGCCCTTGAGTAAGGGATGGTAGGAGGCTGAGGTGAATGCCCCCAGTTGTGTGGCAAACCTGGCTAGGTACATGCCACCAATTCCAGCATTACTACCATGTGGGGTTTCGGTTGACCCACAGCCCACAAATACAGGCTGCGATGTCAGTCCATTGGAAATGGTCATGCATATTACTGGTGCTGTATGTACAATAACCTCATTGTAGGATCTGGGTTACATCAGTGTGTGTCAGTAAGTTGTGTACCTAGGTCCAAAATAAGAAGTGCCAGAGGATATATATATATATGTCCAAGTGAGGGGGCATGAGTTAAAACAATGTGTGATACTCTGAAGTTAAACTACTCTTCCAATGATGAAATGTACTGAGTGTCCGTGCTAGCATTCTACATAGTTTCATTGGGGCCATCCTCTGTGGTAGCTACACTGTGCCCAATGCCCACTAATATGGAGTCAAGTGTTTGTGCACTTAAATCACATCAGTATCCACTGCTCAGAAAACCATCCTAAGAACATGCCCTCATACAATCCAGCAGTGTATCAAGGTTTGAAGCTTTGTGGAGGACGTGTGAAGTACAGACCCCCTGGCTACATGAATGCACAATGTGCATGCAAGACACCACAACAAGCCAGAGTGCTGTGGTGTCCTGTGAAAAGGCAGACTGAAGGTACATAACTAATTAATTTCCCAAGCCACATCCCTTCCACAGGAGATATGGGCTGAACACTGGTCACAGGGAATGCTGACTCCCTGGGGATTATGGTGCAATGTGCATAGTAGTGGTGTCAATACGTCCAAATACTTGAGGGTATATTCACAAGGACAGTGCACCCATGGAACTTAACTTATAAAGATGTTGGTGTCACACACTGGCCTTACACATATCTACAAGGCCACATAAAGCCACCCTGCATGGCTCTTCATGGTCTTGTAGGCATGGAAAAGGCAACGCAGCACAAGTTGCTGATTGCCTCACACTATGATGGGAGGAGTGCCATGGGGCTCATGGTGGGAATTCCAAGGTAACATTCATGGCATTTAAGACATTCCCAGATTTATAACAAGCTGTAAACTTGGGAATCCATCAATATCTGACGCATCTCCACAGGAACTGTAGGGGAAGGAACAAGGATCAATCGCATCATTTCACCACAAATTTGCCTCTATGTATGCTGCATTCAGCAGCGTAAACAGAAAGAGGAAATAGCTTCCAAATCTTGTTTCTGGTCTGGATGGTACCCCTTACTGCACTGGAACAACCATCCTAACAATACATGCACTCTAGTACCGTGGTCCAAGGGTGCTTGAGTTGGTGCATGGCAGCCATTTGTGCACCAGCGCCATGGAATAGGACTGGAATGCAGAGTATCTCATAGATATAGAGGAGTCATGCCCTGTTTGATGTAGGTCTGCGTGGCAGGATGCTTGCAATGATAACTTAAGCCATAAACTTGTAAATGAGGCCATGATTGTTAACCTTTTGACTCTTGTGAGCAACTGACAAGGATCTCCATCAACATAAATCTTTTCCATTCCAGAGGATGAAACACCTACTCCTGACCAGTAGCATGTCCTGGAAGTGGATCCTGCAGAGGATGACAGACTGCCAAGCCTCGATCAAGACTCCCTCCATGAAACCCTTGACTCCATCCAAACACCCTTCCGGTTACGAGAAGGACTAACAGCATTGTGGGGTCTCCACATTATCTGCCTCTCACACACTAAACACCACCTGCCAGCCCACCCCCTACCACAGAACTTTGAGGACCCTCAAACAGTTTTCCAACATCAGGTGGTAGGAGTGCAGTGTGAACTGGTAGATGAGATGCGGGCAGGGATGGAGACCATGGCGGTCACCTTAGAGGGAGTCCGTAGGTGCCTTAGGACCCCTCAGAGGCTGTAAGAGGCACCCACTCTCCGTTCCATGGCTTGGACTGGTTCATGGACTGGTTCATGGCTGACATTGCTGGTGTCATGAGTCAGAGGCATGAGCAAATGCCCAGCCAAAGTGGCAGCAGCGAGGTTGCCAACAAGATAGGGGCAATATAGAACATCCTGGAGTCCATGGAGCGGTAGCAGGACTTCTACATTCTCAACAATGGGTGCCTAGCACCGCGATATTGCTGCTGTGCTGGCAAGCCAGCAGGTACTTCTCAGTGCCATGCTGCCTTAAGTTGGTGCAGGGAAATGCTGCTGGGAGCCAGGGGTCTACATCTTCAGCCCCTGATGTGTGTGTGCCTCCGTCAACTCCCAGAGCTTCAACATCATCCTCACAAGAGGCACCACACACATCAGAGGACAAACATGTGTGCTTCAGTTCTCTGCAAAGACAAACTGCCAAGTAGCATATCTCTTTGCCACATGTCCAGTTTCTCCAATGCCCTGTGCTTATGCCCATGCCAGTATACCTCTCAACAGGTACTGTCCTCAATTTGCTTGCCCACCTGTTGATCTCATCCTCACTGGAACATTCCTCTACTCAACATGCCCCATGACATGTAACCCCCATGGACTGTGTCTGGATATCCAATATCTCATCAACTATGTTGGGGTTGTTGCCCCAAGGACTGCCATTTGCTCCTTGGTTGACGTGTAGATAAATCTAGTTTCACTTATCAGCATGGTGGATTTCTGGTCATGAGTTGAGTAAGTAGTTCATGGTAGATGTGCTGAATCTCAAGGTACTATATGACATCTAAAGTATAATTTGAGTCTGAGATCGAGGGCTAAATATGCACAGTGCATGTAAAATAATATATGTGATGCCTAACTTCTACAAAACTGGCAAGTCGTAATCCAAGGTCAAATGCATGAAATGCGAAAATAGTTGATCAGTCAATGGTAACACTAAATGTTGGTTTTGACCAGGTGGCTGATACAACCATGTATAGTAGCCAGGAAACAACAGTGATGCTACTACACTTTGGTGCTAGGGAGAGTGTGTAAGTGACTTTCATCAGTGTGGTACGAAACACATCCTAGATTAGTCACAATAGATTTACTTCAACATCCATACAAAACATGCTGCATCACGTACAAACACAGTGCAACGTTACATCAATATCTGTTTTGCCCTGTATGTCCATTCACAGCTAGAGTGTCACTTACAGCGACCATTGAAGTTTGAATATCCCTCAAGTGACTCCATTGCAAACTTCTCATTTTTGACTCCTTAGGTGGCTCCTTAGGTGCTCCACCTCCTAACACATGTATACAAACAGTGGCAGCATCTCCTACAGCATATGCTTAACCCAACCTAAGCATATGTCACAACTGGCAAGCATGAAATAAGTAGTTGTGAAAGCGTAAAACAGGTTTTATCTAAAACACTATTGATGTAAAATTCGAAAAACTATAACCTACACTAATCTTACCTATAGAAACAGTGCCTAAACTATCCTAATCTAACTGATCTACACTATACTATTTTAGGACTAACCTAACATACCTAACCTTAACATCCTACTCTACACATATATCACAACAGACAGGTTAAACATCAACCCCCCACCCACCTTATAACACAATTGCACATGAGACTAACATCAAATACAGTTATACACATACTACCTAAACATTAAAAGCTAAAGAAATATATATATTTTTCTTAATTTTGCATTGTTTGTTCTATAAACACAGACTAAACATCAACCCCCGCCAATTCCTCATCTAAAACACAAATCACTAGTAAAACTATATTAAAACACTATACCTAAACTAACCTACCACTATACTAGTAACGTTCCAGACCTAAGCTAAAAAATCTATACTATAATAATACTTATAATAAAGAACTGGGGAGGGCATGGAAGTTTGAGGAGGTCCTAGATCTGTTGCTCCATGCGGGCTACAGTCTGTGGCAAAGTCTTTACCATCTGCAACAGTGTCACCAGTTGCATAGGACTGTGGCCAACTTCAAGTTTGTGTCCTGCTGGCCCTTCTGCAACTGCTGCACCATGTCCATGAATTGCTGGGACTGTGCGGCACCTGGCTGTCCTGCCACTGCTGGTGGTGCAGAGGAGGTTCCAGATAGCGGGCCAGAGGAGGGTCCAGCGATAGGCCCTGGAATGCCACCATGTTCGTTTCCCACAGGACGGCAGGTTCTTGCCCTCTTCGGTGGTTCAGGTCCTTGAGCTGGCCACATCCAGCTGCCTGCTGCCCTTGCTCTGTCATAGGTGCCCCCCATTTTCCTGTAGGCCTTTGCCACATGCCGGATATGCCGGTATCTCTTAACCCTGAGCCTATATGCCTTTTTCTCTGCTGGGGTCTTGCTGGCTGTTGGAGAGGAGAGACACATGAATCAAACAAAACTTATTTGTCACACTTGACTACATTTACATGCATCATTCACTATTAGCAGCACAAGTGGCATGGCCTGCCTACCACACTTACATCTATGTAGCGCAGAATGACCATCTATCATGAGAAGCATGTCCTTCCCCTAAGATAATAATGGTAAATAACTCAGTTTGTGGGCATGTGGGTACTGGAAAGGCCAGTGACAGGCCTGATTACCATGTACCCATGTGCATATGAGGAGGGACTTTGATATACGCTGGTATGTACACATGGAATAGTACACATGGTCCATCTATGTGCCCCTGGAGGTATGACATGACACATGCCAGAGGGTACAATCTATGGCCAATCATCTAAATGAAAGGAGTGATGTGTAGGCAGTACATGCATTGTGACCCAGCAATGCTTCACTGTCCTGGCATATACCCAGGCCACACACATAGCAACATGGATATACTCAGTGCCAAGTAGTTGAAACATAGACAGAATGTTGTGAGCTACCTCACATTCAACATAGCTATTGTAAATGTTTTATAGAGATTGACACATGGTCATGCCAACACCACTATACCATAGATCACCTACTGAAAATAGACAAGAACATGTGCTCCATGATATACCCAGTTGTCTGTTCCAACCTTCCAGTACAGATTATTACCAAGACACACATCAACACGTTCTTAGTCCATATGATGAATGTGTACAAGCATGCTGTAGAGTGCATATTAGTGAGTCTTTTGAGCTGTATCCGTCAGGTATATTGCAAGAAATTGTTGAATGAAGAGGAATACAGATGATAAAATATGGATACCTGCATCATTTTGGGAAATGTGTATGGGCCTGTACGCTGACAACACTGTGCATACATGCCTTTGGGACTTTACACATCGGGCTTATGTCTCACAAAACTCTACAAAGTAATTGAAATGTGTATAGTACAGGCCATTTGATTGTAGGGCAGGAGTCAGGTATGTTACAGCATTACCATGTGTGGAATGCTTACAGGTCCCGCATACACTCATACCAATTAAGGTCCTCATGTACTGCAAATTGCCATAGGGCAGTGTCGCTAGGCTTCATGCTGCACTGCTTACACCAAAATAAAATTGCAGAAATGCACCCTAATAATCATAATCCTGTCCTTTTCACCTGTGCTGGTGCACAATGGTCTGCCATGCATCAACACAGGCATGCTTGCACCACGATGCAAGTGTGCCTGTGTTGCAAGCATGATTGTTTTTGTGCAGGAAGGGACAACTTCATGCACCAAACACAATCACAAGAGGCCATTTTCCCTTTCTATGTGTGAAGCTGAAGTCAGCACACATAGGATGAGGAAAAACGAGGAGAAACAAATACATCTCTCATCTTAGCGCCTCCCCTACACCATCCCTGGAGAGGCATAGCTTTTTGACAAATTTTCTGGTTTATAAAATCTTGTAAATCCGTGAATGTGTCACATGCATGTGTGTTCCATGGAAACACCCACCGTAACACCCTAGGCACACCTCCGTAACACAGGGTGAGTTCATGCAGCGACTTGTGCAGCATTGCCTCACTCCAAATCAACAAGGTCATGAAAACCCAAGCAGGTGGCCTTTATGTGGCCTTTTGGATGTGGTCCAGCAGTGTGCATTGCCGGACCATCACTAAAAGTGATGTCTCAGCAGCGCACAGGGGCTCTTAAATGAGGCCCTCAGGCTGCACTGGTGTGGGAATCATCACTGCCTGTGTAGACCTGCCACACATGGAAGTTCCCTAAATGACCATGTGTACACATTCAGTAGCAATGTGCAGTAGACAGGGAGATAGGTTTCATTCCACAAATTCCATGTTAACATTGAGTTGAATCACAACTTTCTTTGTAGCACCATATCATATTGTTTTTCTTTCCTCTGTCACACGATCATACATGCCACCGATGTGCAGTACTCTGACAGATGTGCTTGTACCAATGATGCAGAGTGACAGCTGTGACATATCATGATCAATGCTAAGGAGTGAACCCAAGTAACTCAATGACATGGACAATGGACTTATGGACTCACTAAAACTAATGGGGATAAGTGACTAGACCACTGGTCATGACGTCTGAAATGATACATGTTACCTTTGGCACCTCTCTTATACACATGCTGCATCTATACTAGGATGGAATCATGTATTTTTACGGTGAACCTGCACACATACTCACCCAAGTCTGTTGCAGTCCAGACTTTGGCCAGATGTTGTACTACAGGTACATGTATGGAAGGACAAACAATATGCTGTTTGAGTGGCATGAATGTCTGACATGCTTTACATCATTTAGACTGTAACCAATGTTGGCATGGTAGAGGTAAGTAATTGGCAGCCATGTACTTGGTATGAAGTGAATACACAATATGAGAACACATGTATTGGTTACATGATCACTGTGCACATGTCAACATCCAATGTGCTGTTGAGAATTGGAAGTTTTGTGTGGGATATGTGTTACACCACAACCACACCTGTGTCCTGGCTAAGATATGACTTGAATGTGGAGAATGTTGGTTCTGTCGGGTACAGAATTGATTCTTGGTTTACTGAATAATAACAAATAGAAAACAGTACTCAAACTTTTCAGTAATAATCACTGGAAAGGAAATGGAAGGAAAGACAAAAAACAAAAACACACCAAAGAATTGAGTCAATCTAACGTTGTATTGAGGGATAAATCAATATATTCTTTTAAATTTTATGGTTTAGAGATAACATTAGAAGGCTGTCACAGTTCATGAACATACGAATTGTTCAAACGGTGCAAGTGATATGATGAAAAAAGTGCGAAAAAAGTGCAAAGTGTGAACAAGATATATACAGTGCTGTACGGATTGTTAAAACTGGTCATTCAAAGGACATCCATCCCTAGGTACATAAATCTCCGCGCCGCTTGGGATTTAAATTTCCATTTCACGTGGGGCGGAGAGAGTAGGGTCAGGATTATGACAGGAACGTCAACGTTTCGACCCAGAGAAGTGCGTGATTGACTAGTAGGCACAGCGGGTCTTCCTCAGGACAAGGCGAACCAAGGGACAGCCCGAATTAAAGAAAGGAAGGTCTTCAGGGTATGGTCCACCATAGGTTGGATTCAAAGAAGAAATGACTGAAGTGAGGTACTTGATGGTAATGAATCACATTAATGAGGCAGCAGAGTTCTGTAGCTCTCAGGCACTGCCCGGGAACTGAGAAGTGCCTGAGTGACCACTCCCTGGACAGTGCAGGATGCATCCTACCTCACCTATTGGGCTCCCCTGCACTGCATTGTGTGCTTTGGCCATTATGATGCCCTTGTGAACAGGCCCCTGTGTCATGTTCAGTGTCAGTAATTTACATATCATGCCATAGTCACCTAGGTACATATCTGGTCCTTTCAATTACAAAAGCGTTAAGAGTATTTTGCTACAGCCAAACAGCTGCAAGCTCATGCTATGTGGGAACTTACCGACATTTCTTCTGACTTCTAGGTCCAGGTGTTCAAGGAGATCCTGCTCCTGGTTGACAATGTCAGTCCACCGGTGCTTGTATTGTCTGATGTTCTGGTCCACACCAAACACTCATTCCATTTGGAAGCTCAGCTTCTCCCACCTGTACCGCCTCACCTGGGTTGGGTACCCCGTAGCATCCTGCCTCCACTCCCAATCATGTTAGGCAGTTATGTCACAATCAGCCACAGCAGGCCGCCAAACTGCTCTTCGGTCAGGTTCCTGGACCTGTCCCGGCTCCTACCCGACATTTCCCTCCACCCACTAGTCACCCTAACCCCAACTACAAAAAAAACACTGCACCTTCCCCCTACAACTATAACTAATAACCCATATTTAGACAAGCACTCCACAATACACTACACAAAACAACACAAAATACAAATACAGCACAAAAATGACAATTTAGGGACATGGCACAGAAAACACAGACATCTAAATGACCAGGAAGCTCCAGGAGCTGCCTGTGCAGGTAAGAGCAGTGGGGCAGTGGGGCAGGGGAGGGGGCCGAGTTGGCGATGCGGTGAGCGCAAGGTAAGTGGTTTTCTTTTTTTAATTCAATTTTACCTTGTCGCCGTCTGTCGACTCCACCCTGCCCCACCCCACCACTCTTACTTGCACGGGCTGCTCCTAGGAAGCACCACCAAACTCTTCAGCAAACTCTAAACACCTCCACCACCCAGCACAAACAAAAATACTGTAAGTGAAAGTGAAACAAACTTCAAACTTTCTGGTTTGCAGCATGGCTACGTCATCACATCATTTCCTGGGTAGATGCAGCACGCTTTTGTTGTATGAGTAATTTTTCTGAATAAAGCATGTTTTTTTTTACGCAGCCCTAGACAAATGTCCAAGTTGCTAGTTACACTGTGGGCAAAGCATTTTTTTGACCCTGTGTCCTTGGTGCGTGTCTTCTGGTGGACGCTCTTTTCACTCATGTATCACGTTTAGTAGTAAAGTGTCTATTTACCTACAAAAGCGGCACATTCAATACATGAAAATCACCTTTCATGCCATTAAGTCATTTTTCCTAGTCCAATGTCACTTTTAATGGTCATTTATGACTTTGCATGCCAAAAAGTCATGTTTCCTACATGTTTCCTACACAAAAGTCACCTTTCATTGCACTGAGTCATTTTTCCTAGTCCAGTGTCACTTTTTATGGTCATGCATGACTTTGCATGGCAGAAAGTCACATTTCCTACAGAAGAGTCACCATTCATGCCATGAAGTCACTTTTCCTAGTCCAATGTCACTTTTAATGGTCATGCATGACTTTGCATGACAAAGAGTCACATTTCCCACAGAAAAGTCACCTTTCATTCCATTGAGTCATTTTTCCTAGTGCACTGTCACTTTTAATGGTCCTGCTTGACTTTGCATGCCAAAAAGTCATGTTTCCTACAGAAAAGTCACCTTTCATTCTATTGAGTCATTTTTCCTAGTTCAATGTCACTTTTAATGGTCATGCATGACTTTGCATGCCAAGGTCACGTTCCCTACAGAAAAGTCACCTTTCATGCCATTGAGTCACTTTTCCTATTCCAATGTCACTTTTAATGTCATGCATGACTTTGCATGACAAAGAGTCACATTTAGTACAGAAAAATCTCCTTTCATACGATAGTGTCACCTTTCGTAGTATAGTGTAACCTTTCCTACTAGAGTGCCACCTTCCCTACTGAAACATGTTTGTCTACTGACACAGTGCTATGGAATTAGTCAAGGCGTAAGTGATACTTGACAATGTACAGTGCATTGTTTTAGGGGGTTTGACATTGATGCCTGGCATCCAACCTGATTGTACACTTCTGAGGGCTATTTCTAGTTGACAAAATGTGTGGAAGTAAATGTTTCCTGGAAATGTGACATAAAGACAAAGACAAGTAAACGTTTCAAACATTAATTATCATATTGAAACTTTCATTCATGTTGTTTCATGGTCCATTCACAAACACGTGTTTCATGTAAAGAAAATGTGCACAATGTGGGCACATCTGTGATTTCTGCAGCTCTATTCTGGATGTCTCGAGCCTCGGCATCCTCCTCTTCATCATTTTCCTCCATCGGGGCCTGAAGTTGAAGTTCACTGTCTCAGGGGACATTAGTCCACATACAAATGTTTTGCAGTATTGCACAGACCAAGAAGATCTTGCGGACCAGTGGTGGGGAGTAGAGCAATCTATCTCCCAAAATGTCAAGGCAGCGGAACTTACCTTTCAGCAATCCAAAGGTTCTTTCAACGATAATCTGGGTCCTGCTGAGAGCCTGGTTATAGGCTGTCTACGGCTCAGTCTAGGGGTGTGCACGGTGTGTCATGATCCACAGCTGGTCCCATATCCCTGGTCAGCTGAAAGTGAAGCAAAAGGACAACTTTCAATACTTTAGAAAACCGATACTGATACATGGCAGGCCATGTGCGTTATGTGTAGTTGCATTGTCACACAGATTTTTAACATTGTTTTCACAATATGTGTTAGTCATACAGTTGTTGATAGATTGACACTTTTCTCTTCCATTACTCTGTGTTATAGCAAATGCTGAGCATGGGCTGATAGATTGTACACTTCTACATCACTTCTAGATTTTGTTATTTTCTGTGATGTCTATTTGGAGTAGCTTGAGACCACTCAATGTTATGTGCTCACACAACATGTGTGGACTCGCCGATTGTGGTACCTATTTGGGTAGTTGGTCCTCCATAGGTAGATGTTGACATAGGAGACATGCCTTACACTGACACATGCCTGATGAACCATGAAAGGGGCATGTAGACACGCCCATGGAAAACTTCTCTTACACACATGGATGCTACACTGCATTTGGGCCAGGAATGCATTGCTCTGTACCCTCCCACCATTACATGGAAACCATAGTGGCTTTGTGTGTCTTGACATTGGTAACTTGTGGGTTTGCCTGACACAGGTACCATGATACATAGTGCATGTATGAGCCTTACCTCTCTTACTTCTGCCCTATCTGCATCAACAGACACAGTCAGGGCTATTATGTCATCCATTTCTAACTGTTAGTGGGTGTGCTAGGTTTTAGAGTTTGGATTACCTTCAAGTAGCCCATTCCCATGATGTCCATTCTGGAATCAGTCATTGATGATGCCGTGCCTGAATATGTATGCATCATGCACACTGCCAGGGTATTTGGCCAGCACACTGGTGAAGAGGCCCTGATGGTCCACAGTGGCCTAGACATTTATAGATTGGGTGTGCTTCAGTTTCTGTAGAGATGGGATGTGGCTGCAGGGGGTACCAGTTGCACATGTGTGCAGTCCGTGGTACCCAGCGTGTGTGGGGACCTAAAGATGGCATGAAATCTTTGTTTGGTTTCCAGCTGTGGGGAAGAGGAGATAGCGGGGTGTTTGGCATCCAGAATGGAGGGAAGGAAAGAGGAGAAAGATGGCTGGGAGATTCCAGCCACTCTGCCTACTGTGATCTGGAAGGACCCCGAGGCCAGCATTTGTAGTACTGCCATCAGCCGCAGTCGGTGGTAGGAGTGCTGCCGGGCGGTGACGTGGGGAGGGGAGGGTAGGGTGGGGGTAGTAAACTATGTATTACGGAGGTTTACAGGTAAGTAAACATATAAATAAATAAAACGAATTTCGCTGCGCGCACTGCATCCCCAAATGGGATGCAGTGCACGCAACGAAATTCGTTTTATTTATTTATATGTTTACTTACCTGTAAACCTCCGTAATCCATAGTTTACTACCCCCACCCTGCCCCTCCCCCTCCCCACGTCACCGCCCGGCAGCACTCCTACCACCGACCGCGGCTGACTGCCATGAGCTTCACCTGTGGAGGGATGTAGGTAGCCCGGTCAGTTGTTGGCTGAAGGCTTGGGGCAAACAGGTGTAGCAGGTCTACAATGGACTGTCTCATCAGCCGGTAATAGGTGATGACCTCATCCTCCCTGAGTCCTATTAGGGTGGTCCTCTGGTGATATATGCGTTAACTCTTCCTGTATTGCCTTAGTGGTGGAGAGGGGGGGTGGGGTGGGTGGTTGGGGTGGGGTAGATGGTGGTGGTCATCTCCACGTGACTCTCAGCTGCAAAATAACTACCTCCATGGTGTTCTGATTGCAAAACTGTCCTTTCCAGCTTCTCTTTACATATCAAAGTAGATGCATCATTTCGTACGCATGGGTGTCACAGGCACAGGAATTTTGACATTACCGCACTGCTGCACCATTTCTGCAGCCACAGGGTCACTTTTCAAAAATGTCATAAATATCCATGCGTCACTTTTACGCTGCAAATTATGATAGAATGACTACCTTGCACACATTAATACTTACGTGATGCAGGTAATTCTGACGTATCCTTCTTTTGTTGCATGAGTCAAGAAAGGGATGCATCCTCAAAGATACGTCACCTTAGGAATATGGAGCAGTAATTGCTCCGTCAATGGGTGAAAAATGTTGACGCATTGGTGGCGCAAGCTCCTTGTACATAAGCCCCTGGATTATTAGTTGAGAGAGGTGAGAGGCCCACTCAAATAATAAACACAAACCTTATCAGGGTTCACTACAAAAGTCACTAAAGAAACTTGTGCTTAACCCTCTGGTGGATTGGCGCAAAGCAGTCAGGCTTAACTTAGAGGAAAGTATTTATGCAGCCCTAAAAAAGAAAACACAAAACACGGAAAGTTGCAAAACAAATTAGAAATATGGAGTACATTTTAAGAAATTAAATGACACCACAGTGGCAAATGTACAATAAGTGCAACTGGAATTATGAGTTTTTAAAGTTTAAGTAAAAATAGCACTGTTAGAAATGGGTTTCCTGGTTGACTGAGTTATGCTCCCAGGCCAGGCAGGAACCTACACTCTATTCAGGGTAAGCTTGATACACCATAAGATAACTTGTGCACACCCTCTGGTAACTTGGCACAGAGCAGTCAGTCTTATCTACAAAGGCAATATGTAAAGTATTTGTGCAACACACACACAGTAACGCAATTAATACACCACAAAAAGAAAAATAGAGAATATTTAACTGAGCATAATGAGACCAAAACAACAAAAATCCAGTCAGTAGAAGTTGAGAAATTAATTTTTAAAGATTAAATCAAAAATTGTGCTTAGAAGTCTTAGGCTCACTGTACAGAAGGTGCTCTCTCAGTAAATGTGGAGACTACCAGAGGCATCACCTGCTGCTTGGACTTCAGCCTGTTGCCTCATGCCCACAAGGGTTGGCCACTTCCACTGTGCCCTATAGAACTCTTTTTTGGTGGGCTCTCCTTCCACATGCCATACAGGAAGCTCAAGCAGGTCACCAAGAGAAGCAATGTGCTCCTCAGTGGACTCCGTGACAGCCACTGCAGGTGCCCTATCCATCTCATTGGAGGTACATTCAGAGGCAGGATTTCCACACCCTCTACATTTCCCCTTCTTGGCATCTGACTGGGCCATTATTACAGGCTCCAGCCCTTCTAGACTCCCTTTTCCGGGCAGCCATGGGCCTTGTTGTGACACAGATCTACTCTCCACATGAGCCTTGAGCTCCACTTCCTTCCAGTTAGTGAGCTCAAGGTCATTGCCTAACAAATAGTCCAAAGAGATGGCAGGTCTCACTGCAACTTTCAGAAGACCTGAAACCCCGCCCCACCCAAATGTGAACAAGGATACTTGATAGTAACCCTCTCTGCTGTCAGTTACCACAACCTGGTGGAATGCATTAGGAATTTACTGCTCTGGGGAAACCAGCTGACTCCTTACCATAGCTATACTGGCTTGTGTATCCCTCAGAGCATCCACACTTTGCTCATTGATGATGACCCATTGCCTATACTTTTTAGCATTTGAGGGCACTTGGATCTTAGGAACCATCTCACTGTCACCCAGGGTCGCTAGTGTAACCCCTGTAAACTCTCCCCCATTAACTGGGATAACGTCCTCCCCAAGCACTACACTATCCACCCTTGGAAGCTCTCCTCCAGTGGGAGGTGGTGCACTTTGTGGACACTTGAGGTCCCCTTTGTAGTGTCCATACTTGTAGCACTCATAGCACTTGATGAGCTTCGGCCGCTGACCTTTGTCAGGGTACGTTTTCTTCTGGTGGCCAGATTGGGAATGTGAACAAGACCCTTTCCCTTGTGAGTTGTTCTGTTTGCCTTTAGAGATCTCAGGGGCATATTCACAAGGAGCTAACGCCGAATTAATGGCACTTCATCGCAGCCAAAGTCGTGATAAATCTACCTCCCCATTCACAAGCCGGTGTAAACAACCCACAGCACCAGTTTACCCGTGATAGCAGCCTCAAAAAACATCACCACAGAGGACCCCCGCAAATATCGCTAATGAGATGCAGAGTGGGCGTTCCCGTGTGAAAAGTCGAGACAACATCACACCTCAACATTCACAACGACCAGCCACATCGGCGATAAGAACACAAAACAGGCGATAAGGTGCGTTAGCCGCAGGTATTTAACACCTGCCTCAAGCAGGTGTAAAGACGGACGTCTACCTGCAGTAGGCAACGGAGTCCCGCACACAGCCATACCCGAAGTACAAACGACGCCATGGAGCTACTCTACATGCAGCTCGGAGCCCCAACAGAGCCACAACACCCACTGCCACCACCCCCAGGACCAGGACCCGCTCCCCCCCCGGACCACCACAGAGGCAGCGTAGAGTAAGACAGCAGACCTACCGAAAATGCACCACTCTCACAGACCTAACGCCTGCGGAAGTCATTGCCCACTACAGGCTCAAAAGGACAACCATCCTCCGCATCCTGACCCACATCGCCCACAGGCTGACGGTCCCAACACAGCGGAGAACAAACATCCCACCGCAGACAAAGCTGCTGGCAGTGCTGCACCTGTTGGCCTCCGGGACCTTCCAACCAACAACTGCCAGAGTCGGAGGGGTCTCGCAGCCAGCACTATCAAAGTTCATCACACCCGTCCTGGATGCCATCATCAGCTTCATACCCCAGTACCTTCACTTCCCCAACACTGCGCAGGAACAGCTGGAGACTAAGCAAGGCTTCTATGCCATACCCGGATTCCCGGCCGTGTTGGGGGCAATCGACTGCACACATGTCCCACTTGTGCCCCCTGTGGATACTGCACACCACTACCGCAACAGGAAGCACACGCATTCCATCAATGTGCAGGCAATAGTGGACCACCGGAGAATGTTCACCAATGTCGTTGCCAACTACCCAGGCAGTGTGCATGATTCCTTCATCTTCTGACAGTCCATCATCAACCAGCGCTTTCAGGATGGCACATATGGAACGGGACTGCTCGTTGGTAAGTCCCAAATCAACACCCCACACATCCCACAGCCACCAACGCACAAGGCACAACTGTGGGGATGCACACGTGACCTAACCACATCCGACATGTTGAACTACACAACCACCTACCAGACACGACCACACCACCCCATGGTCATCCTGGGCTACCCCTGCACCCAATACAGACTTCACATGGCACCACAGCCACACAACAGCTGAACGTGTGGAGATGCGGAATGCAGCCATGACACATGTGAGGCACTGCTCTGCCCTCATGACCTTACCCCAGTCTCCCGCAGGTCACGATCCCGTGGTGGTTGGCCCGTGTCGGCCGCTGTGCATCCGGGGCAACTAGCCTTGTGCGCCTCGAGTCATCCCCCCTTGTAGTTCTGACATTGCATGTCTGTGTGCCTGATGACTGTTGGTGTAGTTGCCAGCACCAGCTACTCCCTGAGGGCTGGCTTACACTCACCCCACACACAGCCAGCACAGACGTCACTGAATTGGTGGGCCTGCCATCACATCCTGCCGAACCAAGTATTGACTCTTTTCTCCCTGCACTGTCACAGGTGATCAAGGATATGCACTCTGCCCTTGGATGATGACACCCCTCCGAGACCCGAACACACCCGCCCAGAGGCAGTACAATGCGGCCCACATACGCACCAGGGGCATCGTTGAACGCACATTTGGCGTGTTGAAGTCACGTTTCAGGTGCCTGGACGGCACTGGTGGGAAGCTCCTGTACAGCCCGGACGTCGTGTGCAAGATGATCATTGCATGTTGTGTGTTGCACAACATCTGTGTCCGCACCAGGGCCCCATGGATCCCAGTTCCAGAGGTACCGGACGATGATGGTGGTGATGGGGCAGGTGGCCCACATCCCACTGCAGCTGCGGCAGGAATGGCCCGTAGGGACTCCATCATTGACACTTACTTCTCATGAGCACGTCACATTGTGACTGTCCGTGGCATTCATGGGACAATGGTAGATGTCCAAATGCACTGCATGTGTGAATAAAACATATTTGCAGGTCACAGGTTGGAATTGTACATTGTCATGCTACATGTCCCTGGGGTTTTGGATGTGATTTGCCATGTTGTGCACATTTTCCGAACCAGTTGTGTCCTGTGTTCAGTTGTGGAGGTGTTGCAGTTTGTACCGGGATGTTGTCACTGTCCGGGTGCACTTCTGCTTATGTGCGTATTCTGCACGGTGGGTGTGTCGCTCCTGCGGCTCAGATTTGTCTGCCACTGGTCTCTTTCATGTGGTGTGCCTGTAGGGTCTGTTCTTCCACGGTGCGTGGATGTTGTGGTGTGCATGTTGTCCTCTGCAGTTGGCCAGGGTGCATCCGTGGTACTCCGCAGTTGATGTATTTTGTTCTGTGGCATTTTCCGTATACTGTTCTTGTGCTTTTTCCCGCATTGCGTGTGCGTATTGCTGCCGTCGCGCTGGTTGTCACTGTTTTCTTATCGCGCTTTGGCCCATCGCAGCTTTTTTCGCGTTGTGGTTTGTGTTTTTATCTCCGTCGAGGTGGTTGTCTCGCGGACATTGGCCGCGGTGTCTGCCAACTATCGCATGCTACTGCCGTGTTGTGAATTCCACGTTGACACGGGGTTATTTTCCCAAGATAGGCTGCGATATTGAAAGTTGCGTTACGCTACTCTTGCGGTAGTTATCACACGTTCTTGTGAATATACCCCTCAATCTTTAATTCTCCCCCTCCTTCTTCTGTTTGGGACCTTGACCGCCATTTTGTGAGTCCCCCCAGATATTTTTTGGGACACTCTGATGCTGAGCCAGAGGTATGTCTCTTTAGCAAGCTTCCTGGTGTTAGTCAGTGTGCTATCAGCCAGGTGTTGGCACAGCCCTGGAAAAAAAGTATCAAGAATGTGCTCCTTCAAAAACAAGTTGTGCAACACTTCATAATCATTAACTTAACTGCCCCTCACCCAGCCCTCAGTGCTTTACCAGCATAATCCAGAAAATCCACCCATGTTTGTGTAGAGTGTTTGTGACTACCCCAGAAACTTTGTCGGTACCTCTCAGGTGTGAACCCAAACATGCTGACTAAAATGGTCTTCATGGCATTGTAGTTGGTCTTGTTCCCCACCTCTAGTAGAAGGAGTGTGTCCCTCCCCACCCTCGGCATGTACTGCCAATGACTACCCCCTCCCAAGAACTATTCTGGGAACCTGTGCACTTTCAAAGCCACTTCATAGGCTGTCAGCCATTTATCTGTGTCATACCCCACTACATAGTTTTGCACCATATCTTTTGGGATATGGAATCTGGACTCATGTGATGTCACTGCAGGTATGCTGCCACCATTTGTGTTGCTGCTGGCCCCCACTTGGAGGGCTCTGATATCCAGCTCTCTGATGCGCAGCTCATGGGCCATCTTCCTTTCCTCCATAGCCAGCCCCCTTTCCTCCAAAGCCTGCTCTTTCTCAAGCTTAGCAAGCTCAATTTTATGTTTTCTCTTCTCCCTCCTGTCCTCCAGCTCCTCTGTGGTCAGGCTCTTTGAAGGTGCACAGCTGCCTGCTCTAGAGTGGACTGCCAGTCCTGGGAGAAAATTGCTTCCCCATCTGTAGGCTGCATGTCAATACCCTCTGTCCGATCTTGCTCTGATCCTTCCTCAGGCACATATCCCTCATCATACACTTCTCCTTCTGGGTGGGTGGCTGCCCATGCTCTCAAGGCTTTTGGAAGCTCTGCCTTGTTTGCACTTCCCTTGTGGAACATACCTTTCTCCTGGCAGAATCCCTTGAGCTGGGCCACTGTGTATGCTTCCAGGTTGACCAGCTCAAATTTCATCTTGCCAGGTCTGACCACAGATTTGCAGTGAAAAATAGGAAATGGGTAAAAGGATTTTGGAAAAATCTAAAGTTGTCAGATCAGGGAGAATTGTAAAAGACTTGAATTGATCTCAGTTTAGAGTTGTAGTAAACAATGAGTTATTGTATGGTATTGCACAAACGCAGGTCCTATCCCACCGCTGCCACCAATTTTAGAAATGGGATTCCTGGCTGACTGAGGTATGCACCCAGGCCAGGTAGGAGCCACCACTCTAGTCAAGGTAAGCTAGATACTTAATAAAATAACCTGTTCTCACCCTCTGGTAGCTTGACACAGAGCAGTCAGGCTTATCTACAAAGGCAATTTGTAAAGTATGTGTGCAACACACACAGACACACAGTAACGCAATGAATACACCACAAAAGGATCCACACAGGTTTATAAAAATAGAGAATATTTAACTGAGCAAAATGAGACAAAACAACAAAAATCTAATCAGTACAAGTCGAGAAATAAATTTTTAAAGATGAAATCAAAAATAGTGCTTCGAAGTCACCAGCGGTCAAAAGGTTACTAGAGGTTGCGAGGGAACGGTGCAAATCCAAAGTTCAGGCCGACCACAATCAACAGCAGGCCAGCTATGAGACAGCTTAAAAGTATATTATGGAATTCACAATGCTGGCCACACAGTAGTGAAACATTTAATAGGGTGTTTGTCACTAGCAGGACATGCTAAACTTATAAGTACATGTCCTTCCTTTCACTTACATGGCATCCTGTCCTTAGGGCCTACCTTAGTGGTGACCTATATGTAATAAAAGGGGAGTTTAAGGTTGGAGGTAGTTTTAAATGCCAAGTCAAAGTAGCAGTAAACTGCATACACAGGCACTGCAGAGGCAGGCCTGAGACAGGTTTGAAAGGCTACTTCTGTGTGTGGAACAATCAGTGCTGCAGCCCACTAGTAGCATTGGAAGTACAGGCCCTGGGTATATGGTATACCACTTTACAAAGGACTTACCAGTACAACAAATATGCCAATCAGGTATACACCAATGCCATCATGTTTAGGGGAGAAGCACATACACATTAGCACTGGTTATCAGTGGTAAAGTGCTCAGAGTCCTAAGGCCAACAAAAAGAATCAGCAAAAATGGAGACAAAAGGCAAAAGGTTGAGGGAAACACCACCCTAAGGATGACAGGTCTAACACCCGTCCCCCTCAGCTGAACGTGGGGAGATCTACCCAGCCTCTAGGGAGTTCTCATCACTAAGGAATTAAAACCTGGACAGACTGTCAGTAATGGCGTGGTCTTCTCCTGGTCTGTGTTCCACCCTGAAGTCCAGACCCTGTAGGGAAATGGACCACCTCAACAATTGTGCATTGTCACCCCTCATCTGTATGAGCCACCTGAGGGCCTTTGGTCTGTCTGAATCAGGAAGTGAGTGCTAAACAGGTATGGCATCATCAGTGCTCAGACCAGAGCAAGTGCAAAAATAACAACTGATGGACAGAATGCAGAACAATGTCATACATTCACCCCAGTACAGAGATCTGGACCTAAATCCATCATTTTTTTGCTCACCATTCTATTCCAGTTTGAACCCAGCCATATGCAAATCAGCCTTGACCCTGTGCCCAATGGAAACAGTCCAGCCCGAACTGCCAAGCCAGGTCCTCCCTGGACTGGAAACAAGCATCCTGGGACCGGTTTCGGGGTTTCATCCCTCATCAGCCAGGATAGCTTGATTCCAGTTAATGTAAATAACAAGGACCCCCTGCAACATAAATATAGATTCCTAGGGCAGGGTAAATATGCAATTGAAGAGAAAAACCCCTAGGCAATTAACAATGTCTGGCAATGACTAGACCATTATACCAAATAACATGATATTGTGAGCTCAGTGTAACTACACAGATGCATTTTAATTAAAAAAAATTCATTTCTTTATTTCAAAATCATTAAAAATTATTATGAACCATGATTCATGGACATGATATGATAGATACATCTAATACCATAAAATCAATTGACAGAAACAATTACAAAACAGACATGTACCTATAATACATCTACAAAATTACATGATATCAAGACAACATATATGTAAATAAACAGGTGGCATAAACAGAGTCTTCTACGCGCGTTTCGGCGCACACTGCGCCTTCATCAGGAAAGCCACACAATTGTTTAGACATAAAATGCTAAAGAGGATTCCTCATCTAACACGATGACATCAGAATGACGTGGTTCAATGGAAGAGTACCCTGAGGCAACAGATGAGAATCTATGTGCCTTGACCGGAATCCTGAGTCCCGAGTAATAATTAGGTGTCCTTTTTAATGATTTTGAAATAAAGAAATGAAAACTTTTTAAAATGTATCTGTGTAGTTACACTGAGCTCACAATATCATGTTATTTGGTATAATGGTCTAGCTTGATTCCAGTGGCATGGAGAGCACGGGACCCACGTCTGGGCATACCCGTCCCACTTTTGGGTGACAAATGCAAAAATAACAGCTGATGGACAGAATGCAGAACAATGTCATACATTCACCCCAATACAGAGATCTGGGCCACAATTCATCGTTTTTTTGCTCACCATGCCATTCCAGTTTGAACCCAGCCATATGCAAATCAGACTTGACCCTGTGCCCAATGGGAACAGTCCAGCCCGAACTGCCAATCCAGGTCCTCCCTGGACTGGAAACAAGCATCCTATGACCAGTTTCGGGGTTTCATCCCTCATCAGCCAGGACAGCTTGATTCCAGTGGCATGGAGAGCACGGGACCCACGTCTGGGCATACCCGTCCCACTCGGGATGACAAATGCAAAAAGAACAACAGATGGACAGAATGCAGGACAATGTCATACATTCACCCCAGTACAGAGATCTGGGCCTAAATCCATCGTTTTCTTGCTCACCATGCCATTCCAGTTTGAACCAAGCCATATGCAAATCAGTCTTGACCCTGTGCCCAATGGTAACAATCCAGCCTGAACTGCCAAGCCATGTCCTCCCTGGACTGGATACAAGCATTCTAGGACCGGTTTCGGGGTTTCATCCCTCATCAGCCAGGATAGCGTGATTCCAGTGGCATGGAGAGCACGGGACCCACCTCTGGGCATACCCGTCCCACTCGGGTGACAAATGCAAAAAGAACAACTGATGGACAGAATGCAGAACAATGTCATACACTCACCCCAGTTCAGAGATCTGGGCCTCAATCCATAGTTTTTTTGCTCACCATGCCATTCCAGTTTGAACCCAGCCATATGCAGATCAGTCTTGACCCTGTGCCCAATGGGAACAGTTTAGCCCTAACTGCTAAGCCTGGTCCTCCCTGGACTGGAAACAAGCATCCTAGGACCGGTATTGGGTCTTCATCCCTCATCAGCCAGGATAGCTTGATTCCAGTGGCATGGAGAGCACGGGACCCATGTCTGGGCATACCCGTCCCACTCGGGGTGACAAATGCAAAAAGATCAACTGATGGACAGAATGCAGAACAATGTCATACATTCACCTCAGTACAGAGATCTGGGCCTAAATCCATCGTTTTTTTGCTCACCATGCCATTCCAGTTTGAACCCAGCCATATGCAAATCAGTCTTGACCGTGTGCAAAATGGGAACAGTCCAGCCCGAACTGCCAAGCCAGGTCCTCCCTGGACTGGACACAAGCATCCTAGGACCGGTTTCCTGGTTTCATCCCTCATCAGCCAGGATAGCTTGATTCCAGTGGCATGGAGAGCACGGGACCCACGTCTGGGCATACCCTTCCCACTCGGGGTGACAAATGCAAAAAGGACAACTGATGGACAGAATGCAGAACAATGTCTAACATTCACCCCAGTACAGAGATCTGGGCCTAAATCCATCTTTTTTTTCTCACCATGCCATTCCAGTTTGAACTCAGCCAGATGCAAATCATTCTTGACCCTGTGCCCAATGGGAACAGTCCAGCCCGAACTGCCAAGCCAGGTCCTCCCTGGACTGGAAACAAGCATCCTAGGACCGGTTTCCGGGTTTCATCCCTCATCAGCCAGGATAGCTTGATTCCAGTGGCATGGAGAGCACGGGATCCACATCTGGGCATACCCGTCCCACTCGGGGTCACAAATGCAAAAAGAACAACTGATGGACAGAATGCAGAACAATGTCATACATTCACCCCATTACAGAGATCTGGGCCTAAATCCATCTTTTTTTTTTCTCACCATGCCATTCCAGTTTGAACCCAGCCATATGCAAATCAGTCTTGACCCTGTGCCCAATGGGAACAGTCCAGCCCGAACTGCCAAGCCAGGTCCTCCCTGGACTGGAAACAAGCATCCTAGGACTGGTTTCGGGATTTCATCCCTCATCAGCCAGGATAGCTTGATTCCAGTGGCATGGAGTGTACGGGACCCACGTCTGGGCATACCCGTCCCACTTGGGGTGACAAATTGAAAAAGAACAACTGATGGACAGAATGCAGAACAATGTCATACATTCACCCCAGTACAGAGGTCTGGGTCTAAATCCATCCTTTTTTGCTCACCATGCCATTCCAGTTTGAACCCAACCATATGCAAATCCGTCTTGACCCTGTGCCCAATGGAAACAGTCCAGCCCGAACTGCCAAGCCAGGTCCTCCCTGGACTGGAAACAAGCATCCTGGGACCGGTTTCGGGGTTTCATCCCTCATCAGCCAGGATAGCTTGATTCCAGTGGCATGGAGAGCACGGGACCCACGTCTGGGCATACCCGTCCCGCTCGGGGTGACAAATGCAAAAAGAACAACTGATGGACAGAATGCAGAACAATGTCATACATTCACCCCAGTATAGAGGTCTGGACCTAAATCCATTGTTTTTTTGCTCACCAAGCCATTCCAGTTTGAACCCAGCCATATGCAAATCAGTCTTGACCCTGTGCCCAATGGGAACAGTCCAGACCGAACTGCCAATTGTGTGTCTTTTGCTTTCTCACCCTAAGTGCGCTGGGGATGCCCAGACGTGGGTCCCGGGCTCACTGTGCCACTGAATTCAAGCTATCTTGGCTGATGAGGGGTGAAACCCCGAAACCGGTCCTAGGATGTTTGTTTCCGGTCCAGGGAGGACCTGGCTTGGCAGTTCGGGCTGGAGTGTTCCCATGAGGCACAGGGCTAAGACTGATTTGCATATGGCCAGGTCTAAACTGGGGTGGCATGGTGAGCAAACAAATGATGGATTTAACCCAGATCTCTTGACTGGGGGTGAATGTTTTGATTTGTTCTGCTTTCCGTCCATCAATTGTGTGTCTTTTGCTTCCTAGACCAGAGCAAGAGCGTCTCTCTCAATATCACTCCACCTCTGTTCTCTGGGGAGTAAGGCTACAGGTTGGTATAGGCCCTACTCATTAATTTGATATATAGTATGCCCCTAAGCCATGTTCTGAGGCATCTGTCTCAACGATAAACTGTCACAGGACTTCACCACCCAGAGGTCTTCGCATCAACAGCAACCATCAAATGCTTCAGGCCAATGCGAAGTTACGATTGTCAACTAGCTCTTTGTGCTGATGAAGGCGAAAGTGAAGTTCATTCTGAGACTTCAGCAACCCACTGTAGAAAAGCCCTTCTCTGGTTCCAGATTGCAGCCTGACTGTGACAACCTTGTCGATGAGTGCTCCTTGCATAAAAAACTAAACTTAGGGGCATATTCTCAAGGAGCTATCGCCAAGCCAACGGCACTTTATCGCAGCCAAATCCGCGATAAAGTTATCACCCCATTCCCAAGCTGGTGCTAACAGCCCATAACACCAGTTTACCTGCGATAGCAGTCGCAAAAAACATCGACACAGAGGAGCCCGGCAACTGACGCTAATGATATGCAGAGTAGGCGTTCACGTGCAAAAAGCCGCGACAACACCACTCCACAGCATTCTCAACAACCAGCCAGATCGGCGATAAGATCACAAAACATGCGCTAAGGCGCGTTAGCAGCAGGAAACTAACACCTGCTCCTACCTGGTGTAAAGTCGGACGACAACCGGCACCAGACAAGGGAGCACAGCCCAAAGCCACACATGAAGAACAACAGATGCCCTGGAGCAACCCATCATGCAGGCCTGAGCCCCGATAGGTCAACAACACTCACCGCCACCACCCCCAGGACCGCCCCCCCGGGCCCTACCCCGGGCATCCCCCACACCCCCCCCCATGGACAAAGATATTGCACATCAACTCCACAAAATCATGAACCAAACAAATCGCCTGTAGTCGCACAATCACAACACCCAACATACATGTGTGGCCAGAAAAAGCGAAATCATACACCCATATCAAAATATCCAAACAATACCCAAAAAGTCTGGTGCCGAGGGAAATATAGAGTGCAGCTATAAAACACCCTTAGAAGACAAACATAGGGAGTGCCTAACGTAAGCAGCCACTGTGTGAGGAGGGGGAAGGGCCTTGAAGGAGTGGGGCCTCGTGCCAAGAAGTACCTATGAGGCACTTTTGAACCCCACGCCGCCCCCAAGCCCCCTCCTCCAAAAACAAAAAAGCTTGGTGAGGCTGGTGCCAATGTCCCGGGGTGTTTTCACACCCCTTAATGGATGTCTGCAGTTCAAAGCCTCGGAAACTTAGCTGTACAACCACTATTAACAGTGGTTTTCAGCTCGTTTTCCCTGCCACCGTGTGATATTGGCTGTTCACCCATAGATCGTGTGATGGGTGCAGATATCATGTGTCACACCATGGCACCTTATGAGTTGGCAGGTATGCACCTATAGGGCCTGATTCACAGAACTAACTGACGTCAAAAATGTAAAGTTAGTACTTTTTGGTATTCACAGAATACACTTACTCATTTTGGTATTCACAGAATGAACTTACTCATTTCGGTATTCACAGAAGTTAGTAGTCCTAACTTTAGGACTCCTAAATGCCTTCTGTGAATACCGAAAGTCTTAAAGTTAGGATTTTTCTCAGTTTAGGAGTAGTAAAGTTAGGACTCCTAACTTTAGGACTCCTAAATGCCTTCTGTGAATACCGAAAGTTAGGAGTCCTAACTTTACTACTCCTAAACTGAGAAAAATCCTAACTTTAAGACTTTTGGTATTCACAGAAGGCATTTAGGAGTCCTAAAGTTAGGAGTCCTAACTTTACTACTCCTAAACTGAGAAAAATCCTAACTTTAAGACTTTCGGTATTCACAGAAGGCATTTAGGAGTCCTAAAGTTAGGACTACTAACTTCTGTGAATACCGAAATGAGTAAGTTCATTCTGTGAATACCAAAATGAGTAAGTGTATTCTGTGAATACCAAAAAGTACTAACTTTACGTTTTTGATGTAAGTTAGTTCTGTGAATCAGGCCCATAGTGTGTGCCACATAAGACCCCATAATCGGTGCTACAACTCCACTACCTTTTTTAGAATTGCTGATATCTCTTGCCATCAATTCTTTCTTTTGCTGTCAAACTTAGTCTGCTAAATAATTGCTCAATCCAATTGCCTGGGAGCTAGCAGATGGCTTCCTCTCCTCTACAGGCCACTTCATGCAGTCCCGCTCAGCTCCATCAACCACTCGGGCTCCTACCTACAAGCATTTGAGTGCTGATGTGCTCTGCCTAAGACGCGTCTACGGGTTACCCAGCAAAGCCACTCCTTCTATCAACCTCCAGGAAGCTGCACTTGATCACTAGCAAGTTAACTTATGGCTGCTGGTATTGAAAGTACGAATCAGTCTGCACATTAGAATGTTTTACTGAAATTGATGAGGAAGATATTTGAGAACCCATGGAAATTGTGTCCTCATTTCAGGTCTTCACTAACCATAATATCTATGAGAAAAAGAACCCCTTAATTTTGTCATTTTGAGATGGCTTCAGGTGTGCCACACTTCTCTCAGAAATACAGAATGTTAACACCATGCAGGAAACTGCAATTGATTACTAGGGAGTTAACTGGCAGACTGCTGCTGGTGTTCTAAGTATATGTTTCACTGTGCATGTCAGAATGGTTTACTAAAATGGATGAGGAAGATATTTGGAAATGCATAGAAAAAGCCCTCATTTTAACTTTCTAGAGCACCAACTAGAGTGCTAACTATATATTCTATGACAAATAAAACCCTAATTTTGATCATCTTTAAAGGAACTACTGTTCTTTTTACAGCTTCGATTCCATCAAAAGGACTATTGGTGTGCCAAAGTCATGAATACACTTTGTTAGCGCTCTAGTTATTCATTATAACATTGTGGGAAGCTGCAGCAGAACACTGACGGAAGTGCATGTTTTACTCAGAATATCATTATCGTATTATCATAGTCTCACATGGATGAAGAAGATAGCGTGAAGAAAAAACTTCCTCTCTTTTTAGCATGTGAAGCATCTTTCATAACCTCTATGAGCAAATTATAAGAGAAAACATTTTTCTTCCAAACATGATTCATTAAATACCAACAGAAGGTCAGTATTTTTCAAGGGGTAAAATTACCTAGTACACACCGCAATATCTACAAATAATGTTGTACCAGCAACAAATAATTTATATTGAGACTAAAATCTCTCATCACCCTTTATATGTGCTCCTTTTTGTGCCCCTTAAAACCTGGAATTCACTACAATTCATTTTAATGGGGACCATGTCCCTGAGTCCTGTAATGGCTGTCAATACAACTTTTCTACATTGTGGCAAGCCAATCATTTATGCCCTCCCACATGTCCCTTGGGGTCAGGGTGTGCTCACCTTGCCCCTTATGTTCTTTACATTTATTTACAGAATGTAGGGGTCATGTCCCTGTGTCCTGTAATGGCTGTCACAATATAGTGTTCAGGTTGTGGCCAGTCAATAAGGATGTACTATACCCCTTTAAAGTGGCCAATCAAAGGATCAACATTCTAAAATTGCCCAACTTTTTAACCACTTTAAATGCTAATTTATTGAAAACAGCCAATCAGATTTACACCAAAACACAAAAACATGCTTTCTGCATAAACGTTTAACTTTTTGGCAAATTTGGTGTTGTTCTGTTAGGCTGTTTTTTCTTTAGTTGTGATAGACGTTGCCACAGAAGTTTCCTGTGGGAATTAACATGGGACATCAATGTTTTGGGACCTCCCTCTTTACTTGTCCCCCAGTTGATGAATCAGTGCAAAACCTTTCACAAAGGAGTTGAGGTGGATAAACCTTTTTTTGGAAAGTATTTTTAATATTCGTAAAACGGTGCTAAAGTTATTAATGAAACAAAAAAACTCTCTTCCAATGGAAACCCTGACCTAACTACATAACTATAACTACACAGTAGTGACTGCCATTGAGTAACATATACATAGGTAGAATTGTTTACACTCAAATTAATTGTAATTTAAAGCCCTCTTAAATGATAAAGTTAAATTTTAAGTCACAATGCCACTTTTAAAAAAGTTTGGCAATTTCTTGTACAAAGGGTTTGGTGCCCGCAGCCTGTATCCTGGGTTGCATGACTAGGCGTAGTTGGCATTTGGCCTTTGCATATTCCTCCCAGACAGTATCACTAAGGGGGGCTGATTTGTGGCAGAATCAGTCATTCTGACCTGATAGGAAGGGCAGAGCTGTCATCTACTACACTTGCACTCCAAAGGAGCTGCCTCCAGACACACAAATAACTTCACACTACCCTTTTGTGACTCCAGACATCCTAGGACCAGGGCAGGAAGGGTATTCAAGATCCAGTTGTGGGGGAAGTCTATACATTTCTACCACTTCAAAACTGGCACCAGGTAAAAATATCCAACTCTTCAGTACAGTCCTGGACCTATGGACACTACAGAAGAATGACTGCCCTGCTGCCAGAGGACTGCCCTTCTGCTGGAGGCCTACCCTGATGTCTGAGAAGGAGAAGGAGGACTTGACCTGCTCCCTTCATCCCAGCCTCTCTGAAGTAACTTCAAGTGTCAGCTGATTAACCTCCTGTTCAGAGCTACAGGGACATAGCAGGCTCCAGAGGCATCCCTGCAACTTACTAGCTAACTTGCTACAACTGGGATTAACTGGATCTGCTAATGGACCCGCCTGAGCCCTGCTGACCTCTGCAAGAGTAAGTTCCTGATCCCCAAGAGATGCTTCCCCATGTCCTGGTCCCTTGGTTGGCATCAGAGTGCACTCATACATAGGAGAAATCTGGATGTTTTGGGCTCTTCACGACTGTGAACGGGTTCTGTCGTGGCAAAATCTTACTGCCCGCGCCGACTGTCAATGCACTGCTCCAGTAAATCCAACTGTTCGTGCTACAGCAACTGCCAGTGATGTCTGACAATGCAAGATCTGCACTTTGAGCAACAGCATCAACAGCCCGTGGTGAACACCAACACAAAGCTCCAGCAATGACTGTCCACAACATCCAACAGGATCTTCGCGCTACAGAGACAACTGTCTAGATGCCCAGTCTGCTCTTCTCGGTACAGCAATAACCATCTGTGACTCTGTACTTGCTCCTTGTGGCCTTTTTCACTGTGAACTGGACTCTTCGCGCCTGACTTTAAGAAGGTAACTTTTTTATTGGGACTAACCTTGTCCCGGTATCCAACCCATGCTCCATCATGGTCAGCCTGGACTTGCGACTTTAACCCAATCTCGCACAACCAGATAACCGCAAGTTGCGCTTTGTGCTTTGAGGCATAATAACCACCTACACATTTGAAATTGCATATCTCCAGTTCTACTGACTGGATTTTTGTCATTTGGTGTCAAATACTTTATTAAATTTTACTTAATTTTTCTAAATCATGGTGGGATTTTCTGTGTTATGTTTCCACTTATTACTGTTTGCGTGCTGCATAAATACTTTACATACATACTTTATACATTGCCTCGAAGTTAAGCCTGACTGCTTTTGTGCCAAGGTACCAGAGGGCTACGCACAGGTTAAGTTTGTGGCTTTTTTGTGTTTCACCGTGACAAGAATTGTGTTTTTTGCAGGAGTAGTTAGTTATCACACGGGGCAGGTGGACTCTTACTGCCTGCAGTAGAACTTGAAGGTAGAAAAGGTTTGCCAAAGAGACACCACATTGGATACACTTGGTCAGAAATGTTTTTTGTGTTTTCATTAACCCTGGGCGTAGTTCGCGTAGTAGCGCTACGCGTAGCTACGCGAAGTGCACTTCGCACTACGCGAACTGCGTAGTGCGGTAGGAAATGCTGTTCACAATGATTGCACAGTGCCGGATGCTTGTCCGCACTGTGCAATCATTGCAAGTGGCATCTTGCACAGTGCAAGCGGTCGTTTTCTGCCGCTCGAGTAGATTTGTACTCAAACAGCAGTTTTCTCAACGCGGACTGGTAGTTTTTCATCGCGAGCGGTCGCGAGCATACGCGACCACTCGCAATGAGAAACCCGACCTCCCCGCGTTGAGAATCTCGCCGGGAGGTTTATTTTCCACGCTCGCGATCGGTAACTTGATGTTGCTGATCGCGAACGAGGAAAAAGTCTCGCCGGATGTCATTTTGCTCGCTCGCGGTCGCCAACTTGACGTTGAGGACCGCGAGCAAGCAAAAAATGCCCGCTACGCGTTTTTGCACTGTGCTACGTGCAATTCGCGTAGCGCGTAGTTGCGCAAACTACGCAAACTACGCGAGCGTAGCATAGTTTTCCGCCCAGGCCTAGTTTTCATGAACAACCTCCTAAAAGGGGAGTGCATTCTTGGAACATCATTTGAGGAAGGAAAAAAATTCCAGAAAAACGTTTCCATAGACACTAGCTTTGAATGTGCCCACACGTATAAAACACTCTTCAAATTGTGAGAAAATTTAAGTGACTGTATTCTTGTATTACTGTTCTGCATCTACCATAATTCATCTGTTTTTGCACATCTCATGCCCTTGAATAAATGCATAATAATGGGCTTGACCACCAACCAGACAAACAAATCATTAACAAATCTTTGTACATTTCCAGAGTGTGCAAGATGTCCATAATGGTAACCAAAATGAAAGGCTGAAACTGTTGGGTCACTGTGGAGCAGGGGACTCCAATCTTTTATGTAGTGAGAGCTACTTCTGATCAGTAAAAATCATTGTGAGCTTCTGAAGACTAAGCACCTCAGGCATTGTTATCAGATGCACCCAACACCCAGCTTGACTTTAAGCCTTATGTCCATAGAGCCAGATACTATGGTTGGATCAAAATACTTTGACTAGGGGCACTATGACAGGGCTGAAATCTGTGTCATTGGGAGCGTGGTCTTTGGGGATGTATTAACTTGTATGCGTATGAATGGGACATATGTGTTCGGGTGACTGGGAGACTGTGTCATTTGGCACAGGACACACTTTTCGCCATATGTGGCACCGCTACATGTATAACACAAATGGGAGAGATCTAAAGTGCAGGAAAATGTTCTGAAATTTTTTTCAGAATATGGAACATTTTTCTGCATTTTAAATTCCTCCCACTTAAAATAATGGGTGTATTTTCCACTTATAAATATGGCACTCTGTTGAGAATTTAAACTGAAGAGTTAACTTTGTTTATATAGATTCCATAAAACTCATCATTTAAATGTTCTCCCATTTACAAACACCAAGCATCTTGCTCCCAGGGTCCTGTAGACATGGTGCTATATTCATAACAGAAAAATACATTAGTTTAAATGGGAAGAATTGTACGTGAAGAAACATGCATCATAAAACATTAAGACATAATTGGCTCAAATGAAAGTGGAGAAAGACATTAATACTTAATGTTTAATAGAAAATGTTTTCTTCACTTTATGTTTCTTCTATTTGAACAAAATCACTACTTTTCAGTTATAAATATGGCCCAGTGTCTACTGCCCACTGGTAGCAAAAGGCCTGCTGCTTGTAAATGCAACACTTTGAAATGGGAAAAAATATAGAGTTAATTATTAAGGTAACTTTTCATTTTAACTTTCTCCCATTTAAAAGCATTCAGAAACATCAATTTGATCTCACACTCTGGTACTGAGTAGACAAGGACTTTTAATTAAGAGTTAAATACTTCAGTGCTTCACCTCTGTACCCCAGCCAGACCCATAAATCTGACTGAGCTCTGTGCATTATCAGGCTGTGCTATCTACAGCCTGATGATTAGAATGAAAGAAAAACACAACCTTCCCTTAACTTTAAAAGAAAAATGTGACCCGGTGCTTCTTTAAAAATGAACTCAAGGCAGTGAACTACTCTGAAGGTGTCTGGGAGCTACAATAAGAATGCCTAAATAAATAAATAAACAAATAAATAAATAAATAAAGTCTCATTAATGGTCATATAGCAGACATGAAATAAAGTTCTTTCCAGCTATTACTCTACATTTTAACAAAACTGAAAACACAACAGGAGGTGGAAGAAATGTTAGCATTTTCTCCATCAATTGAAGAATTATATTAGTATTATTGAATCCTGATGTTTTTGTGTGTTTCCAAGAGTTTGATTGGAAGAATGACTAGAATTCAAACTTCTTGAGACAGAGTAACTGCTATGTCAATACGTGAATTCAGTTTCTACCCTCCACAGACTGTGCTAGATAAGCGAGAATTATATTTTTGAAAGCATTAATAATTCCCATGGTTCTTTGATATAATATTGATCAACATCCTAAAAAAACTAAGGGGCTTATTTACAAGCCCTTTGCGCCACGGGTGCGTCACCTTTAGTATGAGAAAAAGTGACTTACAGGTGGCACAAAGGGCTTGTAAATAAGCCCCATGGTACTAAGCAGTTAAAATAAAAGTGTGATCCCTTGATTTCAAAAGTCTGAACCAGAAGGCGGGATATCCTCTGTACAAAGTTTCAGGCTGTGAAAAGATCTTCCGGCAGGGCATTGTGCAGACGAATAACATATACAATTCTATAGTAAATTCAAAACCGTATATACCCCTCTAAATACTGACCCACCTATTTAATTGATTCTTCCTAGTGCCCAGAAAACTCTTTGACTGAGTTAGTGCTATGTAAATTCTCTAATTCAAGTTAGCATAATCAAAGAGATTACATACTAGTGCCACTGGACCAACATCTTTGCAAATTACACTGCATATTTCCTGATAGCCAAGTCCTGGCTGATCATTACACCACAAATTAAGAAAAAGAGCGGTAATCTTAGCATCTTGAACTGAAATTTAACAAGATTTGTTTTATTAACTACAGATCATATGAATGAAATGAAGCTTTTCAATGTTTGTTAATAAATAAATGACAGGGGCCGTATAACAAACAGTTCCATTCTCCAACTGCACCACCATAGCTCAAAAAATGGGAGGCAGCGCAAGAGAGGCACTCTTTCTAAGCCCAGCTGTCTAGAGTTGATTCACTAATTGCTATTGAATTACTGTATCCTCTGTAGAAATCCCAGTTTTGTTGAAAATAGGCACATTGCTCCTCCTGTGTGTCTGCAGGGGTGCAGAATAGGATAAGAATATGGCCACGGGATATGAGAGGAAAGTGAATAATGATACAGTACTGTGCTCTAGATGTACCTTTTCAAAGTAATTGTGTTGGGTTGGAAAACAAAATATGGTGCTGTTGACAATTTAAGGTGTTTGAATGAGTTGAGAGGATTAGTGAAGAATGCCCAATAGTGTGGGCATTGCATTATTCAGATTTTATTATAGGCATTCATTTTCTTTTTAAGAAAAGGCCATCATATTCTATATTGCCCCTTTAAAGGAAAAGAAACATGTGGGAGAAGCCCTCGGGGATGGACAATGCTCCCATGTTCTCAACTCCAAAATTAAACCTATTAATCTGGCCTGAACTATATACACCTGCCTAAAAAGTGTTGGTAAATTCTGGATTTGTTACATTTTATTATGGGATTACTACTCCATGAATTAATATTACTCAGTCAGCAGAAAAGATAAAGGGAAGCATTTTTTCAGTAAGAATATTTCAGCAATGAACTCTTTCACTTCTCTAACAAGTTGTGTGTATAACGTTAAATTATTCATAAATCTTCATCCTACATTCATTACTTCCTCCTTCTTCTGAATAGGCTTTCCAAAAAAAAATTAAATCAGTTCGAAAACCTCTTTAAGTGTATACTAGACAACTTTATAGATAGCTGATAAAGATCTGAACCTCCACATATTAATTGTATTGGATAACATTTCTCTTTAATGGAACTAAGAACAATATGCTTTCTGGAGAAGCATAGAAACAAGAATGACCTTTGGAGGAAACTCTGGCATAAGCAGCCAAATTGTTCACTGTTGTGGGATGACTGGATGATCAAACTAATTAAATGCATGGCAAAAGGTCAAAACAGGACCATTATCCAAATATTGTAATAGCCACCATTGTAAGGATATTGTCCAAGACTCCTGACGTTGTTGATTTAGTTCCAATTTATTACACAAACTGACGATTGCAGCGATTTGTAATTTCTAGCACATGTTGTTGGATGAAAACTTTGACATTGTTTCTTGGCTATAACTCACTGTTCACTTATGGAATAATGTTGCTGCAGTGTAGATCTCAAAAGTGTTAAAGCTCATTCTGAAGTGCTGCCCCCTTAAAAGGATAACAAGAGTGGTGGCTGAGTGAATAGGTGGAGAGGTAGATACATTTGGGAACAGTTCCTGTAGACCTCTTGCTTTTGAGGATTTGGCTAATGTTGCTTGAGGCATGAAAGCTAAATCATTCTGTGAGGTAGGCTGAAGGAACTTAGATGTGCCAGGTAGAAGTGCAGGCTTTCCACCCTGGTCCAGCACAAGTGGAATACAAGTCTGATACAATACATACGGCACCATGTTAATGGGGTATCTGTCCTGTATTATCATTGGATGCGCTATTTAAAGAAGTCCTGTCTTCAAACAATGACTATATAGCCTGGGCCTACTATTACAGCTTGCATGCATATTACTGCATTGTCTGACTGAAATAGGATTCTGATTCCACAGGGGTTTCCAGTAGCTTCTACACACTTCGCAACTCTTTTGGAATGTTTTTAATTAAGGGATCCGTCATCTCTTTGGCAAAGTGAACAGACAAGTAGGTGTGGGTTGTTATGTGAGGCATTACTTCATCTCATCCATAAGCTAAATTCACAAGTAGAACATGACATTCAGTGAAGTCAAGCACTCCCAAAACAGGTGCAAGTACGCACAGCATTGCATTTAGTAACCTCTGGCCTATATCAATTCAGACAAGTGCATTAATAGGTAACACAGGCCCCTATAGACCCTAAGGTGGAGGAGGGCCCCCAAACATTCAGTAGTGCCCTAACACTTCAGGTGTTCCCTATTAAACTCAAGAACATTGAATACCAATGAGATATGGGAGCCTCATTGGCCTCTCATCACTTACAACAGGGATCCCCATCATTTTTTGATTATGCCACTGAATCAAGAGTTACCATGGTAGGTTCGATTTCACAAAAGTCTGAGCCGATCCTGTCCACTGATTTATCAGGGACATACTAGCAAACATCAAAACAAACATTGAGGACCATATGTACTAATATTAGTGTTTATAATTACCAATTAGTGGATTTCTGCGATTCGGTAATCGATAACACTAATGTACCAAATTGTGTTTTACACTTTTTGCGATGCCTAGTGGGTCACAAATAGACCTACCTCATGAATAATAATGACTTAGGTCTCAGTTTGTGACCCATTGGGAATCACAAACATCACAGGGATGAGGGGCTGCTGGGGTCAGCAGACCACCATGTCGGTCATTGCTTTTTTTTAAAACAATATTTTTTGTAAATGCAGGTCGAAATAACAGCACCATAAAATTGTGCTTGAAAGAGTTAGAAAAGGAGAAAAAACATTGCTAAATAGTTATAACGTTTATTAATAGATTTTCATAACAAGATTACTCATGAAATGATTTTTTACTGTTCATGTACTGATGAAAACTAATACATCTAATGATGAGGCCTAACTGTTCTATTGTCTTTCATTACAAATGCATTATAAATAGATTGCATTGCAATTATATGATAAAAGTAGTTAGGAAATTGAAACTTACAGATGTGATAGTAGAGACCCTAATAATTATACAAATTTGGAAAGGGTTTTAGTAAAATGGTTTTACAGAATATTTACATGTATGTATTTTGAAAATTGTGGCAGTAGGCCATGACTAATGTTAGTCAATTTTGTCTAATAATACATTGGTGAAGCATTTATTATTCTTCCCTTTTTACAAAATGATGATTTGCTGCATTATATTTGATTCCAATTAAGTTAAATTAATTTAAAGGTGATGTATGCATTTTAAGCTTTAAAAGTGTTCTTTCTTAAGTTGGAAATTTTCCCTTAGCAAGCATAATAATTCATTGGCATTTCTGCAAATGGTGCATTATTTGTTCTGTGCATGTTCCATCTTACATACAAAGGACATTCTTTCGAAGTTCACTGTGAGATGGCTCGGTGGGAAAATCAACTCTAACCTGATGCCATAGTCTGTAACATTGTATATTTCTTATTATTGACAAACCTGTGAGGCTTGGAAAGCAAACTCGTTCACATGAAGTGCTTGGGAAAGAATGCAGGAGTAACTAAAATGTATTCGGTGACTACATACATAAACTAATCATACGATGGATGAACAAGTGGAGTGACACCACCTCATTAAGGCGTCATAAAGACTATAAAAGAAGAAACCGCAAAGGAGGAGGAACGCAGTGCTATTATTTTTCGTTCTATGGGACACACATCCACTCAACGCCATACCTTTTGTCACTTTGATGCATCACATAATTTTTATCTTTCTCTTCCTTTGGAAGAGAATGGAAATCTTTTCCTATGATTTCATAATCATCCTTTAAATCACTGTTTTGGACTGCATTTTTGCTGATGCAGTTGCTTTTATGCAGTTGACCTTGAATCCTTCTTTGCCGAACGAATTTATTTCGCTTTAGTTCCCCTTTGTGCCCATGCCCATGGACTTGCCTTCAGAGGACTTTAAAATGTATTTCTTTAACTTCTTTGCTTTCAATATTTAGTTGCTGTTAAAGAGAATCAAACTATTCTTCTGCTTTTAATGGTGGTAGGAATCTGTAACCTCATATCTGATGTTTGTTTTATACCATCCTCTTTGGATTTGAACCTCTGGATAAATGTGTAGTCTTGTACTATATTCTTTAATGTTCTTGACTGAGATGCTTAAGAGTTTGCTCATCTGTATCGATTTTGGAACATTAATACAATACCTGAACTATCTAAATTGCCTGAGTCTATTATTGTGCCCTGATGTTCTTTATTTGAAACTGAGTTAAAGTACCCTTTTGATCTAAATGCATTTTAGGGGGAATCAAAGAATCTTTCCAGAATATCAAGTTCTGCTTATTTTATTCTGTGTTGCAGAGCTTCTAGTGTGTATCATTCTAGCTAGACTTAATTTCTTTCAGAGGTTGGGTCTCCCCAGTGCAATACTTTATTTTTACAGTATGGTCCTGAGAGTAGTGCATTGGAACCTCATTTCAAACTTGTGAGTTAGTCACCAATTAATGGTCCTCATTGGGTGGCTAGCTTTGTGTTTTTGGACTTCCTAATTCCCAAATCTCCTATCGGCAGAGAAAGATCCATCAGAGGATCATTCGCCTCTGTGGTAAGGGTAATGCTGTAATCGGTATAGCTGTAGGGGGTCAGTACAGTTAGAGGGACAAATGAGTATGTAGTGATTTGAAAGTTAAACCTAAAATTATTTATACTGCTTACGCTGGATCATACATATGGATCACTGACAGAATATAGAATGCCAAAATATCGATCTGCCAAAATATCGTGGATAAAATATAGAATGCCAAAATATCGAATTCCTATCTACAAACAGGTAAGTACAAAAATATTGAATCCAAAATATCGTTGTAAATAATATAGGGGCTCATTACGATGGCGGGCGGAAGCACAACCGCCGTGCTGGCGGATGCAAAAACCACCAGTTACCGCCGGCACGCAGCAGTCCACACGCCCGCCCAATTACGATGCGAAAAGTAGGCCAAACACCGCCGGCAAGCCAGCAACACCGTCCGCCATCAAAGTGCGTCCGCACACGTAGCGGCGCAGCCCAATTGACACACACCGTCCGACGAAACACGTCCCGCCCGGCGTATAAATTACGATGCCGCAAACAAACGGCTCCCACGGCCAAGAGATACCATACGACAAACCGAAGCGGTAACACGGACGCCGAGCACGGACAACGAAGAAGCGGCACCCCGAGCATGAATCCAGCACTGCAGGCCCTCCCCATGCTCCTGCTGATGCACCACCAAGGACGCAACGTACCGCGGAGACGCAGGTAGGCACACACACAACAAGTGCACGCAAACAGCGCACACAGTGCAAGGGCGGAAAAAGCGGACAACCCCCCACCAGCGCGTGTACACAACACATCCACCATTGCATCCACATATGACACACAGGCCAAATCGTAACATCGCGTAACACATGTGTACACACCACCTGGGACTAGGAACCAACCACCCCGTCACGGCCCCAAAGCGGCGATGACGCCGCCACACATGCGCACAACGCAGAGGCCAACCGCAGCGCCATGCATGCGTCGCACACAGACACAGGGACACAACCAAGCAGCACACACATCAGCCCCACCCCGAACGCACATGACACGTGACAGGCCTGCCACAGACATGTCCCCAACGCCCAATTCACGGTCAACACCCAACCTCACACAACCGACGCACACATGTCAGTGAAGTCACGCAACAGCAGGACACACCCCAGTGTAACAAACATGGCGTAGCACACAGCGGCGGCAACACCAACTAGGAGAAGCAGGGCCCCTTCGGGAAGAGGAACGCCAGTACCACACTGAAACACCCATACCACCCTGCACATATGAACAAGACATATAAAACGGAACACCAAAGAGCCCGGGGACCGACAACAGGTGGCCCAAGAATAACATTCACACACAAGGCCCAACGCAGAGCGGAAAGGCAGCCTGCCGCCCACACAAGGGAGAGCAGACAGCACTGAATGACCTTCCATTCCAACTCCGAAACCACAGCCCTACGACAGAAGCCAGTGAATACAGCCATTGTCCAAGAATAGACCAACACAGGCATGCCGAGGAGACCGACCACAGGGCAGATAGCGCATATCACAGAAGCACACAACGGACGGGGAAGAAAGAAGAAAACACTCCCCCATGTCGGCCACATGCAAGTTAATTGGAAGGAGTCACACATCACTGACCTTGAACTGTCTGAGAAGAATGTGGGATGAGGGCCCGTGTCCTCCAAACAAGCCAACAGAACACAAGTCCTGTCTCCCTACGACTACACAGAGCTCACAGCAACCTCGGAGCGTGCACATTGCAGACTGCACACACAGCCGGAGCACGCCACCACAACGCACCGCTGCGAAATGGCAACCGCAACACACCTACCCAATTACGCCGAACAGCTCAAGCTGTACAAAACCAACCTGTTACATATATTGGGATGCGATCTCCTGTCCCTGCTGAACGTAAGTTACCGACTGACTTACCGCATCACATTGTTCAGCTGCGTCATGCCCGTCTTCTACTGTCGGAGGTGTCCCTACCAGCATCCCGTGGAGATATGCCTCTCCAACCCGGCATGTCTGAAGGCGGACCTGCTACCACTACTCCTCCCTCTGGACGCACACGACAGGGCCTGCTCTGCCTATGGGGGCATGGCGTATGTGGCCAACATCGCACCCACACTGAAATGGGACCACTGTGCCTCCACACGACGGATCATCGAGAACAGCTACATCGAATGTCACCCAGCATGCCCCATCATGGTCCTCCAAGGGACAACTTATGAACAACACCTTGACAGCCACCATCCGCTACATTGGCTGGCAAACATGTACACCACCAATGACATGGAAGCCCTGCTGGACGGCATCGCATACCTGACAACCTGTAAATTCGTCGGACCACAACGCAGGTTCCCCGATTGACCTATGATGTCCAACCCCGCACCCATGCTTAGCTTCCGCACGGACTGGCCAGTCACCACCACAACAGCCATACCAAACGACCGGCAACTGTAACCACACCATCAACGACATCGCCATGACATCGGATATGACCGGGACATGCACACTGTTCCCCATCACATCCAGGAACACCGCATGCATCGTGGGAGGCAGTGGCATGGTGTCTGTGTATCGCACCCACATGGACGGAACTGCACGAACAACCAGGACACGACATGGATCCAGCGCCCATGGACACACACACCGCTCAGTGGACATGAATAGGTCGCCTGGAGTCTGTGGGTGCTGCACCCCTCCCACCCCCGCCCCGGGAATCCCATACCAGGACCTTTGCATGGACGACAAGTGCATACAACAACAACACGACCCCAGTGACTGTGACATGTCCAGTAACCACCACAGTGCAACAACAAGTGGCACGCCGCTGCATGCACGCAAGCACATGCCCTGATGTCATCTCACATGCACGCGTGCATGAGGAACAACCGCAGCAAACCTGTCACATGGAACTGAGATGGACTGTGCCCATGATGCCAAGCGGTCTGGTAGGCTACATGTATACCGTCTGTGTCACAGTCCGCAGCTCCGCAGCTATACGTAAATGTACATTAGCACAGCCTTGGCCAAGCAGATGTCACTCTGAAGCCCACATCCCACATGCAACAGCCAATCACATGTAACCCCACACCCTATCCCATTTGCAATCATGCTCAGTATATCCTCAACATGTATTCCGCTGCCAGTAGTGTCCACTATACTGCATCACAGAGGACAGAAGACTCAATATAATGTTTGAAACCAAAACTGTCTCCGCTGACTCATTTCACAAGTACGAATGAGAGAGGATGAGAGTATATGAAGTACACGGCAGTCGTGACATGACCATGTAGTCCACTGGTATTGGATGTCAACGAAAATGAGTAGCACAACTGTGGAAGACACACATGTGTCGTGTGAAGTCGTATGGACGCAGTGCTCAGGTGGGTGGGTGTGACGGGTAGATACGCACATGCAAAGTTGGAGCACGCCGTGTCGGGAGGGGTCATGAACAGTACACCACCGCTTCCCTGGGCATTGTGAGAGGACACCTGTCGGGGGGGAGTGAACACGTGTGTGCACAGCAGCCAGGCACACGTACAAAGCGGTACCAGGCGCACCTCAGCCCACCCTCTGTGGACAAGCTGGATCCTGTTGTGCGCCCGCCATGCCCCTTGACAAGGCACACACAGCCCCAGTCGACCAGGTGTAACCCCAACATAGTCAATCCGCACAGGCGATACAGGGCACGGGATGGCAGTGGAGCATGGTGTGTGAGAGGTCTCCTCGCGCTCCTCCTGGTCATATCACGCAGGCAATAGAACCTCAACGTCTAGCATGGCACAAGTCAAATGGAAGTGTAGGGGGACGCACCACAGCACGAGCAGCACTGACGTCACGGGAGGCGGCTCGCACCATCCCATCCATTGCCCATTATACCAACCACGCCACATGCCATTGCGACTAAGTGCAAGCGCGTGCGCCACCACCCCGAGCCCTCCCCAGAGAGGCCAAAGAGTGAATGTGTGGGCCATCAGTCACAGACGGACGCGGCATGGCCGCAAGGGCAGCCACAGCCACTGGGTGTTGCAGGTGGCGGATCCGGAAGGCGAAGACTGTGATGCATAGTCCATGCAGGCCGGGTCTCCATTTGGGGCACCACGCAGGTGGACGGCGTCCCGCAACACATCATACCCTGAGACAGCCCACTCGTGCAACTGGACCCACACATACACTCCTTGCCCTCTCTGGTGCGAGCTTGGGGCTGCCTGTGCAAGCGCTAGCCTCGCAGGTGCACATGCATATTGGGGGAGCGAGGGGAGGACATGAGGGCTGGGGCGAAGATGACTGTATCACTGTCAGTGAGTACAAGGGATGACCCAGATGTGGAAAGGAAGAGACGTGTCCCGTGTGTACTGCAACTAGTCGCCAATCCAACTACCCCCCCATGTCCGGAATGTAAGCCCACACCTAGGCCCGCCCATCCGCCACATCGAACATACCACCAGCACGACAACCTTCCCATTCGAAACACTGACTGGGGGTGGCGACCAGTGAACAATCATGTGTAGCCTACCCACGCGTACATGTGGGCCCTCCATGATCCATGTCACCTGCGGCAAAGTCATGACATGCGCAATGAGGGAAGTGAGGAGAGCTGTCCGCCCCACGCACAGAAGGTGCATCAGCTCCACAGACCCAGCAGCGAGTCCAGCAGGGGTCACATGTGCAGGGGCAGCTGTGCCTGGTGTGAAGGCACATGCATATAGACAGCACATCGACCAATGTGTAGTCTGCCCACATCTACAGTCCATCATCATGCGGACATAGGAATTGAACACAGGGCAACACATCTGAGTGGGTGCACCCACCGTGACCAACAATGCGCAATCATCGACGTACCCGCCCTGTGCATGGCCCCCCACCCAACGGAGGCACATCCAGTGCCACCATCCCACACACAAGCCTTCCACGGTACATGCTGTGTCCAATGGTCAGTACAGAGTCAGCGCCCATCTGGTGGATCCTGAACAGGAGACACATGCACACACATGCCAGCTCCCACTATGTACGTCTGCCACCTGGCACGTGCAATGTAACCTCTCACCTGTGACGTGTGACTGCAAGCACACAGCCGTCTTGGCATGGGGCTGTCAATGTGGACACCTGTCAATGTTTCGGGAGGTGTGATCCGTACAGTGCTGTACATAGGGTGCAGTGCTGACACCTACTACTGTCTCATATCCCCTCGTGCCACAGGTCCCACTTGTTTTGGCCGCTCAGCCTGTGCCCACATCGTCGTCGTCGTGTGCCATACTCATCCAGCCTCGGAAGCAGTTCCATGCTCAGCAGACATTCATGTTGCCGTGGCGTTGCCGCTTGACGAATATGCAGTCAGTCGCCATCAGCACGCCCCGCAAGTCATTGGGGCCTAGATCCCCATGTGCATGCACATGGCAGTGGTCTGTATCACTAGCCATTGCCATTGTTGGGAGACCTGTGTAAGTGTATTGTGGCCGTGCCGTCCCAGCTTGACAGCTGGGCTGTGGCTCATGTGCTTGCTCAGTCATGTCAGTGATGTGTATGCGAAATTGCTATGTGTCGTGTTGCTTTGACATGTGTCCACTGCCATTTTCCCTAGGCGGAGACCGAACATTGACCGCCCATACCAATTGCTGGCGGACATGGACGATACAGAGGTCATTAGGAAGTTTCGGCTGGACAGGCCAACCCTGCATCGACTGTGTGCCATGTTAGAACCCCATCTCCGTCCCCGCAGGGTGTATCCGACAGCTGTCACCCCCACGGCTAAGGTGATGGCCGCCATGCATTTCTTCGCCACTGGGTCATTCCAGCACACAGTGGGCAGTGGAGGAGGGATGTCCCAGCCCATGTTCAGCAAGGTGCTGAGGGATGTACTGGCAGCCATGATGCTGTACCGAAACAGGTACATCCGCTTCCCCAGGGCTCGTGAATTGGCGGCAGTGAAGGGTGCATTCTATGCCCTTGGCAGAATCCCACACGTCGTTGGAGCCATTGACTGCACACATGTTGGCCTTGTTCCACCACAGGCCACTGAGCACCTGTACCGCAACAGGAAGCACACGCACTCCCTGAATGTGCAAGTGGTGTGCCTTGCGGACATGGTGATCACCCACGTGTGTGCAAAGTTCCCAGGCTCGGCCCATGACGCACACATAATGCGCAACAGCATCTTGCCACGACTGATGTCCAATCTGCAACAGGATCGTGGCTGTATTGTCGGTGAGTATGTGGAGTGGTGTAGCGTGCTGGTTGTGCGATGCTGTCCCCTGTCCAGTTGGAATAGCAACGGTTCTCTGTGTCCCTCACACCCAGGTGACTCTGCGTACCCGAATGGGGCATGGCTGCTCAGTCCATTGAGGAATCCTCGCACCCCAGCAGACGATCGCTACAATGAGGCACATGGGAGGACCAGACGTGTGGTCGAGCGTACCTTTGGCCTCCTCAAGTCCAGGTTCAGGTGCCTGGACCGCACCGGGGGTGCGCTGGCGTACTCCCCACAGAAGGTGTGCCAGATAGTGGTGGCGTGCTGCATGCTGCACAATCTGGCCATTCGGAAGCAGATCCCCCTCATCGTGGATGACGGAGATCAACCAGGGCCCCAGCCCGCAGACCAGGACAGCTCGAGTGAGGAGGACAGCGGAGAGGAGGAAGCTGGTAATGTGCGGCAGCAGCTCATCGCCCACTACTTCACTTGACGGTGAGTGTCCATGTACGACGGCTGATGTGGCTGTATCTGTGCAGGTGTGTGTGTGCTGTGTCAGGGTGGCCGTTTGTTCACTGCGTGCTGTGTGTCAACGCTCCATGGCCAGGGTAGTATGCCACTGTTGGTGGCTGTGGCATTGTGCCCTATTGCTCTGTGCGATGTGTGTACATTGCTTGTAGTTGTTGACATGTACTGTGTGATGGGTGTGTGACACACTCATTGAATGTGCTCCTGTTCTGTCTCCCACCCCTAGGTCCCTACAGGCCCTCCGGTTCCATTGCCATGCCACGCATCAGGTGCCTTTCCGCCCAAGGTGGCCGTTGTATTCCGTACAAATAAAACACAGGGCACAAACAGCAGTTTGTGTAAGAGGTGCATTTATTTCAAACTGTGACATGTGATTGTGTGTAAGGTGATGACAAAAGTGGTGCGTGCAGTGACAATGAGCTGTCGGTCATGGCTGCGTGATGCTCAGGGTGTACCCACTGGTACTATGTCCATAGTCCAACACACACATGCCATCCAGATGGCTGTGTGGAGTGGGATCGTAGTCCAAGTCAATGCAGTGGGTGGTCAAGGAAGGCTGGCTGGCTGCCTCACTTGCGTCTGGAGCGTGCGAAGTCCTCCCGGGAGATCTGTTTCCACTTCGGACGGCCCCTTCCACGTTTGCGAGGGGGGTGCCTGCTTGCGACATGCTGGTGGTTGAGGTGTGCTCACTGGCTGTGGACGCAGGGGAACTGGACACTGCTGCTCGACCCTGCGCCCCGGCAGGTGGTGGCGGAGGGGGAGCTGCTGTCCCTGGCTGTGACCTCACCGCCACCACCAGCTGGCCCATGAGGTCCACGAGTTGGCCCATACGGGCATCCATGGACCTCAGCACCCCCAGCACCTCACGCGTGTCTGTAGCTGACCTGGCCCATTGTCCTTGGGCCTCTTCATAGGCCCCAAGGACTCTGGCCATTTGAGGCAGGGCATGGCTCCCAGGGGAGGCTGGCGTTTGCCTGACCCTGCTCCTCCTACCAGTCCTGCTGCCACCGGCCTGCCCACTAGCCACATTGCTCACCACGGTCCTCGCTGTGGCTCCCAGGGTGGATCCAGTCGGCCGGGCCACCACCTGCGCTGGGGCTGGTGCCAGCGAAGACGTGGTGGTGGTGGCGGCGGTGGTGGTCGGTGCGGCGATGGTGGCGGTTGCGGCAGTGGTAGTGGCCGCAATGACCGTGGGTGTGGCCGCAATGACCGTGGGTGTGGCCGCAATGACCGTGGGTGTGGCCGCAACGACAGTGGCAGCAGGGGGCTGGGAATGTTCAGCAGCCCTGGATGATGGGTTGGTGGGTAGGAGGAGTCCTGGGGAGCGGCTGGGCCCTGCCACACCAGATGGGCCTGCTTGGTGGTCCGTGTCCGAAGAGGAGGACAGATCCTCCACATCCGTGTGTCCTCGTTGGGGGCTTGTAGGCTGGCTGTGCTGGCTGCTGGCTCCATCCCCAGCATCCAGCAGTTCGTCACCTGTGGAGAGAATGAGATTTGTTATTGTGTTGCACCTTGCGAAGTATGTATTTGTCGTCTGACATTAACAGTTCGTGCAATCTCGTACATGGGTTTCCCGGAGGCGTGTGTGTGGCTGTACCATTTGTAGTTGTGTGTGCTTAGCAATGGGACTGTGTGCTGTGCACATGTGGCATGGGACGTATTGGCCATGCCGATGGGTGTGTTGCTGTGCCCCTACTTATTGTGACTCTGGTGTATGCGGGCTCCTGGCCCATCCTGGGTCTGGTTTGTACTTTGCTTTTGGGGTTCAAATGGAACGCTTAGGAACGCATATGGCAACATGGGGGCCATGCCCCAGATTCGCATTTGGGAGGGAATATGCTTTTGGGGTTCAAATGGAACGCTTAGGAACGCATATGGCAACATGGGGGCCATGCCCCAGATTCGCATTTGGGAGGGAATATGCTTTTGGGGTACATGCTGTGAGCCATGGGTGCCGAACGTGACATGTGTTGTGGCAGCATGACAGTGCATGGTCTGAGGTGTGTGCATGCCTGACATGGCCTGCATATTTGCTGTCTGTTGTGATTACTGGACATGGCATTGGACGCATCGTTATGAGTGAGTGTTGGTTGTGTGCCAGCCAACGTATTGCAGTTGTCCCATCTCCTTGGTGTGCGTGCTGCCCTGTGCCATGTGCATCACTGCAGTGCTCGTGGGGGGTGTGGCCCATGTTGTGTGTTGTTGCTCACAGTGTGGCGTGCGCTTCATTGACTTCTGGCACATGGTTGGTCATGGGCATGTATCTTAGCGTGACTGCTGTATGTGTGGCAGCTGTGCGGATGACATGCCTTTCATGAGACTGGGGCTGACGGATGGGATGGATGGTATGTTGTATGTGCATGGTGTGTCTGTGTGTTTGATGGGTTCAGTGGTGTTCGTGTGCATTTATGTTGTTCCGCTCTGTTGCGTCTAGTGTTGTTTGTCTTACATAGGCGTAGTTGTGGGGTGTGTGGTTGACAGGCAGTAGGGGCTACATGGACAGGACTTCAATGGTGTTTCGGTTGTGTGTGATGAGTTGCACAGTGGCTGCCGTGTGGTACTATATTCAGTGTGGCTTGTGCATGCAGACGTGGCTCCTTGGGTGTTGCTGTGTCTGTGATGGGTCATGTGAGGTGTGAGTCTGTGGTTCATGTCCGTGTGCACATTGTTCACTTGTTCGTGACGGTGGGCGGTGTTGCGTGTTCGTGTGCTACGTGACATGTCCCATGTGTTGGTCGTGTTACGGTCCTCATGCCTCCAGTAATCCAGCCCTGTCCAGTTTCCCACCTGCAGGTTGTTCGGGCGTGCACTGTACTGGATGCCACATGGTTCTAAGCGGGGGGTGCTCCATGTTGCAGGTCTGTGGGGGTGGGGGGTGTTGTGGGTCGTGGTGGTGGCTGGACACCCACTGACTCCGATTGCTGTGGACCGTGATGTCTACCTTTCGGCTGTCGTTGTGCACTGCGGTGGCTGACACGTGACTGTGGGGTGTGGGGGATGCTCCTCCTTGCTGTGCTGTGGGACTGGGGCCTGGTGTGTGTTGTACTTGGGCTGTCCACCGTCCCACCCACTGCACTTTGTGTTCCTGCCACTTACCTGTTACTTGTCGGTTAGTGCAGCTGTGGCAGACACATGGGTGTGGTGGGTGCTCGTTGTGGCGCTTCTGGCATATTTGGGGACCTGTTGGTGGTTACGTGGCTGGCTGAGTGTACACATGTCCCCACGCATCTTACAGTTGTTCGGTTTGGGCTGTGTGTGGTGGTGTCTGTTGCATGTGTGTGTGATGTGTTGTGTATTGTGTGCTGGACATGGGGGTGTTTGTCCCTGGGAGCTGTGGCATGGTGGTAGTGCATGTGAGTACATAGCGGTGTGCTGGTATACATTAGTTTGTACTTACCAGCCTCCACTCCCCCTGCTAATCCGGCGAGGATCTCGGGATGTATTATGACTCGCACCTTCTCCTCCCACGCTTTGAAGGTCTTGAAGAGCGCGGGATTCCCTCCGCCAGTGACGGCTGCCAGCTCTCTGTTCTTGGTCTCCTTCTTCTTGACCAGGCTCTTTACGTCATTCCACCGTTTATTTATTTCGACTCTGTTCCTGGGCAGGGTCCCGACTGCATTGACTTGGTCTACGATCCGGTTCCACATTCTGTTTCTGGTGGCTAGTGGTGTGTGCTGGACCATGTTCCCATAGATTTGTGGGTGCACCTTGATGATCTCGTCGACCATGACCGTCAGCTCAATGGGCGTGAACTTGGGCATTCTTTGTGGTGCCATGGTGTTTGTGGTGCTGGTGCGGTGTGTGTTGTGTACTGTGCAGGGGGTTTGTGGTGCCGGTGTTTGGTGGTGGTGGTGGTGGTGGTGGTGGTTGTGATGTGTGCGTTTCTGTGGTGTGCTGCTGTCCTTGCTGTGTCACTGTGTCGTCTCCTCTCCTCTCTAGTTTGCAATGTTGCAAGGGGTTGTGGTCTGTGGGAGTGCTGCTTTTGTACTTACCTATGTGGGTGTGTCCTCATGGTCTGTTGTTTTCAGGTGTGTTGTGTCTGGGGTTCTGGCCTTTGTAGTTTTTGTTTGTCCAGGGGGGTGTTTTCGGGATGTGTACTGTGCTTGTGTATTTGTGCGTGCCTTGCTGTGTGGACTTGTTGGCCATGTTGTGTGCGATTGTTTTTGTCAGCGGATAGTTTCTGTGCAGGGACGTGGGCGCCATGGCTTCTGCTGTGTCGATTCTCATCGGCGTTGTTTGCGCTGGCGGGCGGTATATTTGTAGTTTTCACGCGCTCATGGCGGTGCGATCGTAATCTCACGTGCGGTGTGTCGGCCGTGAGGGCGGGCGGTTTTGTGTTGTCGTGCGTGTTTCCGTCCGTGGCGGGCGGTTTGACTCCGACTCGGACGATGGCGGGCGGTATTTTGTGTGATTTTTCCGCCGATGGCGGTTTTCGGTTTGTGTCATCGTAATGGCGTGGTCGGTGTTCAGACGGTGTGTGCGGGCGGATTTTTGTCGCTTCCATGCCTGGTGGATTTTTTTACGCCGGGTATCGTAATGGGCCCCATAGTTTGTTAAAATATCACATTTTTTAAATGTATTAAAAGTAATGTAAAATTAATAAAATAATAAATATAATTAACTGAAACATACTTAAAAATACTTAAATAACCTTAAAATTAATAAATAATTAATGTAAGTTATAAAAAAATAAACATACATTTTTATTTTTTAATACATATATATATTAACTTAATATTAATAAAAAATATTCAATATTTTTAGCGTAGGATAGCGGGAGGGTAAAATTTACTATTATCACTCCAGAGAGTGCAACAGTAAGGAAAGCGTTGGATAGCTTAGGGGTAAAAATTACTATTTCCACTCCAGTGAGTGCAACAGTAGGGGAAGCGTTGGATAGCGTAGGGGTAAAAATTACTATTCCCAGTCCAGAGAGTGCAACAGTAAGGAAAGCGTTGGATAGCGGAGGGGTAAAAATTACTATTCCCACTCCAGTGAGTGCAACAGTAGGGAAAGCGTTGGATAGCGTAGGGGTAAAAATTACTTTTCCCACTCCAGAGAGGGCAACAGTAGGGAAAGCGTTGGATAGCGGGAGGGTAAAAATTACTATTCCCACTCCAGTGAGTGCAACAGTAGGGAAAGCGTTGTATAGCGGGAGGGTAAAAATTACTATTCCCACTCCAGTGAGTGCAACAGTAGGGAAAGCGTTGGATAGCGGGAGGGTAAAAATTAATATTCCCACTCCAGTAAGTGCAACAGTAGGGAAAGCGTTGGATAGCGTAGGGGTAAAAATTACTATTCCCACTCCAGAGAGTGCAACAGTAGGGAAAGCGTTGGATAGCGTAGGGGTAAAAATTACTATTCCGACTCCAGTGAGTGCAACAGTAGGGAAAGCGTTGGATAGCATAGGGGTAAAAATTACTATTCCCACTCCAGAGAGTGCAACAGTAAGGAAAGCGTTGGATAGCGTAGGGGTAAAAATTACTATTCCCACTCTAGTGACTGCAACAGTAGGGAAAGCGTTGGATAGCGTAGGGGTACAAATTACTATTCCCACTCCAGTGAGTGCAACAGTAAGGAAAGTAATGATTTAATATTTAAATAAAAATAAATTAATTATCAATACCAATAAAAAATTTATTAAAATTAATTACCAATTACAAAATATTTAATAATTAATTAATTATAAATACCAGTAAATATTATTTATTAAAAATTAATTACCTATTAATAATTAATCAACAACCAATTAAATTTCAATACCAAAAATGCAATAAGTAATAAAAAAATTACCAATTAATAATTAATTAACACTAAATTAATCAATACACAAAAAGAATTTCAATAATTACTTAATTACAATTAAATTACTTCCCACCCTATTCCCCTATAAACCCACAACCCGCTCTGAATAATTAATACAATTAACATAATTATCAATTAATCAATTAATAAACATTTATTACCAATTAATAAAAATTAATTACCAATTAATAATTAATTAACAATAAATTAATTATCAATACCAATAAATAAAAATAAATATTTTCTTAATTACAATTAAATTACTTCCCACCCTTTTCCCCTATAAACCCACAACCCGCTCCGAATAATAAATTAATACAATTAACATAATTATCAATTAATCAATTAATAAAAATTAATTACCAATTAATAATTAATTAACAATAAATTAATTATCAATACCAATAAATAAAAATAACTATTTTCTTAATTACAATTAAATTACTTCCCACCCTATTCCCCTATAAACCCACAACCCGCTACAGAACTAAAACGCAAAATTAAATTAAAAATAATTAATTATTCCTAAAAATTAATATTTAATTTACTATAATTAAATTACTTCCCACCCTATTCCCCTATAAACCCACAACCCGCTACAGAATTAAATTACGCAAAAATAATTTTACATAAATTTCGTAACTTTAAAAAATATTAAACATACATTACAAAAATAATATACATTTTTAACTCATATACTAACATACAAAACACTTACAAAAATTCGATATTATTAAAAATTCGATATTTTTTAATGCCTATATTATGTACTTCTATATTTTGAAAATCGATATTACTTACCTTCATTTCGATATTATTAACCACTATATTATGTCCATTCGATATTATGTCCATTCTATATTTTGAATTCGATATTCTGTCCATTCTATATATTTTTTTCGATATTATGTCTATTTACCCATACATATGGCCCTTAATTCCCTGAGACTCTGAATGCATTAAAGAGGGACAATAACATCTTAAACAATATTGCACATATTATCATTGTGAATGGAGCCATTGTTTGCTCACATATATCATTGAACTCGCAACAAACGTGGTGCAACATATGTAAATACATTGTATAATTATAGCCCACTATATGTGCAGCTACTTTATGGTACACGCTACATCATTAACAATAAAGCAACAAAGCACCCCAACAGCACACTTGATGTCTGCATATTTAGGCAAAGGACAATATGCCAACATATGGAAAATGGGGAGTGTGCTCATGGATTGCTTTTTTGGGATGGCTGGAAGTAATGCATGGGCATGCATCAATACATTTTTTCTATAGATGTAACCATAAGATTTTTTTTTCATGTGACAATGCCAATGTCTTACATTGGTGGATTCTCACATCTTAACTACAACCCTCCTCGGACAGATAGCATTGGTGGAATGAGACACACAGATGCATATGTGGTGTAGAACAACATGTATTTGTTATCCTGAATGTGACATTTCGTTGCATTCACAAATCTGGTAGGACACTGCAATACTACCCTGTCACGGGCTGTAGAATTATAGCTATGTGTTGAGATCAGAATGATGAATCACTTCATTTTTCGGATGTTGATACTATGTGCGACTATATGCATGTTGTATGTGACCGTATTTTGGATAGTCTGTGTATATAGTTACTTTAATTATCTTTGTGTGTGTGGATACCCACACATGTATGTTGTTTTTGTGTATGCAGTGGCATATCTATCTCTTTTTTCCTCCGCACAAATGCATGTCTGTATGTCTGGCTGCATGATTATCTGTAGAGTTCTGAGCAGGAAGTTGAAAACTGGACAGCCCAGAACACGAGGTATCTTATAATAGTCTAAAAGCTTTGTGAAATGTTTTCATGACTGCTGCCATTAATGTAGTCATTATGGAGCTGTGCTTCTAGAAGCCGTGCAGTCCTTGAAACTAGTTCAACATGGATCGATATTGAGCAAGTTGCAGAGTCTCAGCATGTGCTGAAAGCTCCATGCTCAACACAAACACACAGTGTAGCTGCCATCTTTGGCATACTGTGGGCATTCTAGACAGTTTGATGTCTCTGGCTGCATATTGTGGACATTATAGGCATTGTGATTGCAACCACTGGATTTGATTTGATTATGGCATTGAAGTGGGCACCCCAGACATTTGGTGGTTACTAACTGCATATAGAGCAAATCTTTGGCATGCCATTCTGATGGAGGGTCATCAAATCAGAATATGTCCATGCGGCCAAGTAGAGACTACTTTATAACAACGACTAGCAAGTATTTGCACCAAACGTGTACGCTTACTAAATAAAATTTGGCAATTCCAGGAAACAATACGTTGTTTTCAGAAAATGTCAATCTTTTATTTGTGGAAATTAGATTACTTTACTGAAAATGAAAGTTGCTATTTGTGCGAACATTGTGTGTATTTGTTTGAAGATGTCAAACTGATATTTGAAAACAAACGTATTGCCTTTTCACTACCTATTTAATAATAATGTTTGAGTCACACTTCATGATTAGTTGGGCACAAATAGTGTTTGCCTTGGTGTCAGAAATCAAATGATGCCTTTGTTCTATTCTATCCCGTGCTCCCCTCTATACCGATAAAACTTTTTTATATAAAATGTTCAGCATTTCTGCTGTCTGAGGCCACAACTTCCAAGAAAATAAATTGTAATTTTAGTAGTGGTAGAAATGAGGAAAGATGCTATATTCGTATTTAAAATGTCAAGTTGCAGCACCAATTGCTTTAATCTTGCGGTACAAATACATTATATACTTTCCATTTTTGGCACAGTGGACTGAAAAATGCATTGTTTTGTCAACAAGCACACAAGGACTGCAAAACACCTGGCATCCATCCTTGTGAAGAACCATACATGTTGAGAACAACATAAAAGTATTGGAATATGTTATATGTGTATCTGTAGAACTACTTCTAAAACCTATTGATTGTCATCCAGTACATTTAATAATCGCACTGCGAAATGCACCGGTAAGGCATTTTTCCACCTCCACAAACTGTAATGAAGAATATCGGTAGCACTTTTCTTACTAGCACCCTGGTTAACTTCAGTAGCGGTTGGTGGTGGGAGTGCCGCCGGGCGCTGACGTGGGGCGGGGGGTAGTAAACTACGGATTACGGGCGATTACAGGTAAGTACACATAAAAAAATAAAACAAATTTCGTTTCTCGCGCTGCATCACATTTCACAATGCAGCGCGAGAAACGAAATTCGTTTTATTTATTTATATGTGTACTTACCTGTAATCGCCCGTAATCCGTAGTTTACTACCCCCCACCCTGCCCCTCCTCCGCCCCACGTCAGCGCCCGGCGGCACTCCCACCACCGACCGCTACTGGTTAACTTGTTTGCGAATCGAAAGTAATTTAAGGATTGTTTGCGTTCTCAGTTCTATCCTATGTCTATGTGGGCATGGGTACCTGTATGCCTGCTGGTTTGTGTGCACTGGTCCATGAATGTGTTCTGGTCTGTGTCGGTTATGTTGGTGTTTTGACACTGCATCAGTAGCGGTCGGTGGTGGGAGTGCTGCTGGGCGCTGACGTGGGGCGGGGGAGGGGCAGGGTGGGGGTAGTAAACTACGGATTACGGGCGATTACAGGTAAGTACACATATAAATAAATAAAATGAATTTCGTTTCTCGTGCTGCATCGCGAAATGTGATGCAGCGCGAGAAACGAAATTCGTTTTATTTTTTTATATGTGTACTTACCTGTAATCGCCCGTAATCCGTAGTTTACTACCCCCCACCCTGCCCCTCCTCCGCCCCACGTCAGCGCCCGGTAGCACTCCCACCACCGACTGCTACTGCACTGCATGTGATCTATATGAAACGGATCCATGAATGATATGGTTGTGACTTCATGCAAGGATAATGCACTGTTAGCTAAATGGGTTGTCAATGAGTACTGCAGCGAATCTGGCGTGAAACTTGTTTCACCGGAAGGCGGCAATAGTTCAGAGATGTTGTTGTACTTACGACATCACTATCGTTTTTTGAACATGTGATATACGTTTAAATCACACAATGAAATACACCCACAGAGGTTCACAAAAATTTGCAAAGGTATGCAAAAAATCATTTTTACAATTCTGAGTCTGAAACAAATGTTCAGAGGGATACTTTTACATTAACAATTGATAAAGTATAAATGAATAATAAAAAGAGTATGAATTATAAAGCTGTGTTCTATTAAAAAACAATGAATAATGTACTGGAGTTGTTTATATTATCATAACATTTCTGGCCATAGACGTTTGTAATCTGAGTAAAGCTTACACTTGTATTAATATTCCAGGCGTATACAGTGCAACATTTATTCCTGTGCTGGGTAACCTCTAAATTGCTTGCATTTTATTTTACAATCTACTTTTTAACTGTGCAGAGTTTAGTGAGAAGTGTGGGGCTTTATGCAGTGGCACTCGCTGCCCATCCTCTGAGAAACCTTGGTTCGATGCTTGCTAGATAAGGTTAAGAGTAGCCCAACAAGTGCATAGCCACACTTAAATGAAGGGAAACTGCATAGTCTGTCGGAAACAACTCGTTCTGTTGATAATGTACAGTTAAACAATTCTTGAATCCAACGGATCCAATAAAAGTATACATTACATGAATGTAGATTTGTTTGTGACAAAAAACAATAATGGTGCACTCTCCTGAAAGGAAAATAAGATGTCCTTTGCCAAGTGTGCCAGGGCATAGTGTAGGATGTGCGGTTTACTGATCATTGCTGATCTTTGTGCACAATCAAGCTAAAAACAGAATTTCCTGTATCGAAGTCCCTCAATTTCCAAAATGCTCAAGGTTAGCAACAAAAAACAGTGGTTAAGGTAGTGTGTGGTTAAAATTGTGAAAAGGGAAGTGCGCCGCGTTACATAAATACTTGGGGTATTGTTAACTTACACCAGAGTGTACTATTTTGCTTCGATTTGTTTTGTGGCAGGCGGTGATATTATAGAACAACCACAATTTTTGTTTTGTTTTGCAGTTTATGCAGTCCTGATTTAGTAGCAGATCCAACAAACTCTGTGCTCAGCTACACCCCACAGCCCTCATCGCTTTCAGTTGCCAGTATTCTTATACTGCAGTGTGCCAGTCTCAGAGGTAGCAACGCTTTTAGGGAATAAGAAGTTCAAGTACTACTTATAACTGAATTCGCTGCAGTGCTCACACCGCGGGCATAGTCCAGGATGCTTCTGTACATTGATGCACTAAACCAAGCTAAGACAAGTGTCTTGCTGCTGCATCCTCATTCCGTAGAGTTCAGACTCTCTTCACCTGGTACAATACTCAGATCCAACACAGCTTCAGTGAGGCATTTACCATTCTACCCGATGGACGGCCTGAAACCTTTGTCACCATCCATTTTATTGAGTAACATTAAAGAGGGAAGGGTTATTCGAGAAAGAAGTATGAAATAAGCCCCAACCAGTAGCTTTACCACAAGCTTAACATTCATACATCACTGTGGCACCTGTGTAGATACAAGACATGAAGCATAGCAATATCATGTACATCAGCGTAAACGTCACTTCCTTCCACCGAAGATAAAAGAATGGAGGTGTTATTCAAAGACACTGGGAAATTAATTATTGAAATGTCACTGATATCCTTGATTGTTTGGTTCTCAGAAGGGTAACTGAACATATTTTTCTCAGAGTCGTAGCAAAAACAATGGTAGAAGTGGGAAACTTGGTATTGCAACTTAGAGTTCATTATTTGCATTTCACTTTTACAGACTTTGTTTACACTACACCTATTGTCACAGATACAAAAATAAGTGCATGTGACAGGGTTTGAGCTCTCCGAGTTAAAACAGAGTGCAGGAATTTTAGTCATGGACCGCCTTGTGGATTCAGATATACACTATTTATTTTGGGATATTTGTAGGGAGTCCTGGAGTCAGAGGGACAGGAGAAGTGGGAACTGTTAAAAGCAATTACAATTGAGGAGTGTAATGCTAACGACAGTCTCAGCCACTGGTAATCGCTCCAGTCGCATTTCCAGTGTAACATCTTTTTGCCTACTGCACCACTCCAGACAGGATGCACCCATACGACCGACATCTTGGTCCTGATCCAATAGGAACAGAACAGGCTGAACTGCCAGGCACGTCCCTTCTGAATGGGAACAAAAGCAATCCCAGGCCAGTTCCAACCTTGCTTCGCCTCATCACTGAGGTGCAGTTTGGATTGTGAGACATAGTGAGCACAAGACCCATATCAGGGCATATCCTTAGCACTTAGGGAAAGTAGTAGACACTGTATTGTTGAAGTAGTGGAGAGGGAAAGTGCTGGTCTAAATGAACTGCTGGGGTAGTGATATTGTGCTCCCTTTACTTCGTTTCGTGATGGGAAATTCTATATTTTGCAGCATCAATCTTTGTGTTTCATTTTGCAGTTTGCGCAATTCAGAATCACTGAATCCAACAACCTCTGTGTCACTTCAGACAAGGAGCAAAAAGGCAAAGAAAGATGATGAGTGGAATGCTTCCATGAGCCTCAGCCACTGGTGGCCACTTGGGCTGAACTCTACATTACAACCCATACTTGTTATTGCCCACAGTACCACTCCAGAGGGGCAGCAACTGAGATTGTACTAAATCACTATTTCTTTCAATGAAATGAGGTGATATCAGGAAAATTATGTCAAATTATGGGAAATATGATGCGAAAGCTCTTTGCAAAATTCGAGCAAACATCTATCCACTGGCAATCACCAGCCTGGGCTGGAGTGCTGTGCCTACAATCAGACAGGGGTAGACTTGCAAAGGTTAGAGATTAGGAAGATCCCCTAAGAATGGACCTTTGGAGACCTTTATCACAAGATAAAGATCTCCTACGGAGAGGGCTAGGCCTACAAGTAAATAGTTATTAAGTGTATACAGGGGCTCTTAAACAATGGACAATTATGCAGAATGTCAAAGATTAATATCAGCATTCTCTCTCAATTTGTTGAGTTTGTTCTCCGAAGACAGAGACAAAAAATCTATGTGGGAGAACAAACGAAACTGAGAATAGATATAGACTATAGAAATCAATAAGAAACTCAACTAAGAACAAGTTGATTTAAAACAAACTCCTAGCAACTATTACTGCAATTCTGATCAAGAAAGCTGTTTTGCCTTTCCACTGTAAGATTTTGAACTTTTTGACGGCAATGATGGTGTGACGAAATACAAAAGGTGTGGCGGTGTTAAAGAGCGGTATCAATGCAACACACAGTGTGAGAATGAAAGCACTCAAGTATTATGTGGGGAAATCACTGTGTGTGCGAACCAAGAAGGGAACAAGGACAAACTACAGAATTAGAGAAATCACTGGATGGATAATAGCAAACTTTAAACTCAAAGATAAGTAACTAATGTAAGAAAAATGTATACCACAGGCACTTATAGAGAGAGCATCAGATTACCTTTGCTGAAGAAATAAGAGATACTAAAGTTATAAGAAAGTGGCTTATTATTTGGGGTGTATTGGTGTCCACCATAAGTAGAAAAATCACTATCTTGTTTGGTGCAGTCAAAAGTTGCAGTAATTTAAACCTGAACTAATCCACTAGTAGCTATGGTACAGAGCAGACACGCTTATTTTAGGAAAATGTGTAAAGCATTTAGGAGTACCAAAACTGAAATAAGTCGAAAACACAGCACAATAAAACTCCCACTCCAATCTATAAAAAGAGAGAAAAAGCTGAATCAGAAAAATGACACCAACACAACAACAAGCATTTGCAATGCAATAGGTCTCACATTTACGAGAGTTTAAGCTCCTGGCATTAAAAACGAAAATGCATTTTATTTATGTTTTCAAAACCAACTCATAAATAAAAGACATTGTCATTTACAATGGCAATAGATCAAACTCTCGCAAATGCGAGACCTATTGCTTTGCAAATGCTTGTTATATCAGACTAGCTGCCTTGTGGCAACTACTGTGTTAGACAGACGTACATTTTCTATACCCTGATGGATATTCTGCACTTTTACCACCAGCTAAAGTTTATCCTGTCATTCCACTCCCAATATGTCCAGAGTGCAACTGCAATATGAATTACGCTGTTAATTGAAGCAGCCCCTGTGCTGCACCTGTTCAATATGCCCAAGGTCACACGGGATGCGACGCATCAGATAGGGCAAACTGAGAGTGTGCGTGAGGGAGGCGAGTCCGAGCAAGAGAGAGAGTTAAACAGTGTCTGTGAGAGAAGGGAGTGCATCTGAAGGCATGTGTGAGAGAAAATGTGTGCGTGAGAGAACTTGGGTGCGTGTGTTTGAGAGAACGTGTGCGTGAGAATGTGTGTGATAGACAACTTGAGAAAAAGTTCAAAATGTCTGTGTGAGAAAATGTGTGTGTGTGTGTGCGTGTGTGTGAGAGAGGGGGGTTTAGAGGTTGAGAGGTGCAATTGGTAGTAGTGCAGCTGGATATTTTCAAAGTGTAACCGGAAGTGTACAGCCCATGCAGAACCCTCGGAAACGCCCCATCACGAGCATGTACCCCAACATGCTATTAAGTCACCCCCACCCCACCCACCCCCACACAAGGGAGTTGTAAACTCTGCTCCTTGCTTTACAATGGGTGGCAGTAACTCAGGGGTCTTCAAACTGTGGGGCGCGACCCCCAGGGGGGGGTGTGGAGTGATACAAAAGGGGTCGCGCATTCCCAGTTACACTTCTGCAGAGGCCCATAGCACTACAAGGGCTTCAGCCCCCCTCCTCCCCGTCTGTGTCTCAGCCCGGGCTGCTGCAGTGCAGCTCGAGATGCTGTGGGCTCGGCTGGGCAGTGTCTGGAGTCTTATCTCCGGCACGCCCGAGTTTTTCACAGGTCGTTAAAGCCCATTTGCATATTTACATGCCTTTGTAGACTGGTTACCAAGGCTTTGTTTTTTTCTGGTTCCAGGACCCCCTGGGCCCCCACTCTGCCTATTCCTTACATTTAAACAGTTCTATCAAACGCAGCTGTGAATAAAACTCCAGGAAGTTAAGAATGTCACAGTTCAACCACAAATGAAATTAACCAAGAACGAAAAAACATTCATACATCTTAAAAGGTTTTTTTCTGTACACAAAGTGTTTTTCACTTTTGCCAATTTCTATTATAAGAACAATTTATCTTATAAAAACATTATATACAAGTCCCATTGCATCTCGGCACTCCAAGTCGTGAGAATTTGGTCCTGTGGATGTGCTGGAGTCGTAACATTTTTAAAGCACTGAGTATGTAGGCTTAGCGAACCATTTGTTAACCTGCGGCATTGGCAGAGCCATGAATACAGGCTTTTTGCCCACTCCTGCTCTGGAATCAAAACTTGTTGTGCTGCCTGGGCCAGAGCTGGAGTTTGATGAATATGCAGATTTAGATGTAGATGAAGTCCTGGAATAATTGGAACTGTATCAGCCTTTGGATTGGGCTTGCTGGTTTGTTGCACTCGTTTTCCTCTTTTTCGACTTCCTGTAGAACTGGTTGTTCTTCCTCTTGGTGCCCTTGTTGGCTCCAGCCCTGAAGTAGACGGAGGTTCTGCTTTCCTCTTCATCTTCACTTGCATTTTGTCTCGAAGCGCTGGCGGCAGTGCCAGATGATTTCTGAGTGTCATCTTCTGCTGGTAGTGTGTATTCCGAGTACTTTTGAAGGACGTCAATCAGCTCTGCTCCATATTTTTCCAGTTTGTCTTTGGTAACACCATCAATCTGAAGCAAAACCTCAGGTTCAGCAGAAAGGCTCTCTGCAATTCTTTTAATGGTTGCTGTATTGAAGTAGTGGACATTGAAGACTTTACCAAGTTCAGTAAGCTCTCCCAAACACTTTTTTACCATTTCTTCCCGTTGGGATACATGGCTGACCACAAAAGCCTTGCTCTTGCGGAGGTTAGTTGCACTCTCTGTGTCAAAGAAGTCCACTTCCTTACATTTGTATTTTACATTTACTGCTGTAGTGTGAGAATGCATTTCATGAAAAGAAATATAAAGTAAGGTTCCCAAAAGAAAAATGCCAGCCATGTGTTTAAAGAGCCTGCAAAGACCTCCTCTTGACATTAAATAGAGTTATTAATAAAAAAGTATGTATTCATTCGTTATGTGACTTTTCTGTCTTTGTTCTCTTTAATTATCAGTCATGGATCATTGAGGCAGCCCTAGAACACAATTAAAAGTGATTTATATTTATATTTGCTGTTCTAAGTATGCACAGATAAATGCTGAAAATACGGCTTTAGGTGACTGCTTATTTTTGTACTGTCTGGGCCATCAAAATAATGAGCTGGCAACCCTAACCATAGGAATGAAAGTTTGTTGCAGGATCAGCACATTATTTATTTCCTCCACCCTCGATCCCTGATTAATGCCATAATAGCAATAGTTTAACTTATATCTTAAGCCCTACGCCGCCGTCAATAACATGCTTGGTTACTTCAAGTGTCTGGGAATCCACCCTGCATTCAGGCAACTCACTCCTCATTTTTCGCCCTTCACTTTCACGCTCACTCTGCACTCACAGCAATCACAATGCAATCACAATGCACTCACACTGATCACCATGCACTCACGCCATTCACCCGCTCACCCTGCACTCACAGTGATCACTCTGCACTCACAATGCACTTGCGCTGTTCACCCTGTATCTCACCCTACAGTCACAAGAGTACACTACTCACCCTGCACTCATGTGACACTTCACTCACCTGTCCCCCTCACTGCTCAATCTGCAATCTCACTTAAACAAGCCCTTCACTAACCATGCCTTCTTTCGTCCCACTCTGCACTTACATCTGCACCCAAAATCATATGGTCACCTCACTCACCCTGCAGTCACTCCTCTCACCCTACTCTCACACTGTTGCATCGCTCACCGTGCACTCACATGGGCACTCTTGTCACCCACACAGTGCAGATTGTTAATGTGCCTGCTACAAATAATGTGTACCATGCAGATCACAGAACTGATTGTGAGTAAACTATGAGTAGCGCTATGAAAAAATGAAATGTTTGTCAGAAAGGTGTTATGGAGAGATGAGGCTCATTGTTGGCGAGTGGTAGTAGGGGATTTATGGAGAAGGAGGAAATGGGGGGGGCACAAAAAAAGACTGTTGCACCTTGCACGACCAGTGCTAGGGCCAGCCCTGGCTGAGAGTGTTAGCCACCCCCGAAGTTCTGGTCTAGTGGCTCGCCTGCTTCTGCCTCCTATTATTTACATTTGTAGTGCACTACTGTTACCAAAAGGTGTGCTGGGGCTAATGACCATCTGCTGCCTGAAGGCAAATGAGAAACACACAGAAGGGGAAGGAGAACCAGCCAAATGGGGTAACCTAAAGAGAATAGAGCCAGGTTTTTATATCTTCCTAAAGGATAATAGATTCTTGGTGGAGCAAAGCAAAGGAGGGTGCAAGTTCCATAACTGCGCGGCCTGCACCAAAACAGCGAGACAGACAATTCATGCCTTCCTGAATTAGGGAACAATAAGCAGAGTAGCACAGGCCGAGAGGAGCATACGGGTCCGACCCGTATGCTTCATGAGGAGAGATGAGAGGATGAGAGAGGACAGCAAGGGAGTGAGGGAATTCGATTGAAGAGGTCAGGGATGAGGAGAAATGTGAAGTGCCGAAGGGAAGTGCGGACACGCAAGATGTGAGTGTGAGCGAAAGGTGAGGGCTACTGTTAAACTGTGAGAGAAGATAGCTGAGAGATGATCTGTGACCTAAAAAGATAATTTTATGCAACTTGGGTGAGAGACAGCAGCGATAGGGGAAGAGAGGAAGTACTGGGGTGTGTGCTGAACAGTGATTCATTTGTAATAAAACATGTGCCAGGGCCCTCACCAGTAGGCCACTGCAACTTTAACCACCCACCCATTGCCTGGCCTGCGTGGCCAATGACAATACCTATGCAACTACCAACCATAATACTTGTACAAGTGTGACTATTCAGACTATTTCAAGCCCCCAAAGCTATAAGAATGGCATGGGTGTCATGAGTTTATCGTTTTTAATGTATATTGAATTAATAAACAGCTGTTCTGCTCATCTCTAAATTACACAAACAGAGCCACCATGTGGAAGTTTGTCATAGTGCCAGTGTGCACAGTTAGGTGCCAGTGCGGAGCACAGGAATCCGCCTGCTCAAATTAGGCACTGGTGCTGAGGTAACAGGAGAGGGACGTTGGTTCAAGAAGGTGTGGAAGAACAAAGGGGAGATGTGAAAGATGAATGGGGGGACTGGAGAGTTGTAAGATACAAATAGACAACAATTTGAATGGAGAGACTTGAGGTAAATGAGAAGTGCTGAGGGGCACGGGAGGTGATGGGGCCAGAGAGGCCATGAGATAAATGCGAGAGTCTGTTAGAGATGAGGGCAGTGAAAAGACAGAATGGCAAGAGGTGATTTAAGGTGAAGTGAGAGGTTGCATGGGGAGAGTTCAGAAGTTGTCAAAAGGGGTGAAAGAAATTGGCCTGCAAAGTGAGAGAGGGATCCAGTGTTGGGAGACGAGAGAAGAGAGGGATGGAAGGGAGGGGATGAGAGGAAAGCAGCATGGGTAAACTGCTTAACTCTGCACAAGACCGCCAGGGTTTTAAGGGACCCCTGCTGCTCAAGGCCAGGGCCAGGTGATTTTCTAATGTGGCAGGACGTATTCCTGCAGAGTGGAATGCCCTTCACAAAGGTTGACTAGACATCTTTCTGATAATTGCTGTATTTTGGTTATAAACTGGTACTGATGGTGTGAAATCTTTCCTCAGTGTTACTGTGTGTAAAAAATGTCAAACTAATGAAGCAATGCTATCCCAAAATACACGGCATAACATTATTTACATTTTCTTCCCACACAATTTAGTCAAGCCTGTCGCGAAATTTGGTCCTCACCTGCCTCATAATTCCAGTAGCCCTGCCTACAGGTTTAGAAATTTTTGTCAGGAAGGGGTCCTTACACCTGAAAATGTTGACAGGGGGGTCTCGGCATCCAAATGTTTGAAGACCTCTGCAGTAACTGGTCGTTGGCGCCGCTCCTCGGGTCTCAGCCGAGGTGCCAAGTCTTTCGTATGGAAGTAATGCCACCCCTAGGGGCAGATTCTGAGCACCCCCTGTAGGGCGCCTCCGTCAGCACTTCACGAGACGGGGTGCAGACGCAGGCAGCAAAGACCGACGTGCACAGACAGTACAGCAAAGGGGCCTTGTGCATGAATGGAACATAGTATTATTACGGGGAAGAAAAGAAACACGGAGGAACGCTGATAGATATTAAAAACAAGTAGAAAGCTTAGGGTTTTGAAGTGAAAAATAGAGGAAACACAAGGAAAAAAGAAAGAAACAATTAGAGATCTGAAAAAACGTTGAGAAAGAAAAAATTGTAAAATAAACAAGCACATGGAGCAGTGGACACGCCGTGCACTCAGAAGTAACTGCGTTTTACACGCATGGAGCGAGGGGGAGCTGAGAGGGTTGAAAGGGTGCCCCACGGACGATGCTTGTGGCGTGCCATCACATGCGAAGAAGCACCCCCCCACGGGCACCCTAAAGCCTTTTTATGTGCACTAATGTGTGTGCACTCCTCCATTTGTCACGCCACACGAAGGGCATAGATGGGGGAGGGAGAGGGAACAAAGGAGGAAGCCTGCTTCCAAGCAGATTTCTTCAATTAAGACAGCGCCGGCTTTGCGGGCATCCGAGCAGCGGGGGAGGGAGGGCGCGTAATAGAGCGTATTTAAAAGATAGAGCGCAACGATAAACAAGCATCATGTAAACAGAAAACAGATCAACAGCACAAGATGGATCAGCGTGTACGTACAAGAAACAGATCAACAGCACAAGATGAATCAGCGTGTACGTACAAGTAACAGATCAACAGCACAAGATGAATCAGCGTGTACGTACAAGTAATGTGGACAGCATACCATTAAGCGGGCACCATGGGGTATCACAAGCAGGAAATAAACCAAGTAGTCCCTAAGGGAAGAACTAACCAGCTACAGCGTAAGTAAGCTGTAGTTGGTCGGTGCTGCTTGGCAAAACCGCAAATGATGTATCGGGACAAGTAACCAATAAGGAGCCAGGAAAGAAGAGTAGCGGAGGAGTGAACCAATCCCAAGCAGCAGGCGGGATTACACTCAGTATAGTATTTACTTTAGGTCTTGCGACAGCGCATGTGCTGTCTAGGCTCGACCTAAAAATGAAACAAGGGTAACCGGAGGTATGATTTATTTTAAGAATAAAGTGGAAAAAGCGGCAAGATAAAGCTAAAGCACTGTGAGAAAGTGAATTATTGATTGGAGTTGATGGTAGTTCACCACAAGTAATATGGTCACCATCTTGGTAGATCCAGTTAAAGGTTTCAGTAATTTAATCCTGAACTCAACCACTGATAGCTATGGCGCAGAGCAGACATGCTTAACTTAGGAAAATGTATACATAATATAGAAGTAACAACACAGTTATAAATTAAAAAATACAACATAATAAAAATCTCACTCCAATTTAGAACAATAGAGAACAATTTAACGGTCAGAAATGACACCAAAACAACACATATCCAAAAAGGGGAACTGGAGATATTCATTTTTAAAGTTCCAATGCTAGTCAATGACCGTGGTACATCATGACCTAGGTGTGATTTTAGGCCGTCTGCAATGGAGGACAGTTTGGCTACACCAACCATGTTTGACCAGGTTGGAAGGTTTACCTTGGGACTTAGGGCCTGATTACAATCTTGGCGCATAGGGTTCCTCTGTTGCAAACGTGATGGATATCCCGTCTGCCAAATTACAATTCCATTATATCCAATGGAACTTGTAATATGGCAGACGGGATATCCGTCACATTTGTGACAAAGTATCCCATCCACCAAGATTGCAATCAAGCCCTTAGTCTTTATACTGGAAGTCAAAATCCTCAGTGAGACAGGCAGCAGGCTGTATCCATAGTGGGCTTCAAGACATTGGGTAGGCATTGGGCGAGGTCCTGGTGAAGTTGTTGGTTTTATCTAGAAAAGTTCTGAGCAAGAGAAATTCAGATTTTGCCCCCACGGACGTCCTCTCATGGGCTGGATACTTTTGGTGCCCTCGCCCTGTTTTCTATCTTTATACTTAATCACGTCTTTGGAGCTCGGATTCCTCCAGTGGAGCAAGGTTGCGAACTGTAATCACAGAGGGCCCCACAAGGCCAGATACCTTCTCTGCCAGGTCCAACTGAATCAGTTTTGATGCTGCCGAGAAGCTCAGAGCATGCAAAACCTGAATCTTCAGCCCACCAGCAACAAACCTCGGGTGGATCAGCTTGGCAGGTTTGTTCTAGTCCACATAGTTTCTAAGTCCCAGGTCTTTCATGGATGTTAGCAGGACACACCAAGGGTCCCAAGATCTCAGCTTTAGCATTTGAGGATCAAGCCTCACTCTAGCAGAGTTCACTAGCAGGGTCCAGGTCAGGTCCATTTTGTAATGGTCAGATGACTTTTCAGGAAAATGGCCTCTTGCAGCTTATTGTGGCCCTGTATCCTACACAGGCAGACAGCCAACTGACCCTTGAAATCCACTGCTTTGTCCTGGGTAGAAGTGGGAGCAGGTCCATTCCTTCAGGTTTCTTCACGTTTCAAACAGCAGGTGCAGTCCATCTTTTGTTCTTCCACAGGTCCAGAGTGTTCTGAGGTGGGTGCCTGTGGATGCCACATTTAAGCTTGGCGGTAGTTTGTGGGTGGTAGGTGACCCCTGACCCCTCCCTAAACAATAGGGAAAAAAATCCCAAGGTAACTCTACCCAATTTTAAAGCACTTACTAGGTGCCGTTCTGCAAACAATCCCACAGTGCCCATCTCTCACTAAATCCAAGATGGAGAAAGACTTTCCCCCTTGTGCAGAGCCTGTGTGCCAAACTTAGCAGTCCCCTCTTTCTTGGTCACTTCAAACCAGTTCTGCGGGCAGCTCTACCTCCACCGGGTTTGATGCCTGCCTGACTGGGACTACAAAAGAGAGGGCCTGTGCAGGTGTGATCTAGATCTGTGTGTGACAGGGCAGCCCCCGTCAAAGTAAAATAGGTTCCTGGGCACTGTGCAAGTGGGCTTACTGCCAGAGGAACAAAACACATCCCCACAACCAGGCCTTTGTCTCTAATCTGGGTGCAGTTTTCATACATCATCAAGGCTATTCACCAGCTGAGTGAAAGTTAGATGCTAAAGCACATTAGCCTCTGGGAGCTTCAGTTAGGGTAAAGGTGACTTTCTTAAAGTCCCTTTTCCTTAATATTTATTAAAACTATGATTTCACAAGTGAGTTGGACTAAATAGCAAAATTAATAATTAATATTGCCTCCCAGAGTTTCTCTATAGGGCAGCCAGCTCTCCTACAGTAAAAATAGCTTTTAGGCGCCAGTCATTGTAAGGACATGTTAACTTTAAACTTTTACATGCCCTACCTTTAGATATCATGCACCATGCCTTATGAGCTACAAGTCTCAATAAGAGTGGATTATTATGCCCCCTCTGGAGCTCATAAATAATTAATGAGCTTGCACCGAACCCGGGTCCACCACAGGGTTAATTTTAGATCTTGCAGCAGAGCTCCACATATATAATTTCAGAAAAGGTCAAAGGTCACTAACATTAAAAAGGCCATAACTCAGACCCCATTGGGCCAATTTGGAGGACCCTGGGTGCATTTTATTCCTGGTGGTGAGCTCTAGCCACCAGGAGCAGTTCTAACAGGCCTCCTCACCTCAAATGTGGCATGATTGTCAAGGAGCTGGTTCCACTGACTCCCTGAGCCAGCGTTTCTCCTTTTCTTGGTCTCTGGTGCTCCTCTCCTCCTCTTGGTGTGAAAAGGTCTAGGTCTCACACCAACTAATCCACAGGGGGCATAAGTAGGCCAAGCTCACTGGCCCTGGGAGAGACTAACTGGTCCAGGGATCAACTTTGGGCAGAATCCTTAGTACTTTAGGTCATCAGAGGGCTTGGCCTTCCAGCTGTCCATGGCTGCTGCCCCTGTCCAGTTCCAGTGAAAAACACTCTCTCTCCCTTGTGCAAGAGAATTTATATGAGGGTGGAAGGTTCTAGATGTCAGGCACCCCTTGACAATTCTAGCATGCCATTTAACCACTCCACCCCTGTCGCAACCCTCCAGCACAGCACACTGAGACAGTTCAAGATAGTGTCGTCCAGATGTCAATGGTCACATCACCTCTGGAAACCTCGGCTCCACCCGTAGCTGACATTACTGCCATGGCCTTTCCCACCAAAACTTCGAAGAGGAGCCCCCTCCTATGTGTGCGCTTCAGTTTTCTGGGCTTCCTCCTTTGTTCAGTGGGCCTCAGCTGTTGCAGCCCTGGTACTATGTGACAGCTAATTAACAGATGCAGATTTTCTTCATTACTCCTTCCTCCTCAAGAGCTGAGGGAAGCACTGTTTATTACTCCTTTGTGTGGGAGGCTTTTATTCCCTTTGATGGGGAGCAGTGTAATTAACTTGGTACAGCAGTGACAAAAGGCCTGGGCGCTGAGTAAGAGAAATATGAAAATTCTGGATGACCCATGAGGTGTACATACATCTGTTTGAGACTTTCATAATCAATCTTGGCGCATACTTTTCACTCCAGTTTGATACCTTACTGGACTTGTAGGCCAGAGGGAAGCAAAACTGTACTCTAAGGCAGATTTCCCCCATGTGTATAATAAAGGTTTGCATCAGACAAAACAGTAAAGGATACTGACTTTACCTATGAGTGCCCGCTAACAATATAAGGCTTAATCCATGTCAATATCTAACCCTGCAAAGTCCCCTCAGTGCTAGGCTACTTGTGCGCAGATACTGGGTTGCACACAACAGTAGTCTCACACACACAGCCCTCAGACTTGTGCACACGCATGTGCACACATGTTCACTTGTAACCAGTCAAGTGCTGCTTACCATAGCTGCATTACAGCGGCGTTATGTTAGAAGGCAGACTCCGAGGGTAAACATGTGTAGTCCATTTACTATGTGATTACCGTGAGAATCACCCACAGTAAAAAGACAAAATCCAGGTGATCAAAAAGCAAAGAATCTGGGCATACTAGATGGATGGAACCATTTGTAACACTTACTAATGTTAAAAATTGAGGTTTTTACCTGTCAAAAAGGGCTAAAAACAGGTTGCAGTGCAGTTTTATACTGCAACAGTCAGGCTACAATTGTCGACTGGAATCTGTGTTTTCTTTGTCACATCATTAGATGGCAAAATAAGTGCTTCAGTCCACAAGTGACATTAAACTTTTCATGTCATGGATGTATTTCCGCACCCTACACAATGGCTTTATAGCCAAATTTAGATTGCCAATTAGGAGTTAGCCAATTTTGTCAAACTTTAGAGGTCAGGGCACATGCACTGAGACTTGTTTAGCAGTGCCCCAGGGTCAGAGTATAAAAAAACAGCAGCATCAACCCAGGATAAAATGGGGGTGATCACACCAAAAATGGCACTTTCCTCCAAAGGTCAGTGCAGAAAATAAAACATGACTCAGGGAAAATTAAAGACGAATGTACGGATTCTATCTAGCAATCCATACTATCATACTATCATAGGCAACAAAGGAAAGACAATTAGAATCATCCACCAGGACTAGTCAATAGCAGAGGAAAGCATTCACAATTTTGTGGCAAAGCAGAAAGACTACAGAGTAAAAACTTAACACACCATTCTTTATGTTCGAAGTTACGATTCTTGCATTTCTATGCCTGCTTTGTTGATCATGGTTTTAATCGTTAACTATGCATAAAAGCTTTCTATTTAGCCCTGACGTTTCTTCAGGGCTGTATTTTTATTCAATATACTACTTCAAACAAAAATATTTTAACTTTACAGAATTAATGCTTTTACCCAATTGGGACAAACCATCTTTTTTTTTGCATGGATAATCTTCTGAGATGCTTAAGGAAGGTTGAAGATTTGTTTACAGAAGTATCTATAGCTTACTCATACTAAGTCGCAATGGGTATTTAGCTTCCCAATTTTAGTCAGTTAAATTATGTCTGGGTGAAAGTCTGATTATGATCACATAGTTGGGTAAATTTGGTAAAATTCTGTTTTTGTGAAGTAAGTCAACGTTTTCTGAGTTTCCCCTAAATGTGGACTCCAGGCCATCTTCTTATGGCAATTTCCTGCTGCAGAAAACCATCGTAAAGCAGGAAAATATGGCTGCTGTTCCATCTTCTTAGGATCTGAGATAGCAGTATATGTTTTCCGCATTTCTTTACTAATTTTAAGGCTTGCAAACACCTAGCTAATTTAATAACTTTTCAATCAATCAATCAATCAATCAATCAGGAATTTGTGAGGCACACTGCTCACCTGTGAGCGTCTCAAGGCGCTAGGGGGAGGGGGGGTTTGAGCAGCTGCGTCTCATCTGAAGAGCCAGGTCTTGAGGCTCTTCCTAAATGCTTGCAGTGTGAGGGTTAGTATGATGCTGAGGGGGAGTTCGTTCCAGGTCTTGGCCGCGATGTAGGAGAAGGCTCTTCCTCCTGTTCTGGCTCTGCGGATGCGAGGGATTTCAGCCAGGGAAAAGTCGGCGGAGCGGAGGTTTCCCTTGGGTGAGTAGAAGGAGATTCTTTCATTGAGGTATTTGGGGACGGTGTTGTGGAGGGATTTGTAGGCGTGAGTGAGCAGCTTGAAAGTCACTCTCTTTTCGACGGGGAACCAGTGGAGGTCTCGTAGGTGCTGGGTGATGTGGTCTTGTCGTGGGATGCCGAGGGCGAGTCTGGCTGCGGAGTTCTGGATGGTCTAGAGTTTGAGGAGTCGAGATTTGTTGATTCCGACGTAGAGGGCGTTCCCGTAGTCCAGTCTGCTGGTTATGAGTGCGTGGGTAATGGTCTTTCTGGATTCGGGGGGATCCATTTGAAGGTCTTGCGGAGAATGCAGAGGGTATTGAAGCACGTGGAAGATACAGCATTTATCTGTCAGTTCATGGTGAGGGAGGAGTCATGTATGCACTATTAGAAACTCGAAAAACTGTCCTTCAGGAGGCTTTAAGGAAGGAACAAGTAAGAACATGTAGAGCAGCAGTGATAAAGTGTCTTGGAGGGTCGTCGATTCAACTGTCTTGTAGAGCCATACATTTCTGGAAAATCGCGGCAAAAGAACTGGACAAAATAAGTAATTTAACTCAAGTTGCTTAACAACAATATGAATACACATTTTCCAATTGCACTGATATACCTGTCAATATTTTTACTTTTACCAGTTGTTTATCGCTTGTGGTCACGACCTAGTTGCCCTTTTTATAATATGTTTTTAAATGTATACTCAAAGTATTATGTTCCACGATGGTTCTTTCAACCTTTTATGATTTTTAACTAAATAAAATAAAAGTATATTTGACTTGAGTTGTGTATGATGCTGAGGTTGCGGGCGTGGTCCGTGGGTGTGGGAGGGTTGCCGAGGACAGTGGGCCACCAGGTGTTGTCCCACGTGGAGGGGTGGATCCGAGGACGAGGACTTCTGTTTTCTCTGAACTGAGCTTTAGGCAGCTGCTGCTCATCCAGGATGCGACTTCCTTCATTCCTTCCTGGAAACAGTGTCTGGTGATGTCCAGTTCCTTGGTGAAGGAGAGGATGAGCTGGGTATCGTCGGCGTAGGATACTATGCTGAGTCCGTGTTTTCTGACGATGGTAGCAAGGGGGCCATGTAGATGTTAAAGAGCGTGGGGCAGAGTGAGGATCATTGGGATACTCTGCAGCTGATCTCTGTGGATTCGAAGAGGAAGGACGGTAGTCTGATTCTTTGAGTTTGGCCGGTGAGGAAGGAGCAGATGCAGTCTAGGGCAGTTCCCTGTATGCCGGCATTGTGGAGTCTGGTGGCTAGTGTGAGGTGGGAGACGTGTTGGAGGATGCTGAGAGGTCTAGTAGAATGAGGACTGCTGTGTGGCCTTGGTCGAGGAGAGTGCGGATGTCGTCCGTGGTGGCTAGGAAGGTGGTCTCGGTGCTGTGGTTGCTGCGAAATCCAGATTGGAAAGTGTTGAGGATCGAGTTGGATTCTATGACGTTCGTGAGCTGGTTATTGACGATCTTCTCTGTGACTTTGGCAGCAAAGGGGAGGAGAGAGATGGGCCTGTAGTTCTTGAGGTCCGTTGAGTCTGCGGAGGGCTTCTTGAGGAGGGGTTTGACTTCTGCGTTTTTACAGTCGTTGGGGAACGTGCCTATTTCGAGGGTGCAGTTTATTGTACGTCATAGTTCGGGTGCTATGGTGGAGGCAGCTCTGTGGGAAATGTGCAGCGGGCAGGGTTCGGTGGGGGCTCCTGAGTATATGCTCCTCATGGTCTTTGCGGTGTCTTCTGTGGTGACAGAGGTCCAGGTGGTGATGGTAGGCTGGGTGGCGTTGCCAGTGGTAGGTGTAGTGTCAGTGCCTTGGTTCTGTTCATCGAAGTTGTCATAGAGAGTCCTGATCTTGTGCTGGAAGTAGGAGTCGAGTTTGTTGCAGAGGTGCTGGGAGGGAGGGACTACTGAGGTTTCGCTGGGGGGGTTTGGTGTATTCTTGTATGATGCTGAAGAGTTCCTTAGAGTTGCGGGAGTTGAAGAGGATTCTGTCCTGGATGAAGTTCCTCTTCGTGGACCTGATGAGTTGGTGGTGTTCTGTTATGGCGGTTTTGTAGGTGGTGTGAGTTTCCGATGTTTTGTTGTTCCTCCATGCTTTCTCGAGTCGTCGGCATGTGTGCTTTGATTCCTGGAGATCCGTTGTGAACCAGGTGGCTTTCGTAGTGCGTTGTCTGTCGGAGTTCTGGAGGGGGGCAAGCGTGTTTGTGCAGTCGGTGATCCATCTGTGGAGTTTGTTGGCTGCAGAGTTGGCATTGGTCGTGGTGGGTGGAGGAGCACAGTTGAGGGCGGAGTTGAGGTGCTCTTCGGTGATCTTGCTCCAGTTCCTGCGTGGGGGCGTGGTGTAGGCATGTGTGCGGTGGGTTTCGAAAAGGAGAAGTGGACGCAGTGGTGGTCCGTCCAGAGGGGTTGCATGGTGTGTCAGAAGCAAATGTCGTTTCCTCCTGCGAAGATGGGGTCGAAGGTGTGCCTGCATTGTGGGTGGGGGTGGTGATGAGTTGTTTCAGTCTGACATTGGTGAGGTTGTCCAGGAGGGCGGTGGTGTTGGGGTCACTGAGGTTGTCGAGGTGGAAATTCAGGTCTCAGAGCAGTGCAGGTGAGGGTGTGGGGTGCAATGAGGTCTGCGATGGTAGGGGTGAACTTGGCACGCGGTCCGGGAGGTCTGTAAGTGAGGGTTCCATGTAAGGTCGTTCTGGGGTTGATCTGGATCTAGAAATGGAGGTGTTCCATGGGGGACAAGGAGCCGTTCGTGCTTACTGTTGTAAGTCGGAGGGGGTTTTTGTGTACGATGGTGAGTCCACCGCCAGGGTGGTTGGGCGGTCCTTCCTCTGGATCTTGTATCAGTCGGGGGTGGCGGTTGCGATGTCAGATGCAGAGCTGGCATTGGTCCAGGTCTCTGTTAGGAAGGCGACGTCGGGCGAGAGAGTGTTGAGGAGGTCCCACATTTCTATTGCATGTCTGTGTAGGGAGCGTATGTTGAGGAGGATGCAGCTCAGGGGTTTGGGCTCACTGGCGTCTGGTGGGTTGGAGGTAGCTGTGGGGGTCCGGAGGTGGGTAAAGGTGCGGCGCCAGTGTCGGTAGGAGAACTGGCCATGGGTGGTGTTTGGCGTCGACAGCTGGCAGTTGTTGTTGCTTCCGGGGTTGAGTGCGTGGAGGGTTGCTGGGTCAGAGCGGTGGGTGGTCGGAGGACCAGGGTCCCTGGCGCTGGTCGCAGTCACAGCACGTCATGGACGGGGGCAGACGGACTTGCCTTTGGCGCGCCAGCAACGCACCCACTGTGCTTGTCCGCCGCCATTAAATAGGGGTTGGGGAGGGAGAACAGCTGGGATGCGGGAGCGGGAACACGCAGGGGGGAGGGGCCATGGGGGCAGCAGCGACATGAAAGGGAGAAAATGGTAAACAGGGCAGAAACAGTAAAAAAGAGGCACAAAAAGAAACGAAAAGGCACAATAAAAGAACAAAGGGACAAAGAGGCACAAAAAGGCACAAAAAAGACACGAAGAGAAAAAGCACAAGAAAGGCAGAAACGAGGCACAGACAGACAGCGGAGTCACAGGCAGACAAAACCAGATAAAAACAGAAGGCTGGCACTGCGGACCAGCAGAAGAGCAAGGCTCTCTCACTGGACCACCAGGGATGAGGCACAGGCGGGATCCTGCGGGTGGAGGAGGGCCTCGAACACCTACCTGAACAGAGAGGTGCTGGAGGCAGGGGCGTAATGACGAAGCTGTGAGAGGGGAGAGTAGTTTCCCTTACCAGGAGGTCAGAGGTATTTCTCACCCTGTCGTGCAGCTGCCGCCATTAAGTAGGGGTCAGGGGGAGGGAGAGCAGCTGGGAGGTGGGAGCGGGAACACACAGGGGGGAGGTGCTGCAGGGGCAGCTGCGGCGGGGAAGGAAGCGAAACGGTAAATAGGGCAGAAACAGTGAAAAAGAGGCACAATAATGGCACAAAGAGAAAAAGCACAAGAAAGGCACAAACGAGGCACAGACAGACAACGGAGGCACAAAGAGAAAAAAGCACAAGAAAGACACAAACCAGGCACAGACAGACAGCGGAGGCACAACAGACAAAACCAGAAAAAAAAGAAGGCTTGCACAGCGGACCAGCAGAAGAGCAAGGTTCTCCCACAGGACCACCAGGGATGAGGCACAGGCAGTAGCCTGCGGGTGGAGAAGGGCCCCGAACACTTACCTGAACAAGAGAGGTGCTGGGGGCAGGGGCGCAATGACGGAGCTGTGTGAGGGGAGAGTAGTTTCCCTGACCAGGTCAGAGGTCTTACTCACCCTGTAGTGCAGCGGCCGCCATTAAGTACGGGTTGGAGGAGGGAGAGCAGCTGGGAGGCGGGAGCAGGAACACTCAGGGGGGAGGGGCCGTGGGGGCAGCAGCGGCGGGGAAGGGAGCAAAATGGTAAACAGGGCAGAAACAGTGAAAAAGAGGCACAAAAAGAGACAAAAAGGCACAATAAGGCACAAAGGGACAAAGAGGCACAAAAACGCAAAAGAAAGGCACAAAGAGAAAGAGCACAAGAAAGGCAGAAATGAGGCACAGACAGACAATGGAGCTGCAGGCACAAAGAGAAAAAAGCACAAGAAAGACACAAACGAGGCACAGACAGATAACGGAGGCACAGACAGACAAAGCCAGAAAAAAAACAAAAGGCTGGCACAGCGGACCAGCAGAAGAGCAAGGCTCTCCCACTGGACCACCAGGGATGAGGTGCACGCAGGAGCCTGTGGGTGGAGGAGGGCCTCGGACACCTACCTGAACCAGAGAGGTGCTGGGGGCAGGGGCGCAACGACAGAGCTGTGCGAGGGGAGAGTAGTTTCCTTGACCAGGTGGTCAGAGGTCTGACTTTTGTTTTGGGACAGATATATCCTAGCTAATGTCTCCAATTTTGTCTTTTTTTGATGCAATATTTATTGCAACTGACTGTTCTGAATACATGCTCTTTGCAGCAACACTGATGCATTTCTATGAAAGACCGAGCCTTAATCCGCTCTCTTGGGGCTGTTGACCCTAATACCCTGCCCCAGCTTTCTTCGTGTACTGATGCTTGTAGAGCTGGTATGTTTTATCTACTTTTCTCTTCTCCTTAGTAGCGATACAAACGTTTATTTAACACTGTACTCAATCATACCACATACAGTTTTCATGACTTTGCAGCATTCTAATGGTAGTTTATGTTCTCCTTTTTTAAGTGTGCACATATTATGAGTAGAGTGGATGTAGGAAGCAGGCTTTTTATGTAGTATCCCAAAACGAGGAATGCTATGTAGAAAGTCAAGATGAACCTTATTGTTTACAGGGCTTAAATTAATAATCACAAATGCTCTCTATTGTGGTAGTGTGGGCAAGCGGTTTAGGCTTATCAGAGGATAGTGTTAATACATTTGTGGAACACACACAGCGTCAATAAATGAGGCAAACACTCGAAAAGAAACTCAAGACCAATTTAGAAAAATAACAAGTATTTGTGTGTTTATTTTAACACCAAAAACTTCGTAAATGGGTACGTACTTTTTGTTATAGCACTTTTAGCAGGAAAGTAGAAATGCGTTTTTACGCGGTAATGCTTTCATATGGATTAAAAGGCATATACTGCAAACTGTTCTCAGTGGTCCCCTGTTGGACTTAAGGTGCTAGGGGGCCAAGGTCCAAAGTACCACCAGCCGTTCGAGTTTACCTGCCCTGGAATCTCCGAATGCAGAGGTACTGGACGGGTTGGTAGCCTTGTGCACTACACCATAGGCAAGGAGGGGGGCCACCTAGAAACAGGTTGCAGAGTGGGACAAGTCATGGAGCTCCCAACAGGGGGCTCAGTTTGTGGGGGTTCTGGGAGCAGGAGAGCACCATTGTTTGTTGTGGACCTGGGCCAGGGAGCTCGGGTGCAGAGGGTTTTGGTCGGCTGGTGCCTGTGCGTCAAAGGCACCGACTGTTCTCCATTAGACCTGCAAGGGAGACAAATCAGGACAACTGGGCCACATTTGGTGATGTCCCTCATTGCTTGCTCGGTCTCTGTGGTGTCGAAATCCAGATTGGACTCAAACAAACTTTGGTTGCTACAAGGAGTCTGGTACCCCGGGTATTGGTGCAGGGAAGCTCTGGTTGGTCCTGGCATCTTCTCACTTGGTGGGGAGATGGATTTGACCTCTAGGAGCACGATTACCTCTTCTTGGGTGGCTGCTGTGTCCGTGGGCCCAGTGAACAGCAGAACGGTGAGCTGAACGTTGCAGTCGGTGCCTGCAGGCTACAGGGAAGTGGCTCCTCCATTTCAAGGGAGATGCTGATTGGCTTGGCAAAGTTCTGGAGGCCCTCGTAGGCTTTTGGAGGTTGCACATCTGCAGGACAAGTTGGAGTGTCATAATTGTTGGGACAGGAGCAGGTAGACAGTCCACCAGTAGTCTGCAGTTTTTGCTTCTTTAGCTCTTCTTTGTTCTCCTCTTTCTTCAGTCAGATGAATCTGAGTTCCTAGGGTCAGGGGGTCACCTAAATACTCAATTTAGGGGCGTTAAGGGGAGTGAAGGATAATAGCCAATGGGATGCTTACCCTAGGGGTCATTACACCCCTTATATGACCACTTCCTGTGGGAAGTGGGCATAACCCTGTCCCAGTGTTCCTATTTCCACCAAAATCAAAATGGTGGAACCATTCTTTCATGGGGCACATAAGGCAGCACACCTTAGAGGTGTGACTGCCCTGGTAGTGCACCACACCTTCTTTACATATCTAATTTCCCATCTGTCATGGTGCCAGATGGCCCTAAGAGTAGGGGGTGTTATCTCCCAGGTCTGGGGGAAGTCGAGGTCGCATATCAGAGGTATCAGAGGCTTTGAAGCCTCTGGCCTTGGTATGCAGATTCACTAGCCATCCTGCCGGAGGATGTGTAAACATCTCCTGCTAGAGAAGGCATTGTTTCTGACCTCTGAGAGCACGGGCTCTCACCTTCAGGGGGTCAGAAACGCGTATGTGGTGGCAGGCTGGAACATAGCAATCAGCCAGCATACTAAGAGGCTGGTGGTTTTTCAGAGGTCACCTCTAAGGTGCCCTCTGGGTGCATATCTTAATAAATCCACTACTTGCCTCAGTATGGATTTAGTAAGACAAGGTATTTGATACCAAACAACTTAGGGTTCAGTGAAGTCATCATGTATCTGGGGAACTCATAATGGCCAGTGCCAAGTGCATATACTTAAAATGGCTTCCCTTTTCACTTGTACTTTCTAGCAATCAAACTAGACAGCACAGGGGCATATCTGCTCAGGGAGATATGTCCTCACATGTTTGTGGTCATAGCACACACGATGTGAGCCATGTCGTGTTTTCACTTTTGTCTGCACCATTTCGCGCAGCCTGCAGTGGAAGTCTGCATGAGTTCTGTGGTGTGTCCCTTAGGGTGGCATAATACGTGCTGGAGCCCTAAAGGACCTTCTTTAGTGCCCATGCCATGGGTACCACTAGGGACTTATAGGGGTACTAAAGGCCTTGCCAATTGGGAAACAATTGAACAGTTACTTTGTTTTAGGGAAATAACACTGGCACTGGGGAACTGGTTTGCAGCAACCCAGTGCAATTCAGTCAAACTTCCATAAAATACCTCAACAGTGGGGGTGATCATGGCAAAAAGTGGCACTTTCCTACAGTGGATTATATATATGACTATATTTACAGCTTAGTGTGCGATTCGTTCCGATAAGGACTCTTCTATTTACACCAAGACTTTTAGGATTGTCAAGCATGATTTTGTTTCTTTTCACTGTTATTTTGAATACAATTTCATTGTGTTCAAAGTGCATGATGTTTGGCTAATTTCTGTGCATTATACTTTACAGTCATACAGTATTCCTTCTTTCCAGATGTTAACATTAGTAGTGGTTCTCATTTTGACTCATTTCTAACCCTTCTGTAGTCCTTGCACTATATGATGGTCCTCTTTAAGCCCTGCATAACCTTTCCATTACAATTCTAAATGCATTTGAAATATAGGGGCAGATTTATCATTCTTTCATACAGTGCAACACAGCAAGCCACCCTGCTACGCTACTTGAAAGGGCATTATATGGTGCATTCCTGTCCTTTCCTAGCACTGGAACACTTTTGGCTGCCTAGCGCCAATGCAGGCATCCATGCATCATGGTGCAAGGGAGCCTGCATTTTTGGTAGTATTGTTTTTGTGCAGGAAGGGACACCTTCCTGCACAAAAACAATCCTGAGAGGCATTTTCCTCTGTCCATGTGTGCTGCAGAATGCAGCATATGTAGAAAGAGGAAAAGACGAGGAGAAATAAAGATATTTCTCCTCATTATGCCTCACCTGGGGAGGCTTTGCATTTTGGCACATTCCCAGGTCCACCAGTAATTGTAAATCTGGGAATGTGACAAAATCCATGGGTGGATGCATGGGAACACCCACGCTCCTCCCATGGAGCGCCTCCCTACGGCAAAGTATTTCAGGGCTGCAATTTGCTCTGCCTTGCGTTATTCTAGGTTTATCAAGCCATGCAGGGCCATGCAAGGTGGCCTTGCGTGACTTGATAAATCGCACTTAGGTTTTGTGTACCCTTGCCCTCCCTTGCGTGGCGCAAGGGCGACATAAAACCTTGACAAATCTGGCCCATAATTGATTGTTCCTGTACAATTTGTAAACTATACTCTATGCAGTACAAACATGTGGCCTCATTTTCAAGAAAGTGCTGCAGCACGGCACCTTAAGCCCTTAGGCTGCGCTACGCTGCGGCAATTTCAAAGCACAGGGATGCGTCATGTCTACAAGTATATGACGGATCCCTTTGCTCTCCCCTGCACTGGCGCACAATTAGCTGCCATGTCCTGACGCAGGCACCCTTGCACCATGGTGCAAGGATGCCTGCGTCACGGGGATGATTTTTTATGTGCAGGAAGGTGTCCCTTCTTGCACATAAACAATCTGAAATGGCGTTTTTCAACTTCTATGTATGCTGCATTAGCGCACATAGAACTTTAAAACGTCATTTTTTTAATGATTGTTTATGTGCAGGAAGGTGTCCCTTCCTGCACATAAACATAAACAATCATAAGAGGTGATGTCCTCATTCTATATGTGCTGAAGAATGGAGCACGCATAGAAAGAGGAAATAAAACAGGGAGAAAGGAATACATTTCTCCTCGTTGCGTCTCCCTATGGCTCCCCTGGTAAGCCGTAGCATTCAGATCCATTTCCAGGTGTATGATTTCTCGTAAATCTGGAAATGTGCCCAGTTCCATGAGTGTTGCGTGGGAAAACCCACAGCAACACCCATGGAACCCCTTTTCACGCAAAGTGCTGCGTGTAAAGGGGCCGTATTTACCAGAACAGGAAAACCCTTGTAGGGTGGCTTTTCTTGTCCTTGTAAATATGGGGCAGAAAAATGTGCTGCCGGTACATCACAAAATGTGACGCACCGACGGCGCAAGGGGCTTGTAAATAAGCCCCATGGTGATCAAAACATATAGCAGACATCAGAAAATTAACAACTGATATCAGTGCAAACTAAAATGCATTTTATAAAATCTAAAGAAGAAGAGTCATTTAGGGTAGGGTTTGAGAATAGATCCAGGGTATTCCTTTTTCTTTTCTCACAAGTCAGTTTCGGATTTGTGTATCTTATTCTTCCAGCCACGGCCCATGGGAAACTTAAACTTTCTATTGAACTAGCACACTCTTACAGAACACACACTTCATGAACTTAGCATGAAACACCTGTTGACCTGAGGTCCCCGGATGTACTTGCTCTGCAGGGGGCAGCTGGTAATGAAAACAACTCTATGGACAAATCAATATGGGCCCCATTTTGGGATAAGCTAACATCTGTTATTAATAGTCTACTAATCCCCCTCAAAGAAAGACTGGAGGAGGAATTGAAAATGGTCACTAATGTGAGCTTAATGCCATTGGATAAGAGGCCTCCACCATTAGACACAAGACTGAATAGTGCTACAGGTGGCATGCCCCCTCATGCCGAGGCCATGATTCGTCCCAGCCAAGATGCGATGTTGGGTGAAAATGTACAAGAGATTAATAGGGAATCTATCAGGGAGCCTGTCACCATGACACATGTTGTGGCCCAACACTCAAGGGGCTCAAACATATACCCTCTCAACACCAATATGCCTTTGCAAGATTAAGTTACCATTAATCTTCCACCTGCCAGCTGCCTATATGTGGCATATGTGGCAGTACTAGTTAACATCCCCCCGCTGAAACCAGGGGCTAGGGAAACTACGGAATGTTTGAAGAACAAGGTTGTGCACTGGCTTAGCTCTAAACATTTATTTTCCCCTAGTATAGCACATGAAATCCTCTTTACAAGGAGAGTGGGGGGATTGTGTAGTTATTAACTTTAGAAACCCTAGTGTTTTTAGAGGTATCCGTATAAAGATGGGGGTACCAATTATGGATACCCAAGACATGGCCATACTCCCGTTGGGGTTTTTTTATCGTCACTTACAGAGTCTAGGTCAATGCTGTAGTGGTGCACCGAATTCACAAAGACAGAGGGTTATTCCAAGCTCGCATGTGCCGTATGGTTCAGAATTTGCAGTGCCTAATAGATATGAGGCACTGCGTACATTAGATGATCATGAATGACTCAGCCCCGATCAAAGTTATGCTGGGGACCCTAGGAATTATCAGAGAAGGGATTTTATAACCATTCAGGCAAGCCAGCTACCTCCGAAAGATCGTACATTTATTAATCGGGCACCCGCCATTTGTGGGCTGGCTGCAGCCAAGGCCGTCAAGGCAACTGGTAAAGATAATTTTAGCTCTTGCAATACCTTTATGTGCATTAAACATTGCCCCTGTATGTCAGCCCTTTGAGGAAGGGTTTAAGTTCGCAACATGGAATGGGAATGGGTTATTGAATAAGGTTGAGAATGCTGATTGGGTTAGTACCATATCTGGCTATGACATCATAGGTTTACAAGAAACTTGGGGCCTGATTCACAGAACTAACTTACGTCAAAAACGTAAAGTTAGTACTTTTTGGTATTCACAGAATACAGTTAGTTCTGTGAATCAGGCCCTTGGTGCATAAGTCCAGTACATGTAGAAGGATACTCCTCACATTTTTTAGCAGCTCTAGGGTTGCAAGCCAGGCGAGCTAAAGGGGGACTACAGATACTTATTTCTAATAAAATTTCTACTAATGTATCAGTGGGCCCCCATGCACAATTGCTGTGGTTAAATAAAAAAGGAGGGAAAGACCTGATAGCTGTAAACTTCTATAACACTATCTTTGATTCTACACATAGCAGTGTGGCTACAGCCCTTCACCGTGGCCTTGAAACCTTTTTACCTTCCATCAATACGAATTTTGCACTGGTGTGGGCAGGAGATTTTAACATCCAGGCATGCGGAGTATCTACCACACAGGCATGCGGCCATATTTCCAGTATGGAGAGGGAAACGACAATTTTTGCCATAACGAGTATGGGGAAGCATTAAACCAGATCATTTCTAAATATGATCTCCATTTACTTAGAGGGGGCCGTGGTCCTAATGGGGACCTAATCCCAACCCTTACCGGGAGAAATTTGTATTCTATCATAGATCATGTATTGGTGGCTGCCTCCGCCATTGGTATGTGTGGAAATCTTAACGTTGCTCCCTCTATATTTAGTGATCATAATCTGCTTACACTATCGTTTTTCTTCTGGGGCCAAATGCAGGACTCATTCAATCTAATAAATAATATTGTCCCCACTATGATAGATGGGGTAAGAATCAAGTGGACGAGCGTTGATCCACGTATGACCCTGCAGAAAATGGTAGGGCCTGATTCACAGAACTAACTTACGTCAAAAACGTAAAGTTAGTACTTTTTGGTATTCACAGAATACACTTACTCATTTTGGTATTCACAGAATGAATTTACTCATTTCGGTATTCACAGAAGTTAGTAGTCCTAACTTTAGGAATCCTAAATGCCTTCTGTGAATACTGAAAGTCTTAAAGTTAGGATTTTTCTCAGTTTAGGAGTAGTAAAGTTAGGACTCCTAACTTTAGGACTCCTAAATGCCTTCTGTGAATACCGAAAGTCTTAAAGTTAGGATTTTTCTCAGTTTAGGAGTAGTAAAGTTAGGACTCCTAACTTTAGGACTCCTAAATGCCTTCTGTGAATACCAAAAGTCTTAAAGTTAGGATTTTTCTCAGTTTAGGAGTAGTAAAGTTAGTCCTAACTTTACTACTCCTAAACTGAGAAAATCCTAACTTTAAGACTTTCGGTATTCACAGAAGGCATTTAGGAGTCCTAAAGTTAGGAGTCCTAACTTTACTACTCCTAAACTGAGAAAAATCCTAACTTTAAGACTTTCGGTATTCACAGAAGGCATTTAGGAGTCCTAAAGTTAGGACTACTAACTTTTGTGAATACCGAAATGAGTAAGTTCATTCTGTGAATACCAAAATGAGTAAGTGTATTCTGTGAATACCAAAAGTACTAACTTTACGTTTTTGACGTAAGTTAGTTCTGTGAATTAGGCCCGTAGTGTCTAATCGTAGGGAAATAACCTACTGTCTTCAGGATGAACTCGCCTCAAATATAGTGATTGAAAACTTCCGTTATTTTACAATTTGCATCAAATCACTTTTAACTAAGTATCCAGGTACATCAGGTAACAACAGGAAGGGATGGTTTAATGGTACTTGTACTAAAGCACTACAGTCACTTAAGTATGCCTTGTCTAAATCCCCCGCGAGACACACCAACTATCAAATCCCTTCGGAGCGAGTATAAATTAGCTATAGCGGCCCGGAAAAAGACACTTCAGGCCGAATCATGGGAAAACCTGGCCATTTCCGCAAAAACCAGGAATACCAAACTTTTCTGGGACACAGTAAACGCTCCTTTTTTAAAGAATGACGATATCCCTGAGTTTTGTTCTTTTGTTCCCTCTGAAACATGGGTGACTCATTTCTCTGGAATTTTTAGTAACAGTGGGGAGACGATAAAAAGGGTCTAATTGGGAGTTATTTGAGGGGAGGCGCCTCCCTTTGAACATCACTAATGAAGAAGTTCTTCGGGCTATTCAGGCGAGCGTCGGGGGCTGGGCCCCAGGCCCAGATGGTGTCTCAGTCGATGTTTTTAAATTTGCCCCTTAATTATGGGACCTATTTTAACCAGGCTGGTTAATTCAGCCGTAACAGACACAATCCCACAGACATGGAGAGAATCCATCATCGTACCTATATTTAAAAAAGGGGGCAAAACAGATCCAAAAAACTATTGCCCTATTTCGCTCCTAGACACCGCCCTGAAAGTGATAAGTAGGGTTTTGCTATTAAGACTGGAGGAATGGGCGCAAGAGCATTTGATTTTAACCCCGGTGCAGTTTGGGTTCAGGAAACGGCTTGGGACTATCGAGCAATGCATCAACTTAGAGTTACTTATAGGCAAGTATACTAGGGCTTAGGCAGGTACTCTTTATCTATGCCTTGCCGATTTAAGTAGTGCATTTGATCTGGTCAACCATAATTTACTCTGGTCAACCTTGTTTTCAATGGGAGCACCTAGGCCGATCATTGGGTTTCTCTCCCGTTTGTATGAGAACCTAACCAGCCAAGTCCGCTTTGGCCCTCGGGGAGAATGCTCACCTAAATATAAAGTAGGGCGAGGTATACGGCAAGGATGTGTGTTTGTGCCTGTTAGACCTGGCACCATTGGCGTGGGTCTCCCTTCCATTTTTCACTGTTGCCTCCTATGTTTTGCTATGTTTTTGCTGGTCTAGATGCTTTGGGCACTTTGCCACTGCTGTTCAGTGCCAAAGTGCAAGTGCTCCCTATTGTAAATTGTTGTAATGGATTAGTGACTCCATGATTGGCTTATTTGATTTACTTGTCAGACCCTAGTACAGTGCACCATGAGTGCCCAGGGCCTGTAAATCAAATGCTGCTGGTGGGCTTGCAGCACTGATTGTGCCACCCACAGAAGCAGCTTGTAAAATATGGCTCAGGCCTGCCATTGCAGAGCCTGTGTGCAGTCTGGGACTGCCATGTCGACTTGGCAAGTGCACCCACTTGCCAGTCCCTAAACCTTCCCTTTTCTTCATGTTAGTCACCCCTAAGGTAGGGCCATGGTAACCCTGTGGGCAGGGTGCATTGTATAAGAAAGGTAGGGCATGCCCTGGTGTGTGTGGCATGTCCTGATAGTGAAATACTGCCAATTTCGTTTTTCACTATTGCAAGGCTATCTGTTCCCATAGGCCAGAATGGGCAGTTTGATTATAATATCTTATAAAGATAACTGACCCAAGGAACAAGATGGGAAAATAAAGTTTAGTATGCCTGAACTCAGAATGTTAAAGTGCATCTTTTAGTGTGGGTGATTTTACATTCTGTGTTTGAAAATACCACTTTTAGAAAGTAGGTATTTTCTTGCCTAACCATCCAGTATGCCTCTGCTAGGTTTGTGTATTCCATGTCTGGTTTGTGAGTGACAGGGTGCTGGAGAGGGCTTTGGCTCCAGCAGTCTGATGAGTCAGGGCTGGGCTGAATAGGACCTGGGTTGAATAGAGAGTAGGTGTCAGGATTGTGCGCGGGCAGACAGACGGCAGCTACTTACCTGAAGGAACCGAAGCTTTGTACGCGTGCGCGGAGAAGGGCCGGGCACATCAAAACCCGGCCTTCCTTACTCCACAGCGCTTCGCGTTCTAGTGTTTCCCGAGTTCCGGTTTCCTGGTTTTCACTCACCTGTTCACTTCCGGGTTGTTGTTCCGACGGGTGGTTCCAGTGCGCGGCGGCGTTCTTTCCTCGTTGGTCTTCTCCCAGCGGTCCTGGTCCTTGGAGGTTGCGCTGTGTTTCCCTGCAGTATTACGGAGAAATAAAGAAGCAATCAGAATTTGTCGGTTGCGGTAACAGCGCCCTTGCGCTGATTTATGTTATTTTTTCCCTTGCTGTTACTTACGTGGTCCTGTGCTCTGGGTGTTGTGTGAGGGTCCTCTCCGCCTGAACAGGGCCACCTACTTAGACAGAGAAAAAGAAGGGGTTATTGTTTACCTGTGTTAGAGCGGAATATTCTTTATACCTTCATTTCTCCTCGCTCATAAGAAGGGGAGAAGGATCTACACTCACATATCGAAGAGGTGGGCGCATGAGTGGTTCTAGGTACACCCTTTGGTCAATGGTATAGGTAGAAGAGTATTCGCAATCACTTTCTTTTCTTTCCCCCCTAAGCATATGGCAGCAGTCCCGTTTTCCTAAAACACTGTATATAATTGTCACCAATTTAACGAAGAAAAGAATTCTATCGTAGCAAAAGTGAAGGTAGGAATGAACGCACTGAGAATTACAGAATGTCTTTATTAAATATTGTTTATTAACCCTTTTCCTGCACCTTCACAGCTTCTTGACGTATCCGGACGCTCCTGAGGTGCCCAGAGTTTCGAAGCTGTGTTTTCCCCCTCTTTCCTTGTTTTGTTTCCCTTCTTCCCCGGGTTACCTTTGATACCCTGTTTATACCAGGTGCCTTGGGTGACTAGGGGAGGTTGCGGACCTTATCATCATCCGTGGCGTTCCTGCAGAAACACAGGTGAGAACCTAACAGAACGCGAAGCCCAAAAAGAATAGTAATTCTTTCTGCCCGGACGTCATGGATGTTAGTCAGGTATCCCTTGCAGATTTGGCTCACATGTTGGGCAACCTCCAGGCTGAGACCCAATCCTTATCCAATAGAGTAGACACGATACAAAGAGAATTGAGAACGGATGTTGGCAGGGGATCCCAGAGTTCAGGGTCTAATATGCCGGTAGTTCATGTTACCACTCCTCCATCTATCCCTTTAGCACCCCCTGAGCGTTTTTTCGGTGATACCACCAAATTCGCAGCCTTTATCAGTCAGTGTCAGCTCCATTTCATGTGTAAAGCCTCCTGTTTTCCCTCAGATCAAGCCAAAGTGGCATTTGTCATCTCCTATTTAGGGGGGTCTGCAGCCAACTGGACCATACCCATGATAGAGAGGAACGACCCATTGTTACAAGACTACACTGCATTTAGGAGAGAACTAAAAAAGCTGTTTGATAGACACACCTTTACACATTCTGCGGACACAGAGCTATTAACGTTACGACAGGGCTCCAAGGACTTGACTTCTTATATATCTACGTTTTACAGACTCGTAGCTGAGGCAGGGTGGCCTGAGGAAAAGCGTAGCGCTTTGTTTTATAAAGGGCTGCGAGAGGAGTTAAAGGACGCATTGGCCCAAGTAGTAGACCCTCCGGAGTCATGTACAGCTCTGGTGGACTTGGTGGTTAAATTAGATCACACACTCAGTGAGCGTAGGAGAGAGAGAGGGAAATCAGAGGGGAGGGGTCTGGTGTATAAAGAGAAGAGACCTGAGCCAGAAAAGGGAGCTGAAGAACCAGAGCCGATGCAAATTGGGAGCATCAGAGGTCCCCTAAGTGAGGACGAAAGACAAAGACGACGGGATAAGAAGCTCTGTCTGTATTGTGGAAAACAGGGCCATTTCCTAAGAGAGTGTCCTGTCAAGCCAAAACAGACAAGGCGTTCGGAAAACTAGTAAGCCCGAGTTCACAAGAGACAGGGATTTCGGGTATTTCAGGTTTGATTGTCTCATCTAGAGAGGTAGCTATATCACATCCTCGCCACTTTTTTCTCTCCTCTCGCTTACAATGAGGGCAGGAGACGGTACAGGTGTACGTAATGGTTGATTCTGGTGCATCGGGTAATTTTATGGATGCACAATGGGCACAGAAGCAACAGATTCCTTGGATATCTAAGTCCTCATGGGAAGAAGTTACAATGATAGACGGTAGCACACTGAAGTCTGGTCCCATTAAGCGTACTACTATTGCCTTGAAGCTCGTGATCGAGGAAAGACATCAAGAGCTTATTTCATTTGATTTAATACAGTCCCCACAATTCCAAGTCATAGTAGGGTTACCCTGGTTGATTCAACATAACCCCTTTATTGATTGGAGGGAGAAGACGGTGGTCTTTAATCAAGATTTTTGTAAGGAGCACGTTGTTTCCGACACTGTGGACCATAAGAAGGTTGTGTCGTGTCTTACTCCTAATGATGGGGCTTTGCCCTATATGTATCTGGATTTCCAAGACATATTTGACAAGGAACAGGCCTCTAGCCTCCCACCCCATAGGGTCTATGACTGTAGGATAGACTTGCAGCCGGGGGCTCGCATTCCTTACAGTAGAATATATGCCTTAACAGAAAAGGAGAATGTTTACTTACGAGAATATCTGGATGAGATGCTGAGAATAGGGTTTATCCGTCCCTCGAGATCGCCTGCTTCATCTTCTCTTTTTTTTATACCAAAGAGAGAAGGGGGTCTTCGATGTTGTATCGACTATCGGGCATTAAATACCATCACTATCAAGAATAGGTATCCCTTGCCACTGATTTCCTCCCTTCTGGATCAAATAAAGGATGCCCAAGTATTCACCAAGTTAGACCTGCGAGGGGCATATCATCTGGTGAGAATTAAAGAGGGAGACGAGTAAAGACCGCCTTTTGTACCAAGTACGGGCTCTATGAGTACCTGGTGACGCCCCCGCGTTGTTTCAGTTTTTTATCAACGAGGCACTCAAAGACCTCCTGGGGGTGTGTGTTGTAGCTTATATTGATGACCTACTGATCTATTCCCCCTCGACATAGGAACACGTGATTCACGTGACAGGGGTATTGCAAAGGCTGCGAGACAATCATCTGTATTGTAAGTTAGAAAAATGTCAGTTCCATACACAGCAGGTTAGCTTCCTGGGATTTGTAATCTCCCCACAGGGACTTAGTATGGACCCACAGAAAGTGGAAGCCATTCACCGTTGGCAGGCACCGCGAACGGTTAAGGAGACACAGAGCTTTCTTGGCTTTGCCAATTTTTACAGGCGCTTCATTGATGGGTTCTCTGACCTAACTTCCCCGATAACCACACTGTTGAGGAAGGGTAGAAAATTCCAGTGGACTTCCGAGGCAGAGGCAGCCTTTGGTACATTAAAAAAGGCATTCACACAGGCACCGGTATTGGCTCATCCCGATCCGACACGTCCCTTTGTGGTTGAGGCTGACGCATCCCAGGTGGCGGTAGGGGGGGTACTTTCACAGACGGACCCCAGTGCAGGAACCCTGCATCCAGTGGCTTATTACTCTCAGAAATTAGCTCCAGTGGAGGGGAACTACTCTATAGGGGACAAGGAGCTATTAGCTATAAAAAAGAGTGCTCGAGGAATGGAGACAGTACCTGTTAGGGGCCAACCATAAGATAACAATCCTTACTGACCATCGTAATCTGAAGTTCCTTCAATCTGCAAGGGCATTGTCCATGCAACAACTATGTTGGACACAATTTTTTAGCGAGTTTGACTTCGTTATACAATTTCAAGCAGGGAGGAAACACGGAAAGGCAGACGCCTTATCACGATTAGGCTATGATGATGAACCCATAGAAGGTGATCCCCCCTTAATTATAGATAGAGAGCGGATCATTGGGGTCTTGTGTTCAGAAGGAGACTTTATACGGTCAGTTAAGGAAGCACAAGCGTCCGTAGAGTTGGGGGAGATTACAGGTACACAAGAGGTCACTGTGGAAAAGGAACTGTCCTACGTACGGGGGGGCTGGTTCTTCCCACTCAGGACTTACGGCTGCAGGCTTTAGAGTGATGTCATACTCACCCCCTTGCAGGACATCCAGGGTTTAGGAAGACGTTTGAACTACTGCGGAGACACTTTTGGTGGCCTGATATGGGAGGGGACACTAAACGCTATATCCAGACCTGTCACGTGTGTGCCCAGGGAAAGGCCTCTCATCAGAAACCTGTAGGGCTACTACAGCCATTGCCCACTCCTCCTAGTCCCTGGCACACTGTCTCTCTGGACTTCATTGTGGAATTACCCAGAACCTTGAAGGGGAACACAACCCTTCTTGTGGTAGTGGACCAATTGACCAAGATGGCCCATTTCATTCCTTTAGTGGGTCTCCCCTCCTCTAGAACATTGGCTTCCGTATTTGTACAACATGTGGTGCGTTTACATGGTCTCCCCTCTGTATTGATATCCGATAGAGGTGCCCAGTTTATCTCTAGATTCTGGAGAGGTATGGGTACCTTATTACAGATAGACGTAAGACTATCCTCTAGTCATCACCCTCAGACGGATGGCCAAACAGAGAGAGTGAATCAGTGTTTTGAGCAGTACATCCGTTGCCAGGTTTTACACACTGTCATTGATTGGGATGAGATGGTATGGTTAGCGGAGTTTTCCTATAACAACAGTCTTCACTCCTCCACTGCGTACTCTCCTTTCTATTGCACTTATGGTTTCCACCCACGTACTCTGTTGCCTTCTCTTTCCTCCACTTGTCTTGCCCCTGCAGCAGTCGATTTTATAAAGGAATTACAAGAAGTGCATAAAGCTACACGGGTGAATCTGGACAAAGCAAAGGCTAGTTACAAGAGGGGGGCGGACGCTCACCGACGCTCAGAGCCCGACTATAAGCAAGGAGATAAGGTCTGGCTCTCATCTAAGAACCTGACATTGAGAGGGGCTTGCAAGTTCAAGCCTAAGTACATTGGCCCTTACGGGATATGTAAGGTGGTGAACCTCGTTGCTATGAAACTGGATCTTCCCAACTCAATGAAGATCCATCCGGTCTTTCACGTCTCCCTGTTAAAACCGCTAGAACCCAGCACACGTCTCCCTGCGACCCCTGCGCCGACTGAGGTAGATGGTGATCAGGAATATGAGGTGGAGGCGATCGTGGATTCTCGGAGGGTGCGGCGTAGGCTCCAGTATTTGGTTCACTGGAAGGGTTATGGTGTGGAGGACCGGACCTGGGAGCCGGCCAGCCAAGTGCATGCCCCTCGATTACTGTGTTCATATCACAGAAGATATCCTGAGAAGCCCAAACCGGTAGGGGGGTCCGTAGCGGGAGTGTACTGTCAGGATTGTGCGCGGGCAGACAGACGGCAGCTACTTACCTGAAGGATCCGAAGCTTTGTACGCGTGCGCGGAGAAGGGCCGGGCACATCAAAACCCGGCCTTCCTTACTCCACAGCGCTTCGCGGTCTAGTGTTTCCCGAGTTCCGGTTTCCTGGTTTTCACTCACCTGTTCACTTCCGGGTTGTTGTTCCGACGGGTTGTTCCAGTGTGCGGCGGCGTTCTTTCCTCGTTGGTCTTCTCCCGGCGGTCCTGGTCCTTGGAGGTTGTGCTGTGTTTCCCTGCAGTATTACGGAGAAATAAAGAAGCAATCAGAATTTGTCGGTTGCGGTAACAGCGCCCTTGCGCTGATTTATGTTATTTTTTCCCTTGCTGTTACTTACGTGGTCCTGTGCTCTGGGCGTTGTGTGAGGGTCCTCTCCGCCTGAACAGGGCCACCTACTTAGACAGAGAAAAAGAAGGGGTTATTGTTTACCTGTGTTAGAGCGGAATATTCTTTATACCTTCATTTCTCCTCGCTCATAAGAAGGGGAGAAGGATCTACACTCACATATCGAAGAGGTGGGCGCATGAGTGGTTCTAGGTACACCCTTTGGTCAATGGTATAGGTAGAAGAGTATTCGCAATCACTTTCTTTTCTTTCCCCCCTAAGCATATGGCAGCAGTCCCGTTTTCCTAAAACACTGTATATAATTGTCACCAATTTAACGAAGAAAAGAATTCTATCGTAGCAAAAGTGAAGGGAGGAATGAACGCACTGAGAATTACAGAATGTCTTTATTGAATATTGTTTATTAACCCTTTTCCTGCACCTTCACAGCTTCTTGATGTATCCGGATGTTCCTGAGGTGCCCAGAGTTTCGAAGCTGTGTTTTCCCCCTCTTTCCTTGTTTTGTTTCCCTTCTTCCCCGGGTTACCTTTGATACCCTGTTTATACCAGGTGCCTTGGGTGACTAGGGGAGGTTGCGGACCTTATCATCATCCGTGGCGTTCCTGCAGAAACACAGGTGAGAACCTGACAGAAGGGGGAGGAGATTTCCTTTCACATGCCTGAGCCTACATAGAATAGAGAGTAGGGGGAGGAGATTTCTTTTCAGCTACCTTGGCCAGGTCTGCTTTCAACAATGCTGTCTCCACCTCCTGCCAGGAAGCTGCACCAGGGAGGACAGAACTGGTTTGGTCTGGGTACAGACACCCTCTGCCTTCAGAGAACAAAGGATTTTGGATTATAAATATTGGGGCCCAGACCCCAGAACTTTAGGTCACTTCTGGGAATCAAGACGAACCTTTGCCAAGGAGAGAAAACAAGGAAGCTGAAGGAGGAGACTGCCCCTGCACTGGTGACTGTTTGGGGTTGGCCTGCAGTGGTTACTTATTGCCAAGGAAAGGAGAAAAGGAACTTTGTGTGTACTTTAATCATCTTGAGGAAGATCTCCAAGGGCTTGAAGCTGAGCTTGCCTCCTGTTCTGACGTCTCAGGGACACAAAGACTTCACCCCCAGCTCCCCCTGAATCTCCTTGCTGGGAATTCTACCTGCAGAGAGGTGCCTGCTGTTGGTTTGGGCCCTCTCGAGACTGCGTGTCGCTGGGAGCTGGAAGCGTGGCGCAACGCCGAAGAAGCGTGCCGCCGCCGCAGCTGTTTGCCGTCGCATCACCGAAGAAGCACGCCGCATCACATGAGAAGCGTGCCGCCGCTGCAGAGGTTGCCGTCGCATCGCCGGAGAAGCGCGTCGCAGGGCCAGTCGCGGGTCAAGAAACCATCGATTTCCCCGCACGGCCGCCGGGCGTGCACGCACCGCATCCAAGTTGTTGCATCGCATCAAGGACGCCATTTTGTCGCATCGCAACGGATCATCGCATCGCATCAAGGCGCCATCTTGTCGCATCGCACCGGATCGCAGTAAGAAACAGACGCTTCGCCTTCTCTCCGGTAAGGAACAGACGCATCACCTCCCCTGCGCTGCAGTAAGGAACAGGTGCGCCGCCTCCCCCGAAGCAAGGAACTGACGCATCGCCTTCTCTGCGACCCTTTTGTTTATGTTGCGTTACGCATCCAAGGTACTTTGAGAGTAAAGCGTTGCATTTACCATCTACATTGAACTAAGCTATTTCTACCATTTGGAAGTCATATTTTTGAATACTGTATTGTGGATTTTTGTAGTTTGGTCTTGTGTTAAGTCTAGATAAAGATTACTTATTTTTCTAAACTGGTGTGGTGTCCATTTGTAGTGTTTTCACTGTATTACTGTATGTGTTCACAAATGCTTTACACACTGCCTCTGAGATAAGGACTTCGGACATATGTCTCGTCTCTTTCTCCGCTGCTGTCTCCTTCATGTGGACTCCCTGCTCTCCCTGGCCTTTTTGGATCCTGATTCTTGTGTTCGCTAATAACTCCTGTATTGAATATGTAATCATTCTGTAATTTAATTGTGAATATTTTTGTAACTTGTCACACGCTGTTTCCTTATGTAAAGTGCTCTGATACCTCCAGGTCTAGCCAGCGCTATAAAAAACTCAAATAAATAAAAAAATAAGCCTGCCTGCTCGTGCCAAGCTACCAAGGGGGTGAGCAGGGGTTATTTTAGGAGTGTAGCCCCCTTACCCTGACTAGAAGCAAGGGCCCCTACTTGGTCAAAGGTACCTACCTCTGCCAACTAGAGACCCTCATTTCTAACAGTGCCAATTTTATTTTCCCTTTTTATTAATGGGGCAGATAATTACTTACAGACGATTCAGGCTGATGCCCCCCGGGCGGCTGGCCTCCCTAAACCCGTACTATTATATGCAGATGACTCAGTACTATTAGCACGGACCCCAGTAGGCCTCTAGAGACTGATGGATGCTTTTTTAGATTTTATGACAAAAAAGAAAATGGGAATTAATAAATCTAAAACATTCCCCATGGTCTGTGGGCCAAAACCCAAATCCTGCAAATTGTTTTTTATTAATAGCATTCCAATTAATATAGTGAAGTCCTTTTGCTATCTTGGTATTTTATTTTCGGGGAATGGTTCATGGTCACAACATATTTTGAATACTAGAGCTGAAATAAGTAGGGCAACCCAAGGGATTTTGAAATGTTCTTCAAAACTAGGGAATCGACCAATTCACGAAATGGTATCCATTTATAAAGCAAAAGGAGTGAACACAGCCGCTGGGGTTAAGCAAATAGCACGGCCCTGCAAATAGAAGAAAATTGCTTTTAAAACGTTTACTATACCTACCCTCCTCTGCATCAAACACTATTGTACATCATGAGGTGGGACTACAGTTTTTAGAGGATCTTTTATTGGTTAGACCGCTGCTATTGTGAGCTTCACTTTGGGACAGGGAAGAAACAGCTTTTACCATATCAATTATTTTAGACTATGCAACCTTGAATGATGCATTAAGTATTCCCTGGTTACTGTATATTAACTCCTCCCTCGAAAGGCTGTTTAAGATATCCATTTGGTCGGGTCCCTCAAAATTATTGTCTCTTACAAAGAAAGGTATCAAAGAATTCTTTTTCCAGCACAGACTGGATCGTAGATCAATGGTCGAGCAGAATAAACCAATGGTCGCCTTGTATAAATCTTTAAATTTGGAGGAGGGAGGTAATAAATACTTATCACATGTGACTAATGTACATCATTGTTGTGCTGATAAGACTGAGAAGTGAAATTGTTCACTACCTAGTCGCATTCCCAAAAATGAAGTCCCACCCACCTGATATGGTACCATGCCCTTGTGACAACAAAAGCAAACAAAGCACTTTGCACTTTCTATTGTTTTGTAATTTTTACCATAATTTTAGGTGTTTTTATCTTAAACCATTGTTTGATGCTCAGAACATTAGGTCACACAAAGTAGCAATGACATTTTTGGTGACACTAGACGATTCTTCAATATGTTATAATGTTGCTTTGTTTATCTTGAAATCGATTAGTGCAAGGAAAAGTATTATGCTATAGTGTAACAAATGAACTGATTTTTTTTATACTTGTCACTGTAATTATATGTCTTTTAATTGTCTTTTTAGATGTACTATTTTGCTTGTACTTTTATGGCTGTTTTCTTTGATAGCCGAAAAAAGATTTAAATGAATGAAATTAATGAGTCATGGAGGGTAGGGTTTGAGAATAGATCCAGGGTATTACTTTTTCTTTTCTCACAAGTCCGTTTCGGATTTGTGTATCTTATCCTTCCAGCCACGGCCCATGGGAAACTTAAACAGTTTCTATTGAACTAGCACACTCTTACAGAACACACGCTTCATGTCTGAACTTAGGGAACAATAGGAAGCCTTTTGAAATACATCATATAGCGATATTTCAATTATAAATAGTTTATTTACAATGTATACATTTTACACAGATTTGAAAAGAGGTGATGGGTGGCAATAGCAACCCCTAATGGACCCCTTTGGTGGGTGAGAGCTTGAGTGGTCAGGAGAGCACTGGTTTTTATAGGATGCAAGGTGGCAGAGAGTTGGACTCCTTTAGAGTTACAGCTGAACTGGGGCCTTGGTGCTTTCAAGAAGTTGCCCAGGGAGTCTTGCAGTGGGAGATCTCAGGGAGGAGATGATGCAGTGACACGTAGGGGCTCAAAAAACACCTTTCACCACTAGAATCATCCAAATGAAGCAGCCTTAGACCACCAGAAGTAGCATTGTGTTTGTAGCCCATCATCTGATCACCTCTGTGAGAGCAATCCATGAGAACCAGACGAGGGATAGTTGCAGTGTGCTGCAATGCTTTTGTGTAAGAGGCAACTTACTCTGGTCTTCATTCGTTTTCATTGTGTCTCCTAGCTCCACACTCTTCAGGAGTCCTGTATGAAAGATGAAGGTGTAAAAATAACATTTTTTTACCATCTGAATGGTTTTCAAGTTTGGGGTATGGGTGAGTTACTTGCAGAGGGTGGTGAAAAAGCAAAGATTACATTAGACGAAAGATCCATTTTATCATCCACTAAGGCTCCGTATTTTGACATTGTGAAGAGATTTAATTCCATTGAACAAGGGGTAAAACTAAGTGGCAGGCGTTGAGAGGGACCAGGACAAATAAAAAGGAGGCTGCAGGCATTGGTAGATCAGATACAGGAATCAACAACCAATGCCTTGAGAAAGCTAGAAACATTAAACATTAACCTATTGTTGTATATCAACCAATTGATATACAGCAAGACTGATTGCTTGAATAATCAGCAAAGAAGAATCCTGATGATGATGCTGGGAGCATAGTGTTGAAAGGGGCGGTGTGCTATATGGCAGTAGAGGTGATACATTTGTGTTCAGACTATCTCAGAAACATCATGAGAAATACAATGATAAAGGTGTCACAATGCTGGTTACCTTGTTGTCTGTTGCCTGAGGAGTTGATGGAAAAATGTTGAGGGCAGCAATTAGGAGGAGCAAAGAGCAGCAATGTGATGATGGGTGATACCTTTTTGTCTCTGATCTTACTTTTTGTAACCCACAGTTTGACATTTGCAGAGCATTCTGGGAAAGAAAACATGATAGGATCCATGCAACCAACTCCACTCTGGATTTCCATGGAAATCCATTTTTCAGAAATGGCAATGGTTTGTAAGGTTTTCTGGGACACAGCTGACCAGGTCCAAATTTTAAGAAAATCCCTAATGGAAAGTGAGAGATGATTGGGTGTTTTAGGTAAGTTTTAGCTGGGTGCCTAGCTTGTGATTAGAGCCTGAAAGTGAATTGATGCAATGACGTCCGAACCTAATCATTGGCTACTAGGAGTCAGTGCAGTCTTGAAAGTCACAGTGATACGATGCAGTTTCTTTAGGTTAAGAGGAAGTTTGGCTGTTTAATTTTTCAGACTGATGTGTCACATGTTCTATTAGTGGGACCACATTGACGATATTGTAGTGATCAAAGCTCAACAAAAACAAGGCTGTAGGCAATTTAATGTGGTCATCGAAGCACCATTGGTATTCTTCTCAGCAACGTAGGACTGAAGTTTGTGTTTGTAACTGCTGCTCTGATTTGTTGATCAAAAGATAACTTTTCCTCAATTTATACCTAAACGTGTTATTTACTTCTTTTGCTGGAATTTGGGTGGCACCTAGTTCTTCTGGGTGATTGAAAAATTACAAAGGAGATTGCCACCAAAGGGATCACTAACTCTGAACGCTGACGATTTCACTCTTCATGTGGAATGTTTCTGGAAGAAAGTGATATTTCTAAAGGGTTCTTTGTGGCTGCCCAGAAACATATGTGGATGGATATTGAGGGGATATTGAATGTGGACATCTCTGTAAGGTCCCATATCCTATTTGTTTTATACAGGAAAATAAGGTGCAAATTTCTGTTTGCTGGTTACAGTTTCACATGAAAGAATGTCATCACTGAATGGCTGTTCCACATATTCCGAACTCCATTCCCAGATATACTGTTAGTGCTTTCTGATCAAGTAGATTTAGGTTTTCAGGTTGCCCTGTGTCAAGGTAGGAGGATCTTCCATGATTGTGTCTATCATGGTTTTAGTCACTCTCCTCAGTCTGAACCAGAATTGTCCTATGTTTATTCTGCAAATTGAAACAACTGGTATGCTACTTGAGCTTTCAAATTCATATTATTAAGGGGGAGGTTTCACAAAGATCTGTCAATACCTTATTTCATTGGGTTCTTCAAAGGTTTCTGAAAGAAAAGGATGAATTTTGAGCTCAGAGAACTATTCCTTTTTCGAGAGAGACAGTTATGAGTTTTGTTATTTTTGTGCTAAGCATAGAAAAGTAGTCTTGTATTGTAAAAGCTGGACAAGACTAAACTGAGATGGTCAAGAATTTTGCTTATTGGCTGGTTTGCATACTTTCTCTGGTCTCAGTACTGAGAAAGATAGGAACATTGTTTGGATATTTTGAGGTTTTCCAAGTGTGCAATTGTTTTTGAATTGTTTAATATCCTGCCACAAACCTTAAGAATCTTATTCTATATGATTTTCATAATGGTGATCTAAAGTACAAAGTTTCACTGTATGTAATTTCACAAAATTCTTTAAACAATATCTTAGTTAGGTTTGTGGTCTGATTTCTTGCTTAGGGAACTTTCTGTTCCTTTCATTGTACGTTATTCCTTCAGATGAGCTATATAAAGATCTCCATAAGCTTCTGCTATCTTGTTCCACATCAAAGATTTAGTTTCTGGCCTAGTCCATTTCTATCAGCCACATCTCGGTTGAACGACTTGTGTACCACCTTCTCAAATGTTTTGACCTTTCTAAGGGAGCCACAATGTGTAATGATCTGGAGGCTGTAGAGGGTGGCGTATTAGCATAGGGGAAAGCTTTGTGGAACCTGTTTGAAGAGGTCATCCTTTTGAAACTATATAGGCTTGGGGTGATCGAGCTGGTAGGTTTTGATACAGAATAGGTAAATTTCTCTTGTATAGATAATGTGTTCAGATCACCATCCTTCCAGGAACACCTTTTGATGGGAATATCCTTGGTGGTGCTGTTTCAGGAGGAGAGAAACTTTGTACTACTTCTGACTCATATGTTATATGCATGTGTCTTAGTCACGGTCTTTAACCAGAAATTGAATTATTTGTGAGAGTTTGTGTCAAGGCCAGCCCTGAAATTTCCTTGATGGAATAGGAAGTGTATATTTTTTTACAAAATGTGAACATACCGAGCACTACTTGGAGTGCTGCTTTATTGTGATGTCTGTATGTTTTACTGTTTTCCAGGAGCACTGGTCATTCCTGCTTCGTTGCTCTTTGGAGAACAGTTGAAACCGGCAGCTGTCATTTCATTTCTCTGGGGGCCTACTCGCGTTGTTTGAATAAACAAGGTATTCCTGGCCCTACTTGAGAGTGACTGTAACTTTATTTTATGAATGACTGCACAACAAAGATACACTTCATTTGTATCAAATTTCCAGTTTCCAAACCAGTTTTCGTATTACTGCCCTCTGAGAATTCAACCTCCATCATTTTGACTATCTGAATCCAGTAGGGCTTGATTCAAGGATGGCCAATAAACCCTCGGGGTAATATTAGGGCATTTGTGATCATGCCCTCATACTCTGAATTCACAAACAAGTTAACTGACTCATCTAGCTTTCATTCATAGATTTAGGGCCCTTTAGCAGCACAAATAGAAAGATTCTTTTTACTTTTCTCATGTTTGTGCCAGCATTATTTTCTGTAACAGAGTGGTTATGTTCTTATGGAGATCATTTTTTTCTGGAGATTGTTCTTTTATGGCTCCTCGTAGACGAGCACCTAAAGATATTTTTATCTGGCCTTGCAATCTTAAAAATCCAATAAAGTAATAGAGCTAAACATGCACGTAACTCCTGTCATATAACTTCCATTGCCAAGACTGGGTAAAGGCCAAGAATCGTTTTAGGTAACTTTGCTTCTAATTCAGTGATAGCCTTGGAAACCAAACTAGAGCTGCATAACACATCATTAATATCAGTTTCAAGAGGTAAGCTTGCAGAACAGGCGCGACTCGGATTCCATCATGTTGAGTGTCAAAGCTGGCACTTTGCCGGTTATTAATTGTGATATAGTCGTTTTGTCTTATATATGGAGCGCCAGTTCAAAATAGTTTTTCTTAAAGTACCAACGTATTTACTCTGGCTAACTATAGCATTTGCAGATCGATAATGACAGACTTCCTTGAGGAATCTTACAAAAGTCAATGAGCTGGAGTCCAGCTATGGTGTGGCCCAAAAGAACTATGGACCTCATTTACAAGAGGCCTGCACCGCCGGAGTATCTCATTTAATGACGCTCCTGAGGCGCAAGCCTTTCAATCATATCTACGAGGCCTAGAAAAGCCACCCTGCATGGCTTTTCGTAGCCTCGTAGATATGGTGTAAGGCAACGCAGCGCAAGTCGCTGCATTGCATCACACTGCGATAGAGAGGTGTGCCATCGGCGCTACAGTGGGTGTTCCCATGTAACACCCATGGCATTTGACACATTCCCAGAATTAAAAACAAACTGTAAACCTGGGAATGCGTCAAAAGCCTACGCCTACCCAGGAGTGACATAAGGTTGTTTTTGTGGCAGAAGGTATTCCTTCCTGCACAAAAACAACCTGATTTCAACACAGGCACTCTTGCGTCACGGTGCAGGGGTGCCTGTGTCGGCGCTAGGCAGCCATTTGTGCACCAGTGCAATGTAAGAGGACAGGAATGAGCCATATCTCACAGATATGGCACATTTCGGCCCTTTTCTTTTGATGCAGGGCAGTGCAACAAATTGACTTGCAGCGCTGCCCGGTGTCAAATTATTATATAATAAGCCCCTATATTTTCCGCACAATACATGTTTGCCATGTGCTTACTACCACACTTAGGACCTATATATTAGTGGACTTCTAATTCCAAAGGAGCTTGTAATGGGAGTTATCATTACTTCGGAATTACAAGATCAATTTTTCTTGTAATTCTCTGAATTACGACATGTTTGAATCTCATTGCATTCACCTGGACACTGTATGTGGTGTCTCCAAGTCAAAGAATGGGGGAAATGAGAAATGACTGCTGGAATCAGAATTACCACTTCCTCCTGTAATTCCAAATTTCTAAGGGGAACTATATAGTCTCACTCATAACACTCTTCCCCACGAATTATGCCCAATATAGGTAACTATGGCAGAGTTAATGGATAATTTAAGAGGGCACATTTAATGAAGCCCTTAGGTGGTTACAGATGATCCTAAATCAGTTTATTGGGGTTATTAAAAAGTCTCAGCTGTGACAAGTGTAGTATTTATAGCACGATCTTAGCTAGAGTGCAATGTAGTCCATCTGTAAATCAACAAGGGGTGGTACTATATATATGGCACACTTTCCCAGTTTGTGCCACAATGCAACTTTTAAAAGATGCGCCAGGCGCAAACAGGGAAAATGTGCCCATTTATGCAGAATGTGCTGCCGTGGGGGCAGCGCATTCAAGTGAACTACAGAGCGGCTGCTTCAAACCTGCTCCATGTTTCACAGTGCAGGAGGCATGCTGCCTACACTTAGGAAAGAGGAGACAGATCTCCTTAAGGCAGGTTCAGTGAGTGGCGCCTGCAGGGTCCATGGGACCCCCTTTCTTCCCCCCAGAGGGCTGCCTTTAGGAGGCGCACTGAACGTGCACTACCTTTTTGTGGTGCACTGTCGGTGCACCTCCTAAAGACATTCATGCCTCTGCATTGACGTTGGTAATATGGTGCATGCGTAGAGGCAAAGTGATTCTCTCATTTGCATAGAATCACAACCCCATGCAAATGAGGTAGCTCCCTCTCATGATTGTGCTGGCACTACATGTGCACCAGCGCTATCAGTATTACAGACGGGGATGTACAAGCGTCTGCAAACCCTTCTGTAATACCATTGTGCCCTGGGAGCGCACAAAGCAGGTGCACACGCCTGTTATGCCCCCGGGGCACAATGTATAATTCAGCAACAGGTGTCAGTAGGCTGCATCAAGTCCTGATAAAGTAAATGGGTACTATCAGCTAGCTTCTCTCAGCCAGAAGCTTCAGAATGTTTATTAGAATCTTAAGTTTCACAACTATTCTTTGGGTGCGTAATAACTTTCAGCTTTCTCCTCTATGTTTTGGCAAGCAGAAGATGTAATTTTCATTGATGTAGGCACGTACAGTTACACTAATTCCCTCCTCTCTCTCGCTGAACTTCCCTATCTGTGTTAGAGCACCTCTGGCCTTCCTATTACAAATGATTTTAAAGCAACCGGAAACCGTTTATTTGGTAAAACACATAGTGGTGTTCACATAATTTGACGATTCTTCTTTATGCTTATTTATCATGAAATTCTACTTAGGTAGGCTCGGCAGAATGTGCTTGACACCACCTTAACAATAATTTCCCATTCCTCGTTAAATCTGCCGCGCTCATTCGTTACAACTCCGTCTGGCTGCCTTGTCGCGAGATCTTTTCTGCTGATCAGGTCCTCCACTCTTACTGTCCAACAGCCTTACCTGCTTCCACAGTCTCCCTGCCTGCAGCTAATGACTCCCTTGCCTACTTAACAAGGCCTGTGCCTGCATCTCAGGGCACGTCTCCTCTCTAAACCATTTCCACATAACCGCCGAAAGCAATTACGACTCCCTTCCTTTATATTTACAGGTAACGGCGTAACGCAGGTTTTACGAAATAGATAAAGTTGAAAATATCCAGGTCCCTCGTCCTCTGAGAACACCTCCTACCTCCTCCCCAAAACAGCCCCTCGTGCTTGCCCATTTACGATCTTGTGCCTCGAGTGTTTAGTTTAATAAGCGACATAAAATCCTTTTTTATTCCTTTTGCTTGTTTCTGTGCACATTAACGCGGGATCCTTTTAGTATTCCATTCGTTTCCTGTTTATTGCATTTTTAGCTTCCTTGCCTCCTGAGTCACTCCATTCAGCCGCTTCTGTAATTTACCACGCTTGTTTTACAGTTGGGATGGGGTCCACTTGAAAGCACTGAGAGCTTCCTCACCAATAATTAGTGAAAGTTCACTGGGTTTGAATTACTGCATCGAGACCGATGTTTCGTTTTGTTTTCCATAATTGAGGTAGACTTGAGCGGGCGCCTATTTCCGGCTTTCAAAATTGCACTCTTTAATGGGCAAGTTCAATTTAAAAAAATGCTGCGTGACACTGAATGTGAGTCATTCAGTAACACAGGGGCATATTTACAAGCCCCTTGCGCCACTTTTGCGCCGCCGTTGCGTCACTCATGTGACGCAGCGGCGACGCAAACCATGCGCCACGTTGCGCAATATTTACAACGTGACGCATCTAGGGAGATGCGTCACGATGTAAACCCCTGCGCCACATGAAACCTGCATCAGGTTTCATGTGGGCATTCCAGCGCAGGGTGGGCGTTCCCTCACAGGTACGCCACGTAAAAGTGACGCAGTGAAATCTACAAGATTTCACTGAGTCACTTTTACGCCCATGCTGCGTCAAAACCCTGCGCCTGCTTGAAGCAGGCGTAAGGATTGACGCACAATGTTAGGGATAGGGCACCCCCGAGCATTGCTGGAGCTGCGTCGCGCTTGCGACGCGACTCTAGCAATGCGCCGCCTTTCCGTCGGGGGATGCGACACGCATCTGCCATTCTGTGCGCCACGGCGCGCCGCATTGTAAATGCGGCGCATCGGCGGTGGCGCAAGGGCAAACTTGCGTGTCGCAACTTCCCTGGCGCATCCCTGCTGATTTGCAGAGATGCGCCAGGGAACGTAAATATGCCCCATAATGTCTTAGACATAGGGGCATATTTACAAGCCCCTTGCGCCACTTTTGCGCCGCCGTTGCGACACTCATGTGACGCAGCAGCGACGCAAACCATGCGCCACGTTGCGCAATATTTACAACGTGACGCATCTAGGGAGATGCGTCACGATGTAAACCCTGCGCCACATGAAACCTGCGTCAGGTTTCATGTGGGCGTTCCAGCGCAGGGTGGGCGTTCCCTCGCAGGTACGCCACGTAAAAGTGACGCAGTGAAATCTACAAGATTTCACTGAGTCACTTTACGCCCATGCTGCGTCAAAACCCTGCGCCTGCTTGAAGCAGGCGTAAGGATTGACGCACCATGTTAGGGATAGGGCACCCCCGAGCATTGCTGGAGCTGCGTCGCGCTTGCGACGTGACTCCAGCAATGCGCCGCCTTTCCGTCGGGGGATGCGACACGCATCTGCCATTCTGTGAGCCATGGCGCGCCGCATTGTAAATGCGGCGCATCGGCGGTGGCGCAAGGGCAAACTTGCGTGTCGCATCTTCCCTGGCGCATCCCTGCTGATTTGCAGGGATGCGCCAGGGAACGTAAATATGCCCCATAGTGCACAACATACAGTAATGTGATGCCAATCCACACGTAACTCTCCTAGCCCTCAGTTATACTATAACACTCAGCGGTCGGGCAGCCGAATGTAGTTCAGTCAGACTGAGCAGTGACGCCCCTCTACTGCGGGACCCTCGTACTCTCACCTAAGACAGACCCTCGTGGGTCATGCCCATCATCCAGTACTTTATCAGTCCACAGCAGTAAGCCATTCATCACCAGTTTAATAAGCATGGAGTAACTAAATTATTCGCCACATACAGCTGACCAGTCGAGGACTTTAACTTAGTCCAGCACTGTGGGTCTCAACAAACCATCTATCATGACAGCTCGTGATGACAATCATATATGGGAGGATAATAACAAACTCCATCCAAGCAGATCTCCCCGGCATTTCTCCTTCCAACCTCGGGACCATAAAATGTAAACTAAAAATCTCAGAATGTGCAACCAACTGCGGGAACCAGCTTAGCGGAATATGATCATAAGACATACCAAAGCGATCTGCAAAGCTGTTCATAGCTGCCAGCTTCCTGGAAACCGTAAACTGTGTGCCTACTCTCGCACTCCGATTGTAGGTAAGCCATTTCTCACTATCTGACACTCTGCTTCAGGTTAATATATGTGATGTGCCTAATAATTCTGCACTATCACTTGAGCTGTTCAAGTTGGACGGCTATTGTTCGGCTCATCTCATCCAGACTCACGACTTCCCTTCTATATTTGCTACATTGATGCCCAGCCCCAGATCCGTTTCGAGATGTGGGGAGGAATGGGGATCATGAAGCAAAATGCCTCTCATCAGAGGTGGAAAAGGACTGGGTGTTCAGGTGTTATTGCAATCCTAAGTCAAGTAAGCCTGAGATAATTGTCATGGGCAGCAGGGTAGACCTCAGAATCCATGCTTTTATTTGCCAGGAAATGGGCTCCTCCTGTTACATCCCACACTGGTGGTTAAAACAATGGCTCTAAACAATCGTTATCATCAAACTATAGGTAAATGCAATGTCATCACACCGTCTCTTCCAGAAGAAAACTTCACAAAATGTTAACCTGCTCTGTGGTGTTTATTGGCCACAATTCGTCATTACCAGTATGGGGAGGGGTGGGAGTGTCATGCATGAAATAAAGATCAATTTTTTATTTTGGGCCATCCCATATTTTTGCTTCATCAGCTGAAAGGTATTCAGAGTGAAGTTGCTTGTCTACTACATAAAGCAACAATTAGTATCAAACCTTTGCTCTTCTACAGGTGCTCCATGAAGGACTCACCTAAAAATGCTTAGTATGCCCCCTGGGATGTCTATGGAACCAACACTGCATTGATGAAAGACAATCTTTTCATTAATACACCCCGCCGGCCCTTTCAGTTCTGCCTCTTCTTGCAGAGTGATGTTACACGTATTTGTCCACAGCATAAAGGTGAGTGTTCTTTTCCGTTCCCGACCATGTTTCTGTGAAGTGGCCAGCAGCACACATTCTGGTTGTAGCAGCACATAATGCTATATCCTAGGCTGTCGTCAGAGCAAAGACGTTTTGTGAGAGTACCCACATAGTCCTAGCTGGTACACATAGGCCCAGATTCACCAAGGTTTAACATCGGGAATGCTAAACCTTTTTGGGGATTAACAAACCAACACTAATTGGTATTCCTTTTGGTTTGTATGGAAAAGTAATGCAAAACAGCGAGAAATGCTGTTTTGCCTTACTTTGCATCAAGGGGTCGCTACATGAGTGATATATGGGCATTTCCTGTTTCGACACGAAGTCTTTACGAGCACCGCATCAAACCTATTATTGAGACCCCTGATGAAGGGCCAACTTTGACCCGAAATGCATTGGGTTCCATAAGAATATGGATGATTAACAAAAATGCTACCAAGGAACAATTGGAAAATGGCAATAAAGAATAAAATTGCAAATTGAATCATGGTTTAACGTCGATTATTGGATCTAAACGAAGAAAAAAAGCGTTTGAAAGAGAAAAGGAAAACAATTCTGTTTTCCATAGAAAAGTGCTCCCTGTCAGTCGGATAGGGTCCCCCTCTCCTGACATTCCTGTAAATATGGGCATATCCATGCAAATACCCAAGCTTTTTAATCCACAATCCTATCTACTATCATTAGTTGACAGGGTCTAGCTCCAAAAAGTAACGCTACTGTGAAGCAGGTGTTAAAAAGAAAAATGTTTTCATTTCTTCTTTATTTTCCGACTTTGCATGTGTGCTGTACTTTGCAGCACACATACACAGTAGGAAAAGCTTTGAAGTGTGTCTAGGCATAGTATTTCTTACAGGAAGGCTACCCTTCCTGTACAAAACCTCAGCCAGACTCAGGCACACACCCTAGCACTATGGCACTAAGGTGTGTGCCTGGTACACAGCACCTGAAATCAGTGCCGGCGCTAGGGAGAGGGGAGGAGAGTACCATATCTCTGTGAATATGGTTGTCTCCTACTCTCTCCCTGTCACGCAATGCAGTGCTGCCTCTTTGGGGGCTGCCCTGCGTTCCGTGACAATTTTGAGAATCTGCACCCCTATCTACTAACATGAGTAGACAGGGCCTAGAGTCAAAAAATTAACGCTGCTGGAAAGCAGGCTTTGAAAGGAGAAATGTTTTCATTTCTCCTTTTTTTGCCACTTTGCACGCGTGCTGCACTGTGCAGCACACATACACATTAGGAAAATCTTTAAGGTGTGTCTAGCCATAGTATTTTGTACAGGAAGAACACCCTTCCTGTACATAACCTATGCTAGACTCAGGAACGCACCCTAGCACCATGATGCTAAGGTGTGTGCCTGGTGCATGGCTTCTGAAATCAGCACTGGTGCTAGGGAGAGAGGAGGAGAGAGTCATATCTCTTTGTGAATATGGTGCTCTCCTGCTCTCTCCCTATTGCGCAACGCAGTGCATCGTTTTTGCCTGCTGCGCTGCGTTCCTTGACACCTTTCAAAATCTGGGCTTCAGTCTAGTGTTGCTTGAAAGGGGATCTTTAATGTATGCTCACATATTTGCCTTGTTGATTATGACTTACACTTGACATTATCTGGAGCTGATTTTGCTCAGAAGAAGTGGGCCCACCTCTTTACATTCTTCATATCTCTGCAGTGGTGGATGGTGACAAATTACATCAGAGGGGCACAAAACATATAAAAAATACACATAATAATACAGAATACACAATAATATAAATATGCACAAAAAAGATCACTTACATTACACTGCCGCTCGGTGTTCTGCAGTAGGTCCTCGTTGTTCTGCAGGACGTCCTCGGAGCGTAGTCCACAGCCAACTCTCTCATCCAATCAAGACACTGTTCTCAACATGTTAAGCAGCATAAGTGAAGCATCTTGATTGGCTGGAGCAGATGAGAGATGTCATTGTAACAAGAGATGTCATTGCTGTGTTTTGTGACACAATTTCCATTACAGAATGTATATAGGCAGGGAGTCTTGTAGGGTGATGGAGGGTGGTTTTGTTCATTGCATAAGCACTAAAGTGTATCTATAAAGGTGTGGATATAAAGTTTATTGAGTCCATCTCACATGATTGACATGTATTGTTTTAAATTTACAGCCCTGATGATGTCCGTTTGGACGAAACACGTTGGCTGGGCTGAGCTGACAATGTGTGATGAAAAATATTGATTGAATAAACATTTGGATTGAAATGAATACTCAAGACTCCCAAGTGATTATTTGCATGGAATAAGTTACGAAATAACAATTATTACTCTTTGAATATCGGAAGAATATTTATTGACTGATTAGGACATGCTCCTTTAGAAAAAAATTGGACTTTATATGTATGTGGCCCAGTGGTGGTGAGGCAACTGAAAGTTGAGCATGGGGACGGAATAACAGAATTTGTCTTGATAAGACACCAGTGCACCCTTGTTTTGAGCCCTCACTGCCATTGTACTGATTTTTGGTACATTTAATAAGTGATAACTTTGGTTTGAGAAAAGCTAGAAAAATGCTTCTGGAATTCATTTGATGATAAAGTCCGATTTTACATTACATTTTGAAAATGGCACTTTTAGAAAGTTGACATTTTTCTGCTCAAACCAAATGTGCCTCTCTGCCAGTGTCCAGGGTCACAAAATTGTTAATGGCTCTCCAGTGGTGTGATGTATTTTTCTTCCACACAGGGGAAAGAAGGGCCTTATGTGTGGGGACAGGTGTTTCCACCCCGAGCAGAATGGCCTGAGGGGTTGTACTAAGCCCCTCCTGAGCTTCAAAGTGTAACCTGAGGGCTGCACCTAGCTCCTTCTGAGGATGCCTGCTGTGTCACTGGCAAATGCAGCGAACACTTGGGCTTGCATTTCCTTTGTTTCACTAGCCAAACTGGAGCCAGACCCAGGGTTAATGGAAGAATGGACTAGAACCAATTTAGGGTTAGACAAAGGGGATGGCCTCCAAACACAAGCTGGCACTGGGTAGTATAAAAGTGGCACCCTTAGAACCTCCCATTAGAACACTCCTGGGCCTGAGAAGATTTTTAAAAAAGAACTGCCCGGCTTTCTGAAGAAAGAAGACTGGACCAGCTTGCCTTAATACCAAGACCCTAGAATTGACTCCAAGGGTCTGTTGGCTGACCTCCTGGTTGAACTACAGGGATACAACATGCTTCCACAGGCCCCTCCTGCTTTCCAGTTGACCAGACCCAACTGGACCTGACCTGGTCCCCTCTGTGGGAGTAAGTCTTGACCACCCAAGCACTATCCTCAAGGGCAGAGTGTCCGCTTCCCTGCTCAACTGAAGGTTTCACTGGGTCCAATGCAGAAAGGTTCAGACCCAGACAGGGTATCGCATCCCAGCATTTCACAGCTCCTGTTGGGCTGCTTCACTGGATTTGACACAGAGTCACGCATCACAATACCGCTCCTGATTAGCAGCTCAATGGCTCTGATGCAGTGTGACTCAGCCTTGCAGAGCAGCACCATGCAGTCCCCACAAGAAGGATAAAAGGTATCATTCCAAGTGGACTGTACCTAGCCCCCATCATAGTCGGCCTGAACTTTTGACTTTGTCCAGTCCAGCACGACCAGTTAGCAAGCACAGTTAGTGCTTTTTGCCTTTTTGGCACTATTTCCACCTTAATCTTTAAAAACTTCTAACTCCTGATCTACTGATTGGATTTTAATTGTTTGTGTCATTTTATTTATTAAAATATTATTTTTCTAAATCGATTTGGGATTTATCTTCTGTGGTGCTTTCCCTTTATTACTGTTTGAGTACTGCATATATACTTTACACATTTCCTCTAAGTTAAGCCTGACTGCTTTGTTCCAGGTTGCCAGAGTGTTAAACACAGGTTTATTTAGTTACTTTTGTGGTTCACACTGACAAGGAATGTGATTATTCTTTAAAGTGGGTTCTCACCCACTTCAACAAATAATCCAATTTCTTACAGTGACAAACTCTGACAAGAATACTACAGGCTTTAGGCAGGAAAATGGCAACTTTCTTAAAGTGACATTTTAAAAATAGTAAGTACGCCACACAATTGAAATCTTCCCACATTATCCTCAAATAGGGCAGCATTTCTGACAGAAGGGGCATCAAGCAATTCAGAAAGAAATTTTGGTCAGTATTTGGGGCATACTTATTGTGCGAAGCGACATTCTTGTCATCTAACCTTCAGAGCACCAGTACACATCTGCCCTTAGGTTCGATGACTGCCTTATTCAATTGGAAGGGCACCCCAGGTCTGAATGCAAATAAGGGCCCCCATCACACATGCAGAATAAGCAGTGCAGTACAGTTGTCCTCATTATCTCTTGTGGAGCGCTTATGCCCTTAGGGTCCGACAAATGTGTCTCTTGTAGGAACGCAACCTGAGTCCCCCTCTGCTTTAGGTAGGCCAAGACATTATAGTGCTTAGAGGATGTGGACAGGCCCGCACACTCCATGTGATCAATCGGATTCGGTCAGCCCTGCAGACAAGCACACATGCATCCCAGTGCGCACTTTCCCCCCGTGCCAGCCACACAACCAGAGCGCCAACCACCAACAAAAGAAAACGGTCACACCTGCCCCATGCACTCTGCTAACAAACCAAATATCAATTTTTTTAAAAAAAAAACAATAAAATTCCTGTAACCCCCCTCCCAGACTGTGATATGTGTACATCCTGTCCAAACAAAGTAAGGTAAGTAGCCAACAAAGTAGGACTCATCAACAAGGGAAGGGATAACCAAGTCTATATCTGAATGCCAGTAGGGGAGGGAGTCCAGCCAGTCCAAAAATCAAACAGTATGCAATACAGTGGAAATATCTCATATACTACAGGCCCTCTGCACATGCCCAGCTACCCTAGCCAGTAGAAAGAAATTAAAGACATTGAAACTCAGAAGGATAAAATACAGCCACCACAGTGCAGCACTGCAAATGAGGCAACCACTTCACCAAACAAAGTTCAAATAATGTAATTCACGATGCCCAGGGTTAACCCCTGGGGAGTGTCCTCTAGTCTTGTCATTGTGGAGCTCACCATGCTCGAAGTGGGTCCCCTGTGGGAATGCATCCCGGGATGTGGGGAGTTCCCTGCAGTGATTAGAGAGGCTGCCTTCACCTCCGACCTTGTCAATTCCTCGGTTGCCTGCTGTATAGTAGGCCAGTTCACTTGCCGCCGTTGAGAGTGCCTACACTTCTGGTGTGCCGGCCAGTGAGGGGCTGCGGGCTCCTGGCTCACTGTCCCTTTAATTTGATTTGATTTGGGTATTTGTAGAGCGCAACTATCACTCCAAAAGGAGCATCCTGGCGCTGTGCAGAAATAAGCAAAGGGTGTCAGACAGACATGTGATGTATCTCAATTTATACAAGTGAAGAACAGAATGCAACGTTAGACCCGAAGATCCAAGTTTTCAAGACTTTCCTAAATTGGGTTTCTAATTCCGTTAACCACAACTGTGTAGGCATGAGATTCCAAGCTCTGGTTCCCAGGACTGCCATGGATTTTCTTCCTTTGGTTTTGTACCTAAAGCTAGGGTGTTTTAGTAGGTTTGCCGAGGAGGATCTAAGTGTTCTAGCAGTGATGTATGGAGTGAATCTGGCCGCTAAGTATTTGGGTCCTGAATCTCTAAAGCCTCTGAAGGTGATTAACAGAAGCTTAAATAGAATTCTTTTTTGAAAAGGCAGCCAATGAAGCGTTTTAAGGGTTGCAGATGCAAAAGATCGGCGGGGCAGTTTTAACACCAGGTGGGCCGCTGCATGTTGTACAACCTGTAGCTTTTTTAGTGCTTGTTTGTTAACTCCTGCAAACAGGCTATTACAGTAGTCTAATCTAGACAGGATAAATGCTACTGCCACTGTCTTCCTTGCAGAGAAGGGGATAAGGTCCAAAAACTTTTTAAGAGTTTGGATAAGACTGAAGCACATCCCAGCCACTGTGAGGGCTTGTGGCCAAAACAAAAGAGAGGCTTCGAATTTTACCCCAAGATTCTTAACTACTTCCACTGTATTGGGCAAAGAAGGCGCATTTTCTGGCCACCATTGATTGGATTGTAGGGATTATCCTTGCCTATTAACATTATCTCGGTCTTATCTGTATTGCATTTAAGATGGTTGAATCTCATCCATACGATGATCTCTGATAGACATTGCTTGAAGTTAAGCTCTTCTTCATTGGACTCTTTGTCTAAGACCAAGATCAATTGTGTGTCATCTGCATAGGAGGTTGTTTCGATGTTGAATGAAGATATTAACGAGATTATGTAGATGTTAAACAAAAGGGGGCTAAAAGAAGAGCCCTGTGGGACACCCGAAGTGATGCAGCATTCGGTTGAGAGACATGATCCTAAGGCCACTGTTTGTCTGCAGTTAGTAAGAAAAGATTTTATCCAGGCTAAGGCAGTACGAGATATGCCACAGTTTTTCATTCGGGATAGAAGAATGTCATGGGAAATGGTATCAAATGCGGCCGACAAATCTAATAAGATCAGTACGGCATTTTTTCCTTTATCTAAGGTTAGTTTCAATGTATCCACCATTTCTAATAGTGCAAATTTGGTTGAGTGCTTAGGACGGGAACCGGATTTGCGGGGGTGCAGTATCTTGGCTTCCTCAAGGAAATAAGTGAGCTGTTTATTGACCAGTCGTTCTGCAATTTCCCCAAGAATGGGTAATAGCGAAATGGGGTGAAGATTAGAGAGTGTGGAAGGATCCATGACCTGGTTTTTTTGGAGTGGTTTGACCACTGTTAATTTCCATTCTGCAGGGACTGTTGCTGTGGCCAAGGATGAATTTATTATGCTATTAATAACTGGGCTGCCAAAACTTATTGAGTTTGTTGTCCATGTGGGAGGAGTCCCTGCCCCCAGAGCCCTGCTTGATCTCCTCCTGGGGGGGGTGCTCATTGGAGCATTGTCCTTGGACCTCTGAGTGCGGCCAATGTCTGGGTCGGAGAAGGGAGAGTGAGGTTCCCCTCAGATTCAGTATTCAAAGTCAGCAGCAGTAATGCTAGGGGGTGCGACACCATCAGCCACGACTATAGTGGCAGCGGAGTGAGGGCGCAAGGCAGGCAGAAGAAGCCAAGGCCATCACCAGAAAGGAAATGAGGGGGAACACCCGCCTCACCAGGAAACAAATGGTACAGCAGTCCTAGAAGTCCCCCTCGGGCAACAGGGGCAATCCCCAGCCAACTAGACACTCCAGCTACCCCCAGGGTGTCAAAAACCAGCCAATGTCCAAATTAGCAGGGGAGATGCGTATCACCAACAGCTGGGCCCATTTAAGGCCGCAACAGTCAATGCTAGGCTGACAGCATTCCACCTCCCAGGTAGGGTGAAATAGCACTTCTCAGGGGCTCCCACCCTCAGCAGGGCTAACAACGTTGGGGGCTGTATGCAGCAGCGAGGGCCCCAGCGAGCGAGGCCACTCCACCAGAGAGCAACAGCAGAGAGAACAGATCAGTCCCTAGGGCCAATGTCCCCAGGGCCCCACTATCCCCAAATTGTGGGTTAGGGAGTCCACCCCAGCCAGTCACTGCACTCCTCTCCTGGTGGCCCGGGGGCTGCTCTAAGTGGCCCAAATGGCATGGCGGTGCTCCTGTTTCCCTGCAGGCCGCCGGCAATACAATGCTGCTGAGGGGGCCCTGCCCATCGAGACAGGAGGCTACGAACAGCTGTCCGGGTCCCTGCATCCGAGCCTGTCACTGGAAGAATGGGGTGGGAGGAAAGGAATCCACCCCCGTAGAGATCAACACCTGGTGTGCTGTGGCTGATCCTGCTGCAAGATCGCTGTCTGACATGGGCAAAGCTCAGACGGGCTCCGTGGACTCCATACGATCATGGAGCCGCCACCTTGTCCGTGCAAGAAAGGTACTCGCACTCACCCTCTCTGGGTCCCCACTGGCCAGGAGTGCCCTTTCCCATGCAGGCAAACCCCACCACAGAGCCAGCAGTCTGGGGACGCCTGGGTCGCTGTGCGGTGCTGGGTGTGGTGACCAGGAGAGCCTGGGTGTTTAGGGCCAGCTGGGAGTCTTGCTGCTGGTTCCCTTGAGCATGGCGGCTGGCTTCACCTCAAAACAGCACCAAAATTATAAGCAATTCACCAAAATTCTGTGTCAAAGGAAAGTGAGCCTTAACCACAACTACGAAGTTGCTATTGTTGACTATGCTGAACATACAAATATTTTTATGTATATATTAGACAAAAGAAAATGGGGGTAATGAGCAAGACCAGGAGCACCTGTTACCTTCACCGTTGTCCTCCTTCCTCATCATAAATATTGTGATTTTTTTTTTATCCCCAAGGCACTTTGATACTGCAGAAGGAGCTGCATGCGCTTCTGCAGCCCTTTTGTGAAACGAATTGGTTGGCTGCACATTTTTGTGCAGCAACAAAAAGATGTTCCTCATTTGCATGGAGGTTTTAGCCCTTTGTAAAAAAGTGAATGCCTTTGCCCCTGTTCCGCACCATAATGTAGATGTTAGTGCAAGGCAAGTCAGTCTTCATATATTGTGTGCAAATGAGGAGATAGTGCAAAGTCATTCTTCCCCCGAAAGCATGCACTTCCCAGGGTTCACCGCACGTTTCTCTTCAAATGAAGGTGTATACACGCTGCACCCGATTATTGGGGATCCATATCTCCTTCACATTCAGGCCAGGTGTGCTGAAAGACAGAACTGCTGTTTGAAACCACAGATCTAATGCTCACTGTTGTGCTCTCCCACTGCAGGCACAAGCTGTGCATTTGGGCTTGTTGTGAGGAGAGCACATTTTACTATAATCTGGTGCATGATTATGTAATGCGCCAGTTCACCTGATGAAGGTGCGTTTGGTGCAGATGATAATCGTGCCTGGACTTGACAGGTTTCATTTGTTGAGGGGCACTTTTTATTTAGTAACATAGGGGCCGATTCCGATTCCGGTCGTAAACCGTACCGACCGACTCGGACCTGGAATGGAGACCGACTGACACAGACCTGCGCCGTACGACCCGCGCAGTACGATGCTATGCATGTGAATTACGACCGACTAGTACGGAACACAAGCCGAACGACCGAACCGCACGGAAAACAGCTATCCGGCCGGAAAATCTACGTGAATCGAACCGACCGACACGCACCAGGAATGAACCCGACAGATACGTACCCGCGAACTCCGACCTGCGCAGTACGATGCAATGCGTGTAAAACCAGACCGAGTCGCACGGAGCTCAAGCCGTACGACCGACACGCATAGAAAACAGGGAGCCGAAGCAACCGAATACTCCGCGACCGACGCGTACGCCGCACATGAAACCCAGCAGAAAGACAGCGTGAAAGACTCGGAGAAGCTCACACGAGACAACTGCAGCGTCCTACTCGGTCAGAAGAACGTCTCCTACATGCCCAAAAAATACAAAGGAAAAAATACAAAAAAAAGGGCCAAACAAGCAATGACAAAGTCAATAAATACTGGGGGAAAAAAACATGGAACAAAGACACACCCAAAACTCCACCCATATAAAGGCCACAAATCCCTACCATGATCCTTTGCAAATTCAACAGACCTGCCAGCACAGAACACCATCATACAGCAACAACAGACACACTCACAACTCATCCATCACACAAGCCACACACCATTAGCACCTCAACAAATAGCACCCTCACATACACCCAGCAAAACTGACACTCACCCACTCTCACTTGCACACTCACACACACATCAAACCCCACCACCACCCATCACCATGCCCCCAAAGAAGAATCCAAAGTTCCTAGACAGTGATTTGGAAGTCCTGGTAGATGAAATCCTCAGGGTAGAGCCACAGTTGTTTGGTACATTGGTCCAACAGACCCCCATGTCGCAGAAAACCAAGATGTGGGAGAGGATCGTCGACAGGGTGAATGCACAATCACCATGTTTGCGCACAAAGGAAGACATCCAGAACAGGTGGTATGATGCGCGCAGGAGGGTCAAGGACCTACTCAAGAAGGATTATGCCTTGAGTCATCGCACCGGCAGTGGCCCTCCTGCCAAACCAGTATACCTCAGGTCCTGGGAGGAGAAGGTGCGGACGATCCTACCACCAGAGAGCGTACATGGACTATCAAACATCCCAGAGCCTGGTGAGTACACAACCAATATACCCAATATTGTGTGACAATACACACACATCACTGTCAAGGGGATAGTGAAACAATGCACCGTTAGCAAAGCCACAGTAACCAAAAGATAATCATCCCAAGATGTGTATGCTAGTCAGACAAACACAACACCTGCCATCTCATAGTGATATGTAACTGTGTCATGACATGTACAAACCTAACAACAAATAGAGCAAGGCAGTGGCACAAATCTAACCAACAAACACTGTCAGATATTTTGCCACCACAAGAACACCACCTCACAGGGAAGCTGACTGAAAGGAAGGAATTGTGTGTATGCTGGTGAAGTGAGTGTAGTCAATAGCATGATGGGATTTGTAGTCACAGATATTGGTCACCCTCACAATTGGCCCATCAACACCACTCTGAACCATGCTCACATCACAGGGAGTGGAAAAGAACTGACAAGATGGCTGACACTGGGTACTGCTGTGGGGAGAACAAGCCCCTGCTGGGTGTTGTGCTCAAAACAACAGCAGGACACCACTGGCTGACATCCTGAAAGCCAACTTGCACTCCCTGCAATGGAAGCACGTTCCATGGTGGGATATCTGGCTGGATGGGAAGGAGGACTGACAGCTCTGACCATAGTTACCAGCAGCTTTTCTCACACACCCCCTTAACACAAACTCCACACAACTCACCTGGGAGAATGCATTGCCTCACACTCAAATTAAATATCCCACAAAGAAGTACCACACTTGGTTATGCTGTGTGAAGCACAGGGACACTTTTGGGACTTGTAGCCAAACAAACGCCAGGACAACACTGTCAGCCATCCTGTCAGCACAGGCACACTACCCCACAGGGAAGCAGAGTCAAAAGGAATCTAAATCTAAATCCGTATTTGTAAAGCGCGAACTACTCACCCTTACGGGTCTCAAGGCGCTGGGGGCCGTCGTGGAAATTAAGTGAGCTATTGCCCAGAGTCACATGGTGCTGAGCTGAGCTTCCGCCGGAGCCGGGGATCGAACCGTGAACCCTGTGCTCCGAAGTCAGCTGCCCTGGCCGCTGCACCACACCTCCACACAAAAGGAAGGAAGTATGGGCATGCTGGGAAGGGGGGTGTAGGCAATAGCATGATGGGAGTGGTAGTCACAGCTCAACATCCCCCACCCACATGGCCCAGCAAGCTCACACTGAAGCATGCACACCTCACAGGGAGTGAAAAGCCACTTCAAAGATGTCTGACAATGGTGCTCTGTTGTGGGGAGCACAAGGCTCTGCTGGGAACTGTGCACCAACCAACAGCAGGACACCACTGCCTGACATCCTGACAACCAACTTGCACTCCCTGCGATGGAAGCACGTTTCATGGTGGGATGTCTGGCCTGGGGGGAGGAGGAGTGTTATTTCATTTTTTTTTCTTGTTTATAGTTCTTGCTTGTGGTTACATATTTTCATTTTTCATTTTCTTTTGAAGAAAAAGGGATAATGTTATATCCTGCTAAGTTGTACTTGCATGTACTCTAGCCCTGCTGCCTCTAGCTGCTCAGCCAGAGTGTGAGTTGGTCATGGAATGTTGGTGTGCCTGTGATGCGTGGAATGCCTGGGTGTCTGAGTGGACGAGTGTTGGCAGTTAGAGATGGGCTGAGCAGCTAGGCAGGCTGTTCCTGGTGGGGCTGGTACCACACCAGTGCTGGCTGGACTTAAGATTGATGTAACTGGTCATAGGAGTGAATAAAGAAGACTACAAAATACATCCTGGCTCCTGGTTTCTACCTGTGAGATCACAACAAGGAGTGTCAGCTCCGACTATAGCTACCAGCAGGCCCTTACACACACACCACTTCCACTAACTCCAAACAACACACCTGGGACCGGGCTCTACAAGAGAGTGAGTGAAAAGCCACTTCCAAGATGTCTGACACTGGCCTCCGCTGTGGGGAGCACAAGGCCCTGCTGGGAACTGTGCACCAACAAACAACAGGAACACACTGTCAGCCATCTTGCCATTGCTGTCACACTCACACACAGTGAAGTCGACTCAAAAGGAGGGAAGTATGGGCATGCTGGGAAGGGGGGTGTAGGCAATAGCATGATGGGAGTGGTAGTCACAGCTCAACATCCCCCACCCACATGGCCCAGCAAGCTCACACTGAAGCATGCACACCTCACAGGGAGTGAAAAGCCACTTCAAAGATGTCTGACAATGGTGCTCTGTTGTGGGGAGCACAAGGCCCTGCTGGGAACTGTGCACCAACCAACAGCAGGACACCACTGCCTGACATCCTGAAAGCCAACTTGCACTCCCTGCAATGGAAGCACGTTCCATGGTGGGATATCTGGCTGGGTGGGAAGGAGGACTGACAGCTCTGACCATAGTTACCAGCAGCTTTTCTCACACACACCCTTAACACAAACTCCACACAACTCACCTGGGAGAATGCATTGCCTCACACTCAAATTAAATATCCCACAAAGAACTTCCACACTGGGTTATGCTGTGTGAAGCACAGGGACACTTTTGGGACTTGTAGCCAAACAAACGCCAGGACAACACTGTCAGCCATCCTGTCAGCACAGGCACACTACCACACAGGGAAGCAGAGTCAAAAGGAAGGAAGTATGGGCATGCTGGTAAGGGGGGTGTAGGCAATAGCATGATGGGAGTGGTAGTCACAGCTCAACATCCCCCACCCACATGGCCCAGCAAGCTCACACTGAAGCATGCACACCTCACAGGGAGTGAAAAGCCACTTCAAAGATGTCTGACAATGGTGCTCTGTTGTGGGGAGCACAAGGCCCTGCTGGGAACTGTGCACCAACCAACAGCAGGACACCACTGCCTGACATCCTGACCACCAACTTGCACTCCCTGCAATGGAAGCACGTTTCATGGTGGGATGTCTGGCCTGGGGGGAGGAGGAGTGCCAGCTCCGACTACAGCTACCAGCAGGCCCTTACACACACAACACTTCCACTAACTCCAAACAACACACCTGGGACCGTGCTCTACAAGAGAGTGAGTGAAAAGCCACTTCCAAGATGTCTGACACTGGCCTCAGCTGTGGGGAGCACAAGGCCCTGCTGGGAACTGTGTACCAACAAACAACAGGAACACACTGTCAGCCATCTTGCCATTGCTGTCACACTCACACACAGTGAAGTCGACTCAAAAGGAAGGAAGTATGGGCATGCTGGGAAGGGGGTGTAGGCAATAGCATGATGGGAGTGGTAGTCACAGCTCAACATCCCACACCCACATGGCCCGGCAAGCTCACACTGAACCATGCACACCTCACAGGGAGTGAAAAGCCACTTCAAAGATGTCTGACAATGGTGCTCTGTTGTGGGGAGCACAAGGCCCTGCTGGGAACTGTGCACCAACCAACAGCAGGACACCACTGACTGACATCCTGAGAGTTAACCTGCACCCACTGCAAGGGTGGCATGCTTCATGTTGGGATAACTGGGCTGGGGGAGAAGGAGGTCTGGATGTCAACCAAATACCACCAATGCTGGCCATACACACACCTACTCTGCAAAAACACATTGCACACGTGGGACCAGTCACTCCCAAAGTAAAAGCCCTGGCAAGATGGCTGACACATGGGCATGAGAAATGATGTGCCTGCAATTCACACCCATGCACTGGCCAACCCAAACACGTACACACTCACAGCCATTGCAACTCTATGTTTACACACACTGTCAGGGGATGCAGTGTCCATGGGTGCCCCTGGCCTGGCTGTGAAGGTGTGTCTTGCAGATGACAACTGTGGAGAATCAGACATACTACATAGCACAAAACACACAGGAAGTCACAGAGACATCATTGACAGGGGACACCTGACAGTGAATGCAATGGACACACCAATATACCGGACACTGTACCATGGTGTCAGTCACACAAGTTGCGGTTGTGAGCTGCATTCCACTCCCACATCGTTCGGCAACATATGCATCCTTCACACAACACACCACTCACTGTCATAGACACTGTAGACACAAGCACCAACCTGGACAGCATTTGAGGAGACATGCTACTCACAGCAGCAGAACTGCAACACACACCACTGGCCATCACTGTCATGAGAATGGAAAAGCCAGAGAGCTGCCGTGCCCAATCCTTATCACCATGGAGGACATTGACAAGATTAATCACGTTTGCACGTACAAAACTCAGCAACAACATCATTAGCTACGTTAACAACATCACTTGTATGAAATGAGACGTGAACTAGGAACCCAGACAACAACACAGATACTCCCAAGAGATCCCAGGCATACCGGACTGTGACCATGTTGTCCAGACACACCAATGTGACGCACAAAGACTGGCAAAAACTGCCACCACACATGGCCCAATCTTGAAAGATATCCTAAGTGGAATTGCACGTATGTCCCTGTTAAAGGACAAATGTGGACAAGGATGACACACCTGTGTCAGGCACGTGATGGCCCTTGAGTAGCAATGGCCATGTACAGCCAATCAATACATGAGCTGGTCATGCACACACCTCAACATTCACATTGAAATGCTTCCGGTTGGCAGGACAATGTGCTACACCAATATCAACCTCTGGCTGTGACAACTTAGGACAATGCAATGTACAGGCACGCATCCAGATGTACAGTCACAACTGTCATGTGTTTGAACCATTGATGCCTGTAGAAACATAACATACATTGTGTGTCTCTTCCAAACACAGGTGATGATGGGGACACAGCAGCAGATGATGAGGAGTCCCTGTCCCAGGCTCCGGTGGCCCCTGAGCTCTCTGGTGTGGAACAGCCTCTGCCCTCCTCGGATGGCGAAGACCTACCTGGCCCCTCCGGTGTGAGTCATCATGCAGCACCAGCAGGACCATCATCTGCACCCCCTGCACCCACTCCTCCAACATCTGCCAACACACAGACCACCCCCGCCGACACGGACAGACCAAGGACACTGAATGACAACAGCACAGGGACCCCGGCCCCCCGGGAAGCAACGGACAACAACCCCAATACCAACCCCCAAGGGGGCCTAGGGTCACCTGTGCGTGCCACCGCAGGTCCCACCCATGTGGCCACGGGTAGTGGGAGGGGTGGTAGGCAGAGGTCGCTGTTTGCAGAGGGGTCTGGACTGCATGATGACCCACAACTGGTACGCATTGCAGATGCGTTCCAGAATAGCATCGGAGAGGTCAGCCAGGTAGTGGGGATCCTCAAGGACATTCAACAGCAGCAGGCTGCCCATCATGCCCGCTTGGACTCCCACATGTCCTGTGTGGAGACACACATGTCTCGCATGGAGTCCAAGTGGGACACATTGGAAGAACTGACAGCGGTGCAGAGGGACATATTGACATGCCTCCGCCAGATTAGCACCAACATGTCCACACCTCCCTGTGTGCCCACAACATCTGGTGCCGCAACAACTGCAACTGCCACAGGGAGGGAGGATGACTCTGGTGGAGAGTCCTCTGCACCGCAGCGGCCTGCACGTGAGGGTCCCCCAGAAAGAAGAGGGGTCGTCCGAGGAAGGACAACTGAGAGGCAGATGGCCATGTACATCCCCCAGGAACCCAACACCTGTTCTGGAAATTCTCCTTTGTGTGCAAACTGTTCACCCTGTCGAATGCAACCCAACTCTCCCACATGACATGGGGAGTTTAAGTTGGACTAATGTATCAGATGACTGTGGACTTTACTCAGGACATTTCTGCTACCAACACTTCAAACTCATCTGGGAACTTTGGATTCCAATCCCAATGTACAGCACCCACCATCCTGTGCACTATCCTCACACATGTATGTAAATAAACTCACTAATACACCATACTTGCCTCTGTTGTGATTCCAACGTGGTATTTTGTCATGGAGATGATGATCTGCTAAATGACACTGTGCATGCTAACTGCTACAGCAATTTCTACACCGTCATGTGAGTCATGGCGACGTGACACATATGAGGGAGACACACCACTAGGGCAACACAACACATACACACCAGGGCCATCTGACTCATCGCCTACACTGATGTTGCCAGGAAATACAGTGGAATGCACAGACACCACACCTATTCAGAGTCTGTGTTAACTAGCCCACAGGTGCAGTAAGCAAATGTCAGTCAGATGTGTGACCACAGACAACGCACATCCCAAAGTGAAGCACAGGTTTATTACACATTTGCAACATGTTGTTTCCACTACAGATGCAAGGTAATCCCACGTGGCAGTGGCCACACAGTCACCAAGTGTTGAAGAAATAAAGTCCAGGGGTGTGTGGCACATCACCTGTAGGGAAACGACTGCTTCCACCCTGGAAGTTGAATCATGGTGTCGGGGGATCAGAGTTGACCAAACAACTCGGAAAGTACCCTGTGAAGGACAGACATGACACACAGTTAAAAGCACTGAAGAACAGGACAGAACTGCAATACTCATGCCCAATACATGTCACAAGATACCTACACAAAACCAAGTTAGCATGTCAACACTGTTGGGGAGTACAGACTACCTGTAAGGACACATCGCTGCACGCATCCAGTCAAGTAGCACATGGCCACACTCAAACAGCAACAGAGCACCACCAACACATATCATGCAAACTCAAATCATTGACATAACATCTCTGTATACTCACATTCAGCTGAAGAAGTTGTTGATGAGCTGTGTGCGGACATCACCCTCATCATCATCATCATCACTGGCATCGTGGCCCAGGCCAGGATCCTCCACAGGTGGCGGATGTTGGTCATCGTCATCCAGGATGAGAGGCAACTCCTTCCGCACTGCCAGGTTGTGTAGCATGCAGCAGACGATGAAAATCTTGCACACCTTTGCAGGGGCATATGGGAGGGCCCCTCCTGTCTTGTCCAGGCAGCGAAAGCGGCTCTTCAGGAGACCAAATGTCCGCTCGATCACTCTCCTGGTCCGACCATGTGCCTCATTGTAGCGCATCTGGGCTGGTGTCACAGGGTTCCTGAGGGGTGTCAGCAACCACGGCATGTTGGGGTATCCGGAGTCACCTACATACAGACAATTGCACATTAGCTGAGTTGGAAAAGAGGGTGGAATACAACATTGCAGAACACACACAATGGTACAAAGTCAGTACACACCGACAAGCCAGGCACGCTGGTTCTGCATCTGTGACATCATCCTCGGGATGCGACTACTCCTCATTACGTAGGCATCGTGTGCAGAACCGGGGAAACGTGCACACACATGTGAGATGCTCATATCTGCAAGACATACCACCAGAGCATTGATAGAATGGAAATGTTTCCTGTTCCTGTATGCCTGCTCATGTGCCTGTGGTGGTACCAAAGCCACATGTGTCCCATCAATGGAGCCGATGACATGTGGCATCCTCCCCAGGGCATAGAAGTCACTCTTGACGTCAGTGATTTGTTGACGTTTAGGGAAATAGATGTACTGGTTCAAGTATGTCAACATTGCCTCCAAAACATCGCGTAACACACGGCTGAACATGGTCTGTGACATCCCACCAGCAGACGCCACAGTGTGTTGAAAGGTACCGGTGGCAAAGAAGTGTAGGGCTGCCATCACCTTCACCTTGGGGGTCAGCGCTGTAGGGTATGGCCGGCCAGGTAGCAAATGTGGGGCCAACTGCCCCGCCAATTCCTCAATCAGCGGCCTGTTGAAGCGGTACCGTCGGATGCAGTCACGTTCAACCATGGTTGCAAGGTCAGGGAATGGTCTATGGACAGCTGGTGCCCTGCAGTACATAGGTGAACAAAGAAAGATTGTCAGTCACCCCACATATGTGGCATTGACCATACTCAATATCACATGATACATCATTACGAGACACAAGTACTTGATGTGTGTGCCGTTCTGTATGGACATATATGGCACCTACATGGCCATCATCTAACATCTCAGTTCAACATGTGTTGACAACAAGTTCCAGGTTGTGCTATGGGAAATCATTAGGCTGTGTCACAGTACCCATGTACTGCTGTCACGTTCCAAACACACACCACAGTGACAAGTGAGGACAGATGTGCCCCAGGCATCACAGCTCTTTGACAGGTAGATTCCCAGGGACCCTGTATTGCCACATGGACACTGGCATGACATGGCGTATCATGTACACGCCAGCAAAACAACCATGACTCCCACAGGTAGTGGCCCCTGTTGCCTCTGCAGGACAGACATGGACGTCTGTGACACACACACGCACAACATCAAAGTCGATGCACAAACAACGTGGATGTGGAGACTGTCTCCCATTGTGCACATGGAATCAGAGACATCTGAAACACAACATGCACACAGACTGTGGAGGGCCATCACAATTGTGGCAATGGGTCACCCTGTGACGTACATACCATCCCACATGGGACTCAGGGTGTATGTGACATAACATACACATATACAACCTGGAAATGTGACCATGCCACATGCTCTGAACTGAACAGTTGCACATCACAGTGGTCATGTGCACAACACACAAAGAATTCTGTCCCCATGAACACGTGCACAGCCTGGGAGTGGCTGCCCCCAAGTGCCACCCAACAAACCACATGTTGACCCCCATACACACACAGGTAATGCAGCCTTACATGCCTTAGGATACAGTGTGGACAGGCTGTGGTGTTGTAGGTGTGCCCGAGTCCCTGGCAAGTAATTGTGGCTGGCATACGTTCACCTGTGACAACCATGGTGACATATTCGAGTGACTTTTACAGGGACGCGTCGTACAGCAATGGCCCGATCCGTGCGCACGCATTGGCCATTGCATATGATGTTGACGGATGCGTGTTGTGTTTCGAAATACGCGTCGTACAGCAATGGACCGATCCGTGCGCACGCATTGGCCATTGCATATGATGTTGACGGATGCGTGTTGTGTTTCGAAATACGGGTCGTACAGCAATGGACCGATACGTGCGCACGCATTGGCCATTGCATATGATGTTGACGGATGCGTGTTGTGTGACGAAATACGCGTCGTACAGCAATGGAACGATCCGTGCGCACGCATTGGCTATGGACTGACATGGTAACGGACGCGTATTCGAAGCTTGTACGAGTCGGATGCAGTGAATTCAGTTGGCCACCCACAACAATGTTGCAAATTCATGGGTGTCATCAAGTTGAAATTTTGAAGGATGCTGTAGGCGTGTATAAGTGGTGCAATTCCATGGATTGGCCAGATTCAGAAGATGCAAACGACTTGGACCTATCACTTTGGACACATGGGACAGTATCTGCCTCTGCAGCACACATATAATGCTGGCTGTTCCCCTGAGAGCTCACTTGCCTGCACTACATGCTCCAGGACGACATCTGCCACTACCACTGCTGCTGTCTCTGCATCCTCTGGCTACTGCAATGGCACGTACTGTGGATAGAGCCCCAGCCTTCAGCACTGAGGAGAACCAGGCCCTGCTGGACAGCCTCCTTCCACAGTACAGCAAGCTGTATGGGAAACCAGGGGAGCAGGTGAGTGTGCTGTCCACTGCCTTACTAATTGTGCATGTTGTCTGACTAGCAAGACTTACAGTGTGTACACCAGTGGCTAGCATGCTCACTGAGTAGTTGTCACCCACCAAAGTGTGTAGTTACATGCACTGAACAGTTATAGTGCAGTAACAGTGCATTCCAACAAGGTTTTACTTCCCAGGCAATGATACCATTTAGTAACGGCTGGACAACTGTTCATAGCCATAGTTGCACTACCTGTGTACATCATATGCCCCTGTGATTGAGACATGTATATCCAACTGTGTGATGCACGGATATGTTGCATGTGTAGTAATGGCCTTTTCACTTTGTCATCCTCACAGGTTGATGCCCACCAGAAGCAGGAGATCTGGCTGACCATCGCCCGGGCAGTACGATCTGTGGGGGTCTACAGGCGCAGGATCCGCAACTGCCAGAAGAGGTGGCAGGACCTTCGTGGCTGGACCCGGAGGATCGCAAGGGTCCGGCTGAAGCTGTCGCCTCCTCGCAGGAGGGGCGGACACCGGACCATGACCGACCACATGCTCCAGATTCTGGCGGTGGTCTTTCCTGACCTGGATGGGCAGCTGAAGGCCAGACAGCAGCAAGGAGGGGGTAAGTGCTAGCCTTTTCTGGGTACTATGACTAACATGCTCTATGCACTCCTTTAGCCTGGTTACACTTCCACAGTACGACTGTCTTGTCGTCCTGGACTCAAGTCCCTCACTTGTGTCATGCCCCCTCCTCATCTGATACACAGGTGTGGCCCTACAGTCTGGGACTTAGGTCACTTGGGTACTGTGTACTTGCAGTTACCTGTGGTTCAAGTTGGGGACAGCATCAGTTACAGGAACTTTGTTGTGGGCTGCATGGGTGGTACAATTGCTCACACAATGCCTGTGATCTGACATGTACTCTGGGTATGGCTTTAATATGTGTTCCAATTGCTGCTCTGACTCACCACATGTCTGGGGTATGTGCCACACAGCCATGCTGCAGCAGAGACCAAGGTAGGAGCCTCAGAAGTATGTACATCATGTGTGTGACACATGCATAGCCACCTGCCTAGTGTTCAGGGTAATACCATGTTGCACATGGACCAGGACTGTAATGCCTACTCCGGACATCGAAGGCACTCTGTTCTCCCACTCCCGTGTGTCAGCATACATATTGGGCATTGTGAAGAGTGCACTCAGGTGTCTGCCTCTGTGTCACCGTGGTGTGGCCTTGCTTTTGGACTCCTGGAGTGTTTAACAATTTGGGGTGGCCAGCCATCTGAGTTGTGACTATAGGATCTGCACATTGGTTAATGCATAGGTCTCTGATCCCTTGACTGTGCACAATGGTGTATGAAACATTGAGGTGCAGGCAGCTTTGGTTCATTCTCATCAGACGGTGAAGTGCTCATGTGTATGGATTTGTGTTTGCAGTCACTCAAATGTCTCATTTGAATGACGTGGGATCATCTTAGTCCTCATGATGTGGGTGGCCAGGGGTGCACATGTGCACCTGTCAGCTACAGGGCTTGCATTCCCAAAACTTCCATGATTGTGACACAGTGCAGACTGGTGTTGTGTGTATGCACTGCCCCTGTGACAGGAGACAGTTATGACTGACTTGCCAGACAGGCCTGTGCCATGACATTCAACTTGCAAAGGGTGATCCAGCAGTAGTGTGATATGTCCTGCATGCACACCATTGTCGCATTGTCTATCAGGACATGAGGACATCATTGTGTCTGGTGATGGAAGCAAAACCCGCATATCGACAGAGACTCTGCCCATCACTTTTCCTGACACATGTACTGAGTCAGTGGCAGGAGATGGCATGTGTTTGGAGTGACACATTTCCATATGTTCTCTTGGATGTCCAACAACTGTGTATGTGGTGCATGTGTGCACATATGATTAGTGGCATCCAACAGGCACCAGACAGATGGGTGCATGGACAGGTAGGATATGAGTGGCATGAATGACTGTCAGGCAGACAATGGGCTTCTTCAAATCAGTGTCAGCACTTATTGCAATGTCTAGCAAATGATGGCAGGGCTTGCTCTGTGATGTGCTGTACTTACTGTGGTGTGTGTGGTCAGTACAGGTGACTAATGTTGCTCTGTTTATCCTGATTGTTTGCAGATACATCCACGGCCACAGGAGGAGACAGCTCCACGGACCAAGAGGAGCGGCAGAGCCAGACTGGGTCCACTGCAGAGGAGACCGAGGGACCCAGTGGCACGGAGGGTGAGGGGAGCCACACTGAGGAGACCTCAGCTACGACCACCTCGGCTGAGGAACACAGCACTTCCAGTGAGGACTCCCTTGTGGAGGCGGGTGTCAGCAGACCACAGACAAAATCGAGCAAGTCTGTCCCCGCCACCACCACCATCTCCACCCTCCCATCTGCTCCCATCCCACATGTCCGTGGAGGCTCCCGTGTAGGGGAGCGTGTCTCCTTCGTGCCAGGCACCGCACCCCCTGCCTCTGTCTCCCCTGCTGCCCTGAGTGTGGAGTCTGTGGACTTGCTGAAACAGATCCATGTAGGGCAGACATCAATGCTGAGTGTCCTCCATGCACACACGGGTCTGTTGACACAACTGGTGTCATTCATGGAGGGCATCTCATCTGGCATGTCTGCCCTACAGCGGACCAATCAGTCCATGGCCTCCTCACTGACGGCAGCAGTGTCCCTCCTGCAACAGTCCCTCACCCCTCCTACCTCTGCCCCATCCACAATCCCCAGCACCCTACCTGTCCCAAGCACACACACACCGGCACAGGCACGCACCAGCACAGACACAAGCAGCACACAGACACACAAGCCAAAATCCAGACGCACACGCACGCACAGTCAGGGGACTGATACCTCACTCACAGGGGATGGGGCCCAGACACACACACACGCATCCACGAGCACTCCGCAGTCCTCAGATACCTCTCCCTCCAAAACCCCTTCCCTTGCCTCACCTGCAACCCCCCTCCCAGAAGCTCTTCCTCTGTGAGCTTGGCCTCTTCCCCACAGATCCATCTGACCCAACGTACAGGCGGAAGAGGCCACCACCACACACAGAGGGGAGTGCCCCTCACACCCGGACACCCTCCCCCAGGCACAGGCAGACTGAGGACCCCATTAGGAAGTCCCCCGGACCAGGAAGGGCAAGACCCCACCACCACCACCACGCAGCTCCACCACACAGTCTCTCTCCTCCATCCCCCAGGCCACCACTCCACAGGTTCCCCCGCCACACCCTGCCCCAGGTTCCCCCACACACCAATACCGCATCCCCAAACTGCTTAGGCCCTCCCCCTACCACTTGCTCTTCCACCCCCAACCCAGACGCTCGGCCTGTTTGTGCCACTGGTGTGGAGACCGGGTCCCCCCTCTGTCCTGCCCACCTCATCTGCCCCCCTTCCACTCCCTTGGAGTTATGCACTGCAGTGGAGTCCACAACCACCCCGTCTGACTTGGGCACTGCAGTGGGGACCCAGTCCACTCCGTCTGACCGGCCCACTGCAGTGGTGCCGGCACCCACACCATCTGACTTGTGCCCTACAGTGGTGCCGGCCCCCACTGAGTCAGACACCTCCACTGCAGTTTCCGGTGACACTCCTGCACCCACCACCCCTTCACTGCCTCCTTCTGGCATCCCCTGATCCTGTCCCTGCGGTGCCTGGCCTGCCCCTTGTATGCCCCTCCGAGGGGGATGTCCCCTGTCCGTACCAGTGCAGGCAAGCAATGGGTGACAAGTTGTCACATGTCACCCTGTTCGGACTGTGAATGTGGACTGGCCATTGGCCTTAGTTTCTTTTGGACTTCCAATTTTTCATTCACATTGGCTGAATAAAGCATCTTTTTGTTTACTAGTGGTTTTGCTTTTGATGTACATGATGTAGATGAGTATCATCATGCATTTGCTGTTGTAATACTGTTCAGATCAGGAAAATGAAGTGTTGCTGTGATGGACTCCATGTGGTCCATGGGATATGTGTCCTAATCTAGTCTGGATCCATAGCATCCTTTGCTGCAGTCTGAGGGTGTAATGTTCAGCATTTGACACAGGGATGTACGTTTTGCATTTGTAATTTAACATCTGTGGCTTACACTCATGCACATCTGGTGGGCTTACCACTGTTCAATGTTTCTATTTCCCTGACTGTGTGCCCATCTCCACTGGACATGCAGTTTAGCACATCAATGTTGAAGGACTCATCTGTGTATACAGTGCAACTTGCTTGACACGTGTTTTGGGTATATGCAGATGACTGAAGTGACACTCCCGTACCCAGGCTGATGTGAGCAGAGCCTTCAGTGTGTTGTAATTGTTGACTCACTGACCGAGTGTTCTGCTGACATGTTTGAGTCGTGCACAGACAAGGTTTGGCACAGCGGACCTTCCACAGGAGTGGAGTGCCCTCATGGCAGTGTGTAATCCCGTGACATTGCCTGGGCCCGTGTTGTGTGTTGTGTAAGCATGTCTGTGTGTGTTCCCTTCCCTTTTCCTACACAGGCTGTGTCCCTACGGATGTTCCTGTTTGTGATGCTTGCTGAGTTGTCCTGTGTTCATCCAGCATCTTGGACCTGGTTTCTCCGTGATGTGGGTTCATGGCAAACTAATGTTCATCAGGTTGTCATCCCTAGTTGCCTTTGTTGTCAGGGCTGGGGATGTGGGCAAACGCAGATGGGACACAGTCAGGATTCCCCTTGGCACTTGTTGGTTACACAAGTCATGTAATTTACAGTTTGTGGTAGCTTTCAGTGATTGTGACACGTTGTGTGTGTGACTGCTGCCACTCCTCAGGGTCAGAGCTGCAATGTTGGAAGTTGTCTACGTGTGTTCTTTGTGGGTCACCTTGGCTTCTTCATTGGTGTGTGACTGTGGCCGGGATCCCATTGATTGGGGTGGATTTCACGTCATGCCCATGTACCGCGTACTGTGCAGTGTGTCAGACATTCACGAGTCTTGTTGACTGGCCATGTGTGATGGGTTTCTGCACCTTAGTTCCCACCACCACCCCTGGGATTGTCATGGGTGCATGTGCAATGTCACCAGTCCATGTGAGCTTCACTGCTGCACATTGGTGGAGATCAAGGTGTGTGGTGTTGAGTGTGTGCAAATGTGAGTTGTTGCACGGCTAGACCCCTACCTCCATATTGGCCTTGGCTGACAGGCCGTGCTGATTGATTTGTGCTTGTGTAGGTGTGATGGTAGTTTGTTGCTCAGGACACATGGCTGTGGTTCACAGTGTGAACGACATCTACCTTTGTCATCACAGTGGGATTATCATGCAGGCTAGTGTCACCACAATGTGGGGTCCCTGGGGGTAGTGCTGTGGTGGGTCTGTCTCTTGCTGTGTTAGTTGCTGTTCCTACAAGCTTGTGTGACATGTGTAATTTGGGCTCCCTCTCATCTAACAATGCCTGATTGCCCACATAGGGGAATCCGATCCATGAGTTACTTTTGTATGGCACTGTATACACATCTGTGTAATTGGAATTCAGGCCTCCTCATGTGTTGTGTGGTTGCCTGGGGACACTGGCACACCCCCCATCACCTGTTGTGTTTGATATGCAGTGTGAGGCTGCCTGTTTGTGTTTGTGCATCTGCACCACTGCATTAGCATATCTTTAGTGTGCCATTGCCTGTATGTTGTTTGGAGGGTTTCCCCTGCTGTCCCTGGGACTCCTAGGTCATCAGTCAGCACAATAATCATGGTTTGTATGTCCCATTGCTGCCATGGTATTGTATTTGTTCACCTCACATCTACAGTCTCCACAGGATATCTACATTTGTGTGTCCATTAGTGCAGATATGTGGGTCTGCATTATGATGGTCACTTCTGTCATTGTGTAATTGATAAATGGAGACAATGTCAGCCCCCATGGGTGATGTTTGTCTGCACATGGCCAAAGGTATGTTTTATTTGCACTGCACTGTTTGCCTCACCCAATCTATGTTGCTATGGGACACAACCACTACTTTGTCACTGATGTGTTTGTTGTTCTGTGACCAGGAATCATCCATGCTGTTTGGCAGTTGCAGCTTTTTCCATGACAACACTTACCTTTTGGTCACTGTGATGATGGGGGTTTAGACCCCATTGCCACAATGTTCAAAATGTGCTTCAGCTATGGACCCCACACTTACCTTTTGGTCACTGTGATGATGGGGGTTTAGACCCCATTGCCACAATGTTCAAAATGTGCTTCAGCTATGGACCCCACACTTACCTTTTGGTCACTGTGATGATGGGGGTTTAGACCCCACTCCCACAGTGGTCATGGTCTGCTTGCATTGTGAAGGCCACACACATTTTTGTGTGACACATGTGTTAGGGGGTCACATTGTATGTTCAATGTCATATTCAGTGTTGTAGGCATTTGACTACACACTCTTGTCATGATGTTGGGGGGATGTCTTTTGCTGACATCCCTTATGTTGGAGTATGCTGGTTGTGTCATGCATTACCCGTCCTATGAGTGGGGATGGTAGTAGTGGTAGGCATCCAGGCCCCCATGAGTAGGGGTGGTGGTAGTGGTAGGCATCCAGGCCCCCATGAGTAAGGGTGGTGGTAGTGGTAGGCATCCATCCCCCTATGAGTGGGGATGGCAGTAGTGACAGGCATCCAGGCCCCCATGAGTAGGGGTGGTGGTAGTGCTAGGCATCCATCCCCCCATGAGTAGGGGTAGTGGTAGTGGTAGGCATCCAGGCCCCCATGAGTCGGGGTGGTGGTAGCAGTAGGCATCCATCCCCCTATGAGTAGGGGTGGTGGTAGTGGTAGGCATCCAGGCCCCCATGAGTAGGGGTGGTGGTGGTGGTAGGCATCCATCCCCCTATGAGTGGGGATGGTAGTAGTGACAGGCATCCAGGCCCCCATGAGTAGGGGTGGTGGTAGTGCGTAGGCATCCATCCCCCATGAGTAGGGTGGTGGTAGTGTAGGCATCCAGGCCCCCATGAGTAGGGGTGGTGGTAGTGGTAGGCATCCATCCCCCTATGAGTGGGGATGGTAGTAGTGACAGGCATCCAGGCCCCCATGAGTAGGGGTGGTGGTAGTGGTAGGCATCCATCCCCCTATGAGTGGGGATGGTAGTAGTGACAGGCATCCAGCCCCCATGAGTAGGGGTGGTGGTAGTGCTAGACATCCATCCCCCTATGAGTGGGGATGGTAGTAGTGACAGGCATCCAGCCCCCCATGAGTAGGGGTGGTGGTAGTGGTAGGCATCCAGGCCCCCATGAGTAGGGGTGGTGGTAGTGCTAGGCATCCATCCCCCCATGAGTAGGGGTGGTGGTAGTGGTAGGCATCCAGGCCCCCATGAGTAGGGGTGGTGGTAGTGGTAGGCATCCATCCCCCTATGAGTGGGGATGGTAGTAGTGACAGACATCCAGCACCCTATGAGTAGGGGTAGTGGTAGGCATCCATCCCCCTATGAGTGGGCATGGTAGTAGTGACAGGCATCCAGGCCCCCATGAGTAGGGGTGGTGGTAGTGGTAGGCATCCATCCCCCTATGAGTGGGGATGGTAGTAGTGACAGGCATCCAGCCCCCCATGAGTAGGGGTGGTGGTAGTGGTAGTCATCCTTCCCCCTATGAGTGGAGATGGTAGTAGTGACAGGCATCCAGCCCCCCATGAGTAGGGGTAGTGGTAGTGGTAGCCATCAGGCCCCTATGGGTGTGTATGGCATTGGTGATAGCCATCCCGTCCCTATGGTTCTGCTGTTGCTAGTGTACGTCATTTCTGCATCCCTATGTGTGTGTGACATATGTCTGGTACGTGTCGTTTGTTTGTGTGGTGGGTGTCTGACTTACCGTCTGCGCCGTACGCGTCCGTACCGGTTCCGGTAATAGATGTACAGTATTGGTAGGACCTGCGCAATGGGATTCATGGATGGTTCGTCTCGTTCGGGTTTCTCGTGGCTTCGACTCGTACTCGTAGCTGGCTTGTTCGTCTCGTAGCCGTGGATCGTCTTGTGGCGCGAATCGGAGCTTATGTGCAGCTCTCCCGGATCCTCTGACATGCCGAACGTAGCGACCAGTTCGGCGCGTACGGAGTGCGCATCGTACTAGTCCGGCCGGAAGGTGCTGTGTATTTACTTCCGTGCGACTCGAATCGGCGTTTACGGATCTGGCTCGGTCGGGGAACTGGAGCTGGAATGGGAACGTACAGCTCGGTCGTAATTTTAGCAGTAATGCGCATCGTACTTGCTCGCTCGGACAACTGTTCGAATCGGTCGAGAAAAACGCGTTCGGCTCGTATTTTTTCCGGACAAATCGTATTCGGTGCGCTTCCGGCCAAGATCGGAATCGACCCCATAGGGTTGTGCATGAGGCACAGAGGACCATGGCCACCGTATTTTAATAAAGCACATTGTTAACAATGTCTGTAACTTATGGGATGATTTGGAGCTCTTCATTCAAAAGGCTTTTTATACATAATGCGTACTTTCAGTTTGATCTAATCAGAGCAAACTGTTTATTTGTAATAAATACTACATAATAATTGAGTGGCAGTAGCAGGGAGGCTTCTGTAGGGGATCTTAAAAGGCAACAACATGAGAGAACGCCTGGCAGTTAATGTGCTGATTTTTTGATTTAATTAAACTAAGGATTCCAGAAATGCAAGGCTTATACTTAGCCCTTTTAGTAAATACCATCATTTGGTTATTTTGCTAAAAAGTCACTTTCATGTTCGTATTAGCAGGAACTTGTGCAAGAAGGAGGCTTCCTGCTGATAGAATATTAAATTGGGATACCATCATGTGGCTAAACAAGTGTAATAGTGAATATGGGGCCATGAGAGGTATCTGGGGGCCTTTACTTTTTGACTTCTATAGGTAGGTAGGGCAAATGTGGGGCAAATAAATACCGTTAGCCAAAGTATTGAGTCAGTTTTCAGGAGGAATACCTAGTTTATGCCTGTGCAATGAGTAATAAAATATGGAAAACAGTCGTTCTGAACAATTCTACCTCATGGTATCACACTTAACTAATTGGCCTACAAGATATACTGCGGGTAAAACATGGGATAATGTAATGTGCAGAAAAACTAAGACAGAGCAAATTTGCGTGGCATCCATGATAAAGAATCAGGCACAAACACTGGTTGTGCGCAATTTTCTATAAAGGTTTCGGCCCTGAAATGAGGGGATAGGCAAAATGCTGATTCAGACAGTGCAGTGTTTAAGCCAAACGTACATCAAGCCATTATTAACTTATTAATGTTATCACAATATTCGTTTCAGTTGTCAACATACCGTCAACTCATTTCAGTTCAATTCATGAAATTTTTATTCGGCCACATGTGCCCATAAAAGAGAAAGCATACGTTAAAAGAGAAAATAAATACTACTATTTTGAGTAAAACCAACGTGTACAGTCAGTTACTGTAGCAGCACTGCAAATCATAGAAACTCATGGAATAGCGGATAGCCTGCTGATTGCATCATAAACTTCACGATGACCATTAATCAATAATTTAAAATAGCAACCTCGAAATTCACGCAATCGGATCAAAGGAGATAAAATCAGTGTTGGCAAATAGGTAAAAGAAACAGCAAAGATAACAAGATAACATACAAGGCAAAAACCAATGAATGAAATTGCCAATGGTGGTTAGTTCCTAACTTTAGGCAGCAGACAAGGGGAGCCTCCTCAAAGCCTAGCCTTCCATTCATTTTCTACATCTCGCTGCTGCTTTAAGAAAGGAACCTACTCTAAAACATATATCGTGGCTGTTCAGCAGTTGCAGGTGGAATAATGCTTCTCTGCAGTTATGATGCCTCAGGTTATTTAATAATAGTTTTAAATGGTGTTTGCTCAGAAAATGAAAAAAATTACAAAAACATAAAGTGCAACAATGTTTGATCTGCAGTGCCATCACACTGGGGTAGGGCAGAGCTGTTGTCCCCATAGGGCTGTTATGTTTCATAGGGTACCCCAATATAGGCTTGTGTAGTCCCCTAACCCTTCACCTTCATTTACCGTACCATTACACTGCATAACGGGTTTTGGTATTGACCTCTTACCTAGTTAAGCGCTGCATTAATGTCGTGAGGTTTTCCCCGAAAACTAGCCACATTAATTATGCATGAGGATTCTCAGAATCACAGCAGGATTACCATCTTCTGCATAATAACTATGTATAAGGGTCATCCCTTCCGTCATCCTCAGCCGACATGACACAGCAAGGTAGAATACCCTGAGGGTACCTTTTGGGAATATATACACCATATCTTTGCTAGGACAGGCAAAGGAGAAAGACTTCCGTGCTGACACACTGATGCGAGACGCTGAGGTTTCTGCACACAGACACTCAAGCTCACAGTGGTCTGACATCCCTCGCGGGGTGTCCATCTGGAGACCAAGACGAGGTCCCACAGTCTCTCACTTCAGGTAATGGGGTTGGCTTCAGCCTAGGGGAATTCTTGGCTCTACACCTACTTACATTCTAGATACACTTAGACACATCTAGTTTGGGTTGCATCGTAGGAGTACGCATTATTACTGTCATGTATTAATATATATGCTTGCATATACTGATTGTTTTAGCACTATGGTAGAAATCTACCATCCATTTACTCTGTTGGTGCTTATAATCGTTTATATCTGTTTCTGTCTTATGGTTGTTTCAGCACACCTATTTTACACTAGAATGATGGTGGCTCAATAAATGCTTATTGAAAACGTCCCCACCATTTATTCTGTGTATCTCTGAGACAAAGTGAGCACGAGTGACTGAGCGAAAAGTACTGTACTGTTTCCACGATCCCTGATGGGACAGAGTAGTCATGTTCGATAGTTGCCAAGTACTATTCTCTCCTTGGTAAGAGGAGTTTACAGTGGCACTGTGAGCTAGCTGGTATACAGGCTAACATACCCGGTGGGGGTGTCTGAAATCAATCAGTCTGGACACCAATCCCAAAGTCTATGCTGTCTAAACGTTCAGATCCTATATAGGTTTATAGGAACTACACGACAGGGATAGAACTGTCCCGAAAGCACAGAAGCCACCAAACCGTGCCTGCACTAAAATGGAGGAGGAGAATCCTCTCCCAATGCGTAAGGTCCAAGGATAGATATAGAGCAGCTTCAATGGAGGCAAAGGACCAACAGAAGGTCTGTACAGAGTGTTTTAGCAATTTAATGTTCAGCCTTCTAGTCATGAATTAATCTAGAAAGAAGCGCTTGACCGTTTGGTTATCCTCTTTTTTCATATTCTGAGGGGCCAAGACCAATGCAGAAAGACCTAGAGCATGGACATTTTTTTAGACGAAATCTAGCCAAAGGACTGTACGCCCTTTATCCAAACTGAGGCAATCCAAGATGATGTCTCTACATAAAGATACCTCTGGGTTGGTCCAAACATTAACCCACAGCAACAAAGGGTCCAGATTGACCTTGTTCATTATATATTGTAAGTGTAGCTCAGAGTGTATAATATAGCTAGAACTGAATGGGGGTAAAAACACTATCCTCTGGCAGATACGATTTTCTTCGACTTGAAGAGGGGAGGCTTAGTGATAGACTCAATCGCCGGCCCTGTAGGTGGCCGCGGGAATGCATTGGGCATTGTTCCTCTCTCCACAACTATAGGGAGGTTAAACACTGTGCTTCAGTCACAAACTAATTAGTTGTGGCTGCCAACAGCCCGTGGAATTAAAAATTACACCTAGATAAATAAAGTGATTCACATTGCTGATCGACTGGCCCATAATGGAAAGCCTAGAGAAATTAATTTTGCCAGGTCCACATGCCAGAATGTGGGTCTTTCCAAAATTAGTAACCAGATCAAGACTGCTCATAAACAAAAATAAACGATCCACTAGCATCTGCAAGTCGTTAGGAGTGGGTGCCAGTAGGACCGCATCTTCTGCATATAGCAGTGCGGGCACCTGGGTGTGGGCAATCCTAGGGGTGTCTACGGGGCTCTTGGTCAGATGGTAACATAGGCCATTGATATAGATAATAAAGAGTAGTGGAGCCAAGATGCAGCCTTGGAGCACGCCACGGCTAAGGGAGAATTCGGGATCATTTCCCCATAGGTGCCCAAGTGCACTCTCACAGCTAAATTGGTATGCAGGGAAATTAACTAAAGATAGCTCCAACACCAGGTCCAATAACATTAGCCACAACTTGGACCTATACACACAGTTGAAAGCTGTGGATAGGTCCATGAAGGCCAGGTATAGTGGGCAACATCTAACATAGATGTATTAAATAATGATCAGGTTCAGGTTTAGACACTGCTCCACCGTACCCAGCCCTGAGCGAAAACCAAACTGAAAGGGAGAAAGAATGTTATTATATTGAGCCCATGTGGCAAGTCTATTGAAAACGACCCTACCAATGATTTTTACTGCACTATCGATAAGAGAAATAGGCCTTTACCATTTAAGGGACTTACGGTCTCCCTTTTTGAAAATTGGCCCGATGGTGGACAGCATCCAAGAGTGGGAATATTTGTATTCATGGATTGATTAAAAACATTGGTGATCAGCAGGCCCCACAGATCTACTTTACATTTTATAATGTCAATAGGGACCCCATCTGGCCCTGGAGCCCCCCCCCCTCCCGAGCTCTGGCATATGGCCGCCTCTACTTCAGATAAAAACACATAGAGGGGTGTTGAATGCTTTAGTCTGCTTTACAGGGAACTGACCAAGTCTACATTTGCCTCAGTGTGATTCATGGCACTAAAATGCTAGGGCTTTCCGGGGCATTTCAGAGCCTGATTTTCTTGACTGTGTCCAAGAACGTCTTGCTATTATTACCTGCTGTGGCTTGCTCAAGGAGCTCCCAGTCTCTCTTGTGCAGAGCTTCCTTCCTGACTTTTAGGGTGGATTTGTATGACAGACGAACTGCCGAACCTAGGGCCAGTCTCTAGGGGTGACAGACAGGGCCTTTTTCAGTCTACAATTGACTGCCGAGCACTGTTCTTCAAACCAATGAGCCCCACCTTATCAGGTCGAGAGGGCTTAAGTGTGATTGCATGATTTAAGCTGTCATAGTGAGCAAACAAAGCCCCTCCACTTACTTCTGCAACACAGTTAAGAAAGTGACCTTGCAGCAACTTCAATAGGGAGGCCAAAGTATCACCTGGATCTTTCAGGTGCCAAATAAGCCTGAGGCCATCGGAGGAGTGCTGTGTAATAGAGAAAGCTTCAGTGGGGCAATTATACCTGCATAACGGTAGTTGGCCGGAGGCAACAAGGGCATTATGGTCTCCCCAAATGGTTTGCACAACCTCTCCCTTGGAAAACCAGGGCAAGACTTTCTTAGGCACTAACATGTAATCGATGGTTGATGCATGGCCCAGCCCTCTAAAAGAAGGCAGAGCTATGCTGCTCCCCTTAAAAACGTTAACAAGGTCGACTAGGTCATAAGTGGTAATGTGTCTAAGCAAATCTTCCCCCCTACTATCTCTGCTTAACCCGAAGGGGTCCTCCTCCACTGCCCCCGGCACCTGGGTGTGATTGGTCAGCTTGGCATTGAAGTCACCACATAACAGGTAGTGAGGCTGGCATTTTATGCCTTCCCCAGTAGATTGTAGTTTAAAAAGAAAATTAGACAAGTGGGTAAAGTGGGTAAAGTGAATACAATCACTATTAACTAAATTGTTATTATAAAAATTATTTAAATAAAAGGAGAAACAAGATAGTTTGTCCTGTAACAGTGGGGTATCTGCGAGGTAGAGGGAAGCTGATCAAAGGTGTCTGGTCGGTTGGTGGAGGGTCAGGCGTTTGTTGATGTATGCTGGTCCTTCATTGTGCGAGGCCTGGCATCTCTTCTGAATTGGGAGCCAGTGTAGTTTCTTGAGGTGTGATGTGGGTTCTTTTGGGGATGTCTAGTATGAGTCTTGTTGCTGAGTTCTGTATTGTTTGGATTCGCTTCAGGAGGCATGCAGTGATTCCTACATAGAGAGTGTTTCTGTAGTCCAGTCTGCTGGTGATGAGGGCCTGCGTGATGACCCTTCTGGTTTCTGTCGGGAGCCACCTGAAGATCTTGCGGTGCATCCGAAGGGTGAGGAAGCAGGCAGATGAGACTGTGTTGACTTGCTTCTCCATGGATAGCTTGCTATCCAGGATGATGCAGAGGTTGTGGGCATGGCCTGTTGGGGCAGGGTTGTGCCGAGCTCTGCCATCATGCGTCGGTCCATGGCGAGGTGTTGTTTCTAAAGACCCTTTTTTTTGGGTTGATTTTGAGACAGTTGTTATTCATACAGTCCGCAACATTCATCATGCATCTCTGGGAGCTAGCTTTAGTGGTGGAGGGCTCTTCAGACAGTAAGAGGATGAGCTGTGTGTGGTCGGCGTAGGAGATGATGCTGAGTCCATGTGATCTGACGGTGGCTGCCAGGGGAGTCATGTAGGTGTTGAAGAGGGTCGGGCTGAGGGACGATCCTTGGGGCACTCTGCAGATGATCCTCTGGGTTCTGCTTGTGAGGTACGAGACAATCCATTTGAGGGTATTTCCTTGAATCCTGATGTGGTGGAGTCTGTTGATCAGGATGTGGTGTCAAACGTAGCGGACAGGTCCAGAAGGATGAGGGCTACTGTTTCCCCGCTGTCCAGGAGGGCTCCTATGTTATCTGTGACTGCGATCAGGGCTGTCTTGGTGCTGTGGTTAGCTCGAAATCCAGATTGGGAGGGATCCAGGAGGTTGTGGTCTTCTAGGTGTTGAGTGAGTTGCTGGCTGATTGCTTTCTCAATGACTCAATGAGAGCAGAGAGATGGGCCGGTAGTTCTTCATTTCGGCTGGGTCGGTGGATTTTTTTTTCAGGAGGGGCCTCACTTCAGCGTGTTTCCAGTCCTCAGGGAAGGAGGCTGCGATGATGGAGTTGTTCAAGACCTTCCTGAGCTTGTCGCTGATTGTCTTACTTACAAGGTTGAAGATGTGGTGGGGGCATGGGTCTGTGGGTGCTCCAGAGTGCACAGAGTTCATGATGGAGATAGTGTCTTGCATGATGAGGAGTTTCCAGTGGGTGAGGTGTTCGGAGTTTGTGTTCATGGGTGTGAGCTAGTTGATGGTGTCTGCGGCGGAGGGTTGATGTTCGAAGTTTTCATAGATGTCCGAGATCTTGTCATGGAAGAAGTTTGCGAGGTTGTCACACAGTTCCTGGGAGGGAGAGATATTGTTCTTGGTGGCTGCTGGATTGGTTAACTCCTTCACGATAGCAAAGGGTTCTTTGCTGTGGTTTGCACTGGTTTTGATGCACTCTGCTAGGGCATTCTTCTTGGTTTCTTTCAGGCGGCAGAGGTACTGGTTCAGAGCAGACCTGAAGGTGGTGAGGTCTTCTGTCTTTTTGCTGATGCGCCACTTCCTTGCAAGTTATCGGCAGTTGCATTTGGAGAAGTGCAGTTCCTCTGTGAATCAGCTTCCTCTTTTGCTTTGTTCTTTGGTCCTGGCTGTCTTGGCGGGGGCAATGGCGTCTGCACAGTCTGTGATCCACTGGCAGAAGCTCTTAGCTGCTTGTTCAGGGTCATGTGTAGAGTCTGGGAGTTGGGAGTGGAGAGTGTTGATCCACTGGTCTTCTGTTACCTTTTTCCAGTCTCTTCAAGTGGTTCTGGGGGACATGATGCCATGGTGGGTGGGTCCTGAGATAATAAAGTGTACGCTGTAGTTGTTAGACCAGGTGAGTGATGTGGTGTGGTTGTACCTGATTCTGTTGCTAGAGTTGAAGATGGGGTCGAGCGTGTGTCCTGCGATGTCAGTAGGGTCGGTGGTGAGCTGCGTGAGACTGAAGTTGCTCATGGTTTCCAGGACGTCGGTAGAGTTGCCATTGCTGGGGTCGCTGAGGTGTAAGTTGAGATCCCCTAGGACGATGTAGTGCCCTGAGATGATTGCGAGCGGGGCGATGAGTTCTGTGATGGCCTTGCAGAAGCTGGGATGTGGTCCTGTTGGTTTGTAGGCAAGGGTAACTCTGATGGTGCTTTTTCCTTCTGTGTGGAGTCGAAAGTTGAGGTGTTCCATTACTGGTGTCAGGTCATCAGGGGATGTCATGCAGCATATGGTGTTCCTGTGGATGATGGCTATACAGCCTCCGTGTTTGTTGGTTCGGTCCCAGTGTGTTGTCTTGCAACCTTTAGGATATGGGATAGGGGGTGGCAAGGTCTGGTGCGGAGGCAGGATTTTTCCAGGTTTATGTGAGGAAGATGATGTTTGGGGTAAGGAAGGAGATCGTGTCCCAATCCTCCGTACAAGTTTCCCAAGTTAACGTACGTTGAATAGGATGCACTGGAGTTGTGACATGGTGGTCTTGGTTGATGTAGCGGGTGCGTCTGTGTTTGCGGTGTCCTGGTGCTGTTGACTGCTTCTGTGCTGAAGGTGAGGTGGCAGTTTTGGCAAAGAACGGTCCTCTGGTGGTGCGAGGGGGTGTGTGGCAGCAGTGGTTGTTGGTGCGACCTGGGTACGGGGCTCGGAGGTCAGCGGCAGTTTATCATCGTGGGGTGGAAGAGCAAGGGGTCCTGATGCTGGGCGTGATCCAGGCGTGGATGGGCACACACAGGCTTGCCTGTAGCCCATCATGTAGGTCCGGGAGGAGGGAGGGGCATTGGGAGGCGGTAGGAGGGGCTAGGCAGGAGGCAGGAAAATGGGCGGCAAGCAGGAGCGGCAAATGTGAAAACAAGGAAAAAGCTATAAAAAAACAAGGCAGAAAGTAGGAGGAAGCTCTTAGAAAAGCGAGGAAAAAGCAGTGAAAAAACGAGGCAGAAAGCAGTAGGAAGCACTTGAAAAACAAGGAAAAAGCAGTAAAAACGAGACAGAAAGCAGGAGGAAGCACTTGGAAAAACGAGGGGAGCAGTAAAAATGAGGCAGAAAGCAAGAGGAAGCACTTAGAAAAATGGGGGGAAAGGAAGGAGAAATCAGTAAAACGACGCAAAAGCAGGAGAGAGCGATGCAGCATCACAAGAGAGCTGGGCCTGGGACCTGCTCAATGGGGTCGCACTGTGGCCTCCATTAAGTAAGTCCTGGGGGAGGGGGGGCTGGGAGGCGGTGGGCTCTGCTAGGCTGCAGGCTGGAAAACAGGAGGCAGACGGGAGTGGCAAATGTGAAAAAGAAGGAAAAACGCAGTGAAAACACGAGGCAATAAGCAGGAGGAAGCACTTAGAAAAACGGGGGAAAGGTGGGAGAAAGCAGTAAAAGCGAGGTAGAAATCAGGAGGAAGCACCTGAAAAAACAAGGGAAAAGAAGGGAAAAAAACATTAAAAATGAGGCAGAAAGCAGGAGGAAGCAATTAGAACAAACATTGGCATAGCCAATAGGTCTCGCCTTTGAGTTCTTATAAGTGTTTAGCTAGAACTATTGGTTTTGCCGATTCTTGTAATGCTTGTTTGTTATATATTTTTTTGCTATGGTGTGGGGACATATTTAATGGGAGTTTTCGACTTTGGGAACTAATTATTTAATTCTAATGTGAGCAGCGGACGGACAGTTGGCGACAATGAATAGATGCCATACTCTGAGGGCAGATTAAGGTGGTGCTTAGTGATGCTGTGGTGGTGCTGAGGTTATGTTGTGCTGTTGCAGAGGTGATACATGGGTTATGCTGAATGATACTTAGGTGGTAAGGAGTGATGTTGAGGTGGTGCTGGGTGATGCCAAGTGATGCTGAGGGGGTGCTGAGTGATGAGGAGGAGGTGTTGAGTTATGTTGAGGTGGGGGTGCTGCGTGGTTGCTTAGGTAGTGCCTGTGTATTTCCCACATCGCTGTCCATTTCCAAGTAATATAATTTGTGCTATTGTGCCACACAAACATGTTACTTGTGTTTGTATTATGCTTAAATCAATAGAGTTAACCTAAATATAATCTTGGATGTTAAAGCAGCTACTGTGCCCAAAACTGAAACCCAAGAAACAAATTCAGTTTCACAAGCAACAAAGTAACATGCCTATATGTTTTCATTGTTTATTGCTTACCATTAAATATTTTAAAATTCAACAAAACTGTATATCAGCAAGTTATCATGTGGAATAATTTAAAATCTATTTCTGGGCCCACTTCCTTTGCGACCTGTGAAGAAGATTGATGCAACCTTTTTTTAACGTATAGTAGTTTTAATTAATTTCTCAGAGTCTTTCCCCTTCTTTGTCAAAACCGGTGCCAGGATTGCGTTACATATGGCCTAGGAAAGTAAAAAATCTGTTGGTTTTCTTTTGAAATGTTCCATATAGAACAGATGAGCCAAAAGATTAGCATGGCTTTTATCTCCTTTACTAGCTGCCTTTTTTGTCGTCACAAAACACAGGATGTGAAACCAGCAACCGAGACAGGAACCCTGGTTCCCAAAACTAAACGTCTACAGCACTAGCAAGAAAGGCACATCTGTTTGTTTCTGTGTAATTTAAACAGTATACATTTCCACTGCACTATCACACGAGGAAACAGCATCTTGTAATAACCTGATGTACTCAACTATGGATTGCATAGCAGGAAAAGTGCAAGATCGCCAGCTGCTGTCGTTTCAGTATCCACCCCTCAGAAGGGTCTCAAAGGTGCATTGTTTGTGCCTGTCCCGCATCTTTTACTTTTAACACATTTTACAACTAGGCCTTGCTAAGCCAGCAACCATCGGCCGATGCAGTTTAAAACTTAATAATCCAAGAGATGAAGCGCTATGTTAAAGCATCTGCTGCAGTCATAGTGCTCCAAAAAACAAAAACACTTTGAGGGAAGTAGTCGTGCTCGGTGCATGTCCAATTGCATGAAAGTGTTACACATTCGGAAATACTCAACCACCAGCTCACAAGAACATGCCTAAATCAAAACCACAATGTCCGACCATCCACAGTAATGAAACACAGATGATGCATGGTATCTGTGTTCATCAAGCCCCCAAATATACACACACAGTTAAGGGAAGTGCTTGTTCATGATGTCGCACTGCTGAAGTGTAAAATGAAGAGCAGCAACCATCAGGCGGGTGCCACATGAACTATGTGAAAGAGTAAAGTCGCATTTGAAATGTAAACAAGCACGGCAAACGAAGTGGCTGGTGCATGCAGGAGAGATTAAAAACACAGTTGATGCACAGTGTCTGTGAAGCGGGTGCCATGCTCATAGTGCCCCCAAAAACACACACAGTCAAGGGAGTGCTCAGTACTCATTCACAATGCCTTATAAACCACGAGATGATCCTTCACCAAAAAACACACACCTTTGAAGGAAGCGCTCGGTGGTCTTTCACAATGCCTCGCTAGCTGAAGCAACCCTCTAGCTGGGGCAGTTTTAAGCGCAATAACCCAAGAGAACAAGGTCAGAGCTCTGATCAAGGGTGCGCTTTGCATTTGTTCATGCAGAATTTTGTGAGAAGATCTTCCACCCTGAGGCAGGCAGTGTGCTAGCGTGGGCTATGTCTAGCTCTGGTCGTAGAAGCCTTCCCTTCCTGCCTCAGAGGCACACACTTGTGCGCAGCCGTAGGGACTGGCGGCCTCGGTAGAGCTGAGTCAGCATGGCCACGGCGGCCTCCGTGAGGTCCCTCTACATGGCTCGTCTGTGGGTGTAAATCAGCGAGAGCTGCACATCCCTGGCCTGCGGCCCAGAGAGACCGGAAGTGAACCTGGGCCTGACTTCTTAAAGTTATAGCCGGGAATATAGTGATGACTGCATCCGGTAGCACACAAAGGGGCAGCTATGTGTTACGACCTAGAGACAGTGATATTGGTGTTAGCGAACGCTCTGGAGAAGAGACAGGAACCTGTACGTTTGTACTGTTGGGACACAATTTATCGTACTCCGCACTTATACTTTGATCACAATATCTTTACCTCTAAGTATCATTGCCTCTGGAAGCAGCAAAACACAGCACTGGTGTACTCGTCCTCTCCCTCCACAGCGATTCCTGCACAAATTGAGCAACGTTCGTACTCGGATTACTCTCTGGTTCTTCCTTCACTGTCCTAAATCTGGCCTGTGCCGCTGCGCTGTGATCATTTGTTGGCAGCGCTTCCGCTGAGGGATTCTACAGTCAGTTATTTCCTTCCCTTTGCAGACATGTGAGTGGCTGACCAGAGGATGAAAGCAGACAGGTTTGAGTTGGCGCATGGCCACGTCACACATGGCGGGATTTCAAGACCACAACAGCTTTTCCAAAGCGCTCCACTCCGAGGTCAGTCAGTCTGCAGAGCGGGATGGAAAGGAGATCAGTCAAGCGGCTCTGCTTCTGCGGGCGGTTCACGCCACGCAGCTGTTTCCGTTTAGAGAAAACGCGAGCAGCCTGCGCTTCACCCAGTTTGTGAAACTCCAGGTAACAGCCCCCTCTCAAGCCGGCCATCAAACGTACGAAGAACAGAAATCACGCGCACATGCCGAACGAGGCCAATTTGCAAGGTAACCCAAACAATGTGCGGTGAAAATTACGCTAGAGTGGATAACTCCAATAAACACCAAATGTTTGCTTGTGAAGTTCCACGTGAAATGTTGACCTTGGGTCGCTTTACCAAATAAATAACTAGAATGCTCTGCCCTGGACGAGCTAACATTTGCCAATGGCGAGAGGCTATGGATAATGTGCAAGAAAAAACAAGCCCCTGCGGCAGCAGGGGGAGGGGAGAGAGGAGGGGGCCTGCGTGATTCACTTGCGGGAGCGAGCGGCTGGCGCCGCGATAAGTGATAACATATGACGCCAGCCGCTCGCTCCCGCAAGTGAATCGCCAACTGTGCACGTGTTGCCATGGAAGGCAATGGAACGCGTGCACGTTTTTGGTTGAAAAAATGAATCGATTGCAAAAGGTCTTTTTGCCTAAGCAGCGCATGCGCGCTGCGTAGGCGAGACCTAAAAATGGGGCGAAAGCAGTGAAATGAGACAAAAGCACGAGAGAGTGATGCAGCAGCATGGGAGAGCTGGGCCTAGGACCCGGGAAATGCTTCCACTGCAGCTACACCTGGAAGTTACAAACTAGAAGAGCTCTAAGTGCATGTGCGATCATTTATGAACAACGCATTATCAATCCTTGACAGAAATGGCGAGAGTACATCTCAGCTATTCATGCAAAAACAGTTTGAAAATCAGTACCCCAGAGTTGTGCAGCATTCGCTACAATCATATATTTAAAATACAAATCTGTAAAAAAACATGCACGCATTAGGATATATAAAAAATTAAATGGATTCAACATTTACAATATCGAACAAAAATATTTTATAATGGAATTGTCTTTGTCTTCCATTTTACATACCTACTTTGTAAAGTGATGGTTTCACCATAGGAGCGGAGGAGCGTTGCACACCTCACACTGCTGCAGAAAGAGTTAAAAATAGAATGATAATAAATGATTTTATCACCATTTCATGATTTTACTCTCTGCTGAACGGAGTGTGGGGGCTGGGCAAGTGCGTCATTGCTGCTGATTGGTAGCAATGAGGAGTGGCCTCTTTGTTTGAAGTGCTCATGTAGGTTTGGCCGGCTATCTTCCTACGGTCAGTCTTACACGTGCAATTCAAACCTCTCGAACCCAACTGTTTTAGAAAGCTGGGTTGTAGAGCAGGCACAGGCCTCCAGTGCCTTTAGGAGCAATGAGGCAGCTTGATCCATCTAATCCTGACACTTCACTCATGCTGCTTCACAGCATGAGAGCAGAATTTGGATTGGATAAGGTAGTTGGCTGGGAGGCATCACCTCAGGACTGGAGGAGTCTGGAGCCAGGGACTGAGCGCATCGAGGACGTGCTGCAGGATAAGTTAAGTAACTTTTATTTTTTCTTTCTTAGATGTTTATTATAATATGTTTTATTGTAATTGTTAAATGTATGTGTGTGTCTTAATGTATGCAGCACCCGCCCCACTGTATATTGATGTCACCAACCACCACTGACTTTGTAAGCTCTTTTTGGAGCACTGCCTCAAGAAGACTCTCTAAAATAAGTTGAAAGGACATTAAAGTCTATTTTTCAATGGAAAATAAAGGAAATAGATAAGATTCTCTGACTACTGAAGACTTAACAACCAAATCAATACAGGCTAGTACATTAGGAAAATAAGCAAACGTAATACCAACTAGGAAACTGAGAAGCAATTATGGCTCTTAAAAATAAGTTTTGAATTGCCTAACAAATTCCTCCCTTACCTCTGAAGCCCAGAAAGCAAATAAATGAAAAAGTCCCGAAACTGGGCTCCACATTTTCGTCCACTTAGGCAGAGGTTCTGTAGAAGTCTGAGGGGCTGTCTTAAATAGGCGTGTAGGCCACTTTGAGAATCCCATTACGAAAAATCAGGTATATGGCACAATGTTATCTACAAAAATATAAAATATCATACCACAATAAAATTGTGTCAAACATACCATCAGCAAAAAATCAAGTTTCCTTATGTTGTATGTAAACTAAACAAAAAATGCAAACAAAATTATAGTAGACCAGAATATCGGCAAAAAAGCTAAGAGTATATATATGTGCCCCCACAGTTTTTTCATCAATAATTTCATTGCAAAAGTTGCATGGATATTATCAATGATTTCATAGAGGATGTCATGAGCTATGTAATATATGCAGTAATTAGCAGTGCTTGGAGAGGTCAAGAGTTATAGTTACCTTAGGGCATGAGCAATAGTTACTTAAGATAACTATAACTGGTGAATTTCTGTGGTATTTAGAATTCAAAATGTTACGTTGTTCCTGGAAATTTCATCACGGCTTCGGTTTTGACAGTGAATCTCTAGGGTTTTTTTTGCGAAAAATAATATTTTATTACCATAAGTAAAGCAAACCTCCCGCTGCGCACGGATGTTGGCCATGCGTGGCAGGGAGGTGGCCACAGGGCCTGGCCTGCTGCATGTCCCTATGGCCAACCCCCATAGGCAGCCACACCTCCCCCTTCGCCCCTCCCTAGCCCTCACCCACTCTAAATATAACACCCTATATATAAAGTAGATCATCTTTCTCCAGTTTTATTGAACTACATTTCTGTGACTCTTTTTGCATAGTTTTTATTATTACATTTTACGGATGAAAAATGTGAAAATCAATAGTCAGAGATATATTATTTTTCTTTAATATAAAAAAGATGATAAATATATCTCTGTTCTACCTTTGCAAATTTTACACCCCAAAAATGCAGTGGTAAATATATCCACATAAAGGGCTTATATTTTCTGTAATATATCTTTAACCCATAAAGTTCAACTGGCCCCTAGGTGGCACAGCAATCCCAGTTGTAGAGTAAAAACTCCAGCCTGGGAAATGCTTTTGAAAAAAAATTGTAAGTTCTCCTAGAGTCATGGTTTCAATGACCCAGGAGAGTTATGTTTTTTTTTCTAGTGTTGCTGAAGGGCTGCAGATCGGCCTACAGCCCCACAAAACATTACTAAAAGATTTTGGTGATGTCTCTGCCCCTTCTAGGGACATCACCAAAAACCAAATATATGTATTGTGCTCTCCCTGGGCATTATGGGGTGCTCCTAGAAGGCACAGTGAATAATAAATGAGCGACTGTGGCTGTTCATTTATTATTCCCTTTCGGCTTTTTAAAAGATTTTTCTTGGTTTTGCGGTCCCACTGTTTTTTTTATTAGGGGCCCCTGGGAGCGCCGCAGGGCTCCTGTGTCCCTGCCACCTCCCTGCAAATTGCCCCATTTCAGGGGCCACACAGGAGCCACCATTTATTTTATCTAAGGGGTGCTTTGCTGCTCACCCGAGGCACACCACATTATTATTTTTGAGGCTGCAGGGGGAGCCCCAGGGACTCCGCGGCCCACCGGCATTTTCTTTTTTTGTAAAAATTAAGTGGCATGCCCTGGTTCCCACCCAGGGCATGCCACAACTATTCCCATTTGTTTTTGTAAGTGGGGTTCCCCGGTGCCCACCCGGGGCACCCCACAGTCAGTCCGTAGTTAAGGGCTGCAGGGGTGGCCCAGGGCCCCCGCACCCACTCCGGCTCCCCTGCTTGCACTCATAGCTGGTGCAGTAGGAGCCGGCATTGCTCCAACTACATGGGTGCAGTTTTCTTTTGCTCCAGCGGGGTGGGAGCAATCAAAGCATTTCCCTGTCTGAGAGCGCAGGCAAGGAAATGCTTTGTTCTCCCACTAGGCGGCACAACTTTGTGCTGCTCCCGCCTGGTGAGAGAACTTTTCATTTTCCCTGTCCGTGCTCACTGGCAGGTAAATAAATGCTGCACCTTCTCCCCCAGCCATGGCCCACCCGGGGGAAGGGGAGGGTATTTTTAAATGCGCTGGAGCATCTGCTTGTTTTTGTCATGGATTTGCTGATTCTCCATAATTTTGTGGCAAATTTTAAAATGTTAACAAAGAAAAACATCTTTGGCCCCAGGCGGGGTCCCAGAGGCACCCCACAACCAGGCCTAGCGGGTCAGGTTATCTGCACCATGCCCCCTTATGTCTTTTTTATGTTTTTTCTAGGACATGGGACCGGCTTTCAAGTCCTATGATAGCTGCCATAACTTCCTGGTTGAGGTGGTGGCTTCCAATCAGATCTCAGGATGAGATCTGTCAGCTCCGTGGATACTCCGCAACATGATAAATACAATTTTTTGTAACCTTAATTTTTCCAAACCTACTGAGCAGATTTACACTAAAACACAAAAAGCAGTCTTTCGGGGTGAATATCTAGCTTTCTGTCAGATTTGGTGTAAATTCATTCAGTGTTTTGGGCTGTAACTGTCTCTAAAATTCTTATGAAAAAATGAATGGGGGAAACATATTTTGGGACCCCCCCCTTTCTCGGCCCCTGCTTGGCAGATCACCCTCAAACTTTCCATGCACAAAATAGTCAAAATGTTGCACTTTTTTTGGAAAGTTCTGTGCAGATTTGTCAAACAGCACCAAAGTTATTAGTAACCAAAAAATTGCGGGGCATATTAGCAAGACTGGCGATAAAATTATCGCCGTTTTAGCGGCAGGAAACTGCCGCTAAAGCGGCGATAATGGGCTTGCTAATATGCGTTATGGAATTCCAATAGAAGCCCAGGTTAGATGTCCTGCACATTGTGCGCCCTATCCACTGTTTCATCTAAGCAAACATTAAAATCTCCTCCCCATATAATCGCAGCTGGTGGAAATGTACAAATCCTGCGCCATACATCAGAATAAAAGGATGGGTCATCCGTGTTCGGACCATACACATTCACCAACAGTACACTCATACCACCCAATCGTCCATGCAGAAATACAACTCGCCCCTGCTCATCCGAGTCAGATCGAATCACAGTAAACGGAACACCTTTCTTCACCAGAATCAACACGCCCCTGGAGTAAGTGGAGTAAGATGACGCTACTTTAGCCCCTGCCCAACGCGCGCCTACTTTCTTCGCTGAGTCACTAGTTAGATGAGTTTCTTGCAAGAATGCTACCTGCACCCCCATGCGATCCAAGTATGCAAATACCGATCTGATCTTTTTGGGAGTGTTAAGCCCACGTACATTCCAGGTGAGGAACTTAACTGTACTATTCATAATCGCACGCCATCATTAAGTAACACCGATACACTACCACGTACAATGCGAGTCTGAGATACCAGAAACTTTCAAGACATCGGGCATTAAACACATTCACAGTATTATTCCGCCTTCCCCCAAACAAAGCCCCCAACCCCCCACCCACTTCAGCATCGCCAATTCGCCAAAGCCATCCCAATATAACTACCCCCCCCCACCAACATACCCATAACAAAGCCATAGTCATTTGGGGTGCACCCAATGCGGGGGGCGCAGAGTGCTACTAGCCTCCCACTTGGTAGGAGGTGGCCGAGCAGGTCTATAACCGTGCCAGGGTGCACACGCTGAGTTATGCATCACACAGTATAGAGAATACAATACCCCCTGGAGCAATCCCGCCTACCCAATATACACACATATGAACAGCTGCATATCACGTCCCTGAGTAAGCACAGCCGACACTGAACTAGAGCAACAACAAAAGGAATCATTACAAATCAGTCATCATCATCATGAGGCGTGTTGGTCTCACACCGTCTGTGTTTCAGTTGTTTAGCATGTTCCATGGCAGCTTTGGGATTAGCGAATATCTTGGAATCCCCATCTAGCCCTACTCGCAGGCGTGCGGGGTACAGCATGGCATAAGGCACTCCTTGTAAAAATTTCTTCACCGCGCCGAACTCCCTTCTGGCAGTTTGCACAGCCACTGTAAAATCGGGAAAAAAGGCTAGTGTATTTCCTTGGTGCTCGATAGTCCCCTTGTCTCTAGCTAGACGCAGCACAGTGTCTCGGTCCCTATAATTCAAAAGTCGTGCTATGATAGGGCGGGGAGCGGCTCCAGGAGGCGGCCGTGCCACTAGGGATCGACATGCACGCTCTACAATAAACATGTGGGACAGTTGCTCAGCGCCAAAAAGATCTTTAATGAGTGTCTCGATATACGTTTCCATTCTCCCTACATTAGTGGACTCCGGCAGCCCTGTCACCCTGATGTTATTACGCCGGGACCGCGCCTCCAAATCCTCATTCTTGGCTTGGATGAGGGACAGCACCTTCTCCATGTTCAGTGTTTTACTGGATACCTCACTAAGCCCATCTTCTGTAGCCGAAACACGTTGCTCAACCTCCCCCATACGGGCATTGTGTTTTTCAAGTTGTGCGGACATATGGTCCAGTCGGTGATTCACAGCCGCCATCGTGCCCTCTATAGATTGGAGGCTGCGCTGCATCGCTAACAAGGTGGCCTCCAGTGTAGTGGGACTATCTCCATGTGCTTCCGCCTCCGAGTCCAAGGCGGCCTTTTGTGAGGACCTAGGTGGCTTGCGAGCCTCAAACGTGAGGCGAGTCTGTGACTTGTCCGTTCTCCCCATATTTGTCACTAGCAATGCGCACACACTCCCTTGGGCAGATCAGAGGCCGGGGATGAATCGCCACAGAGCCCTCAGTGGGCAAAGTATGATGTTACCGATCTATATGCAGGCTCACACTGTATAAAATACTTGGGCAGTCAGCAAGCAGGGCCGCAAGCGCAGGAAGATGAGGCCTACCGCCGGCCTTTATCTTCAGTAGTTCAGCACGTATTGACACTCAAATTTGAATTGCAACCCATGTAGCCCCGGTGCGCATATTTCGGGGAGAGATGGACAGGTCAATCAAAAGAGCAGCGGGGGAAAGAGACAGTGTCAGTTGTGCACGTCCACGAAGTCACGGCGTCGCAGATAAGGCCCCACTGTGCCACTATGGCCCCTGAAGGCAGGGTCCTTTCTTGTATTAGTTATTTTTTCCCTTGTTTTATTTTCTGTTGCCTGCCGCGCGTTGACAAGGACAGCAAGAGGAGCCGAGAGCTGCTGGGACGATGTGAGCGCGACCGTCCAGCGATCCTCTAGAAGCAGAAGCCTGAAGCAGAAGCCTGCAGCGCAATCCATCCAGCCTCACAGGGCCCAGCTACAGCTTGCAGAGCGCAGCGCCGGCCAAGAGCCCCCACCCGCCTTCGCAGCCGCTGGCCCAGCCAGGCGCCGCACCCCACTCACCACCGCCGGTCACCCAGAGTCCTCGATCAGCAGCCAGGCGCCCTCCAGATTCCAGGTAGGCAGGGAAAATGTCGGGCAATCTTCCTTCTTCGTCTCCGCTACGGCCAAAGTCACACTCCTCTCCGCGTTTTGCAGGTGTCGTAGCCGGTCGATCTGCGACCCCGTAGCACCGCAGCTTTTCACCGGGATCCGAATGTAGTCGCCAGCCCCCAGGCGCCTCAGGGATTCCGCAGCTTAGGAGCTCCCGGTCGGCGCAATTTTGTGAGTGCCCGCCATGAAGCTGGAATGTCCGCACCCTCCGCGTGCAGCTGGCAAAAGTGGCAGAATTCACCTCCACTCGGTGCAGGAACACATTATCACGCTTCCCAGCTCTGTTTTGGAAGCAGATGCGTGCATCTCAGGCAGATATTTGGCGGATGTGTGCCCGGCCGGGCAGAGCAGCACTAGGATGCGGCCATCTTGCCGTGCGCCCTCTAGCGACCCCTTGCAACAGATAGAATTTAATGCATTTTTATGAGTAAGTTTTGTTCAGCAAGTTTTAGGCAAGCAGCATTCGCTATTAATTAAGGCCGCTCTGCTCAACAATATGACATGAATTTCAACAGCTCAATTGATATGGTAGTGCCACGTGAGGTGGTTGGCACCATTCATCAATTAAAATTAATGGATTTAGTTTATCACACATGTTATATTTTACACTTTGACCTTTTGAATGTACACACTCTGCAATGTATTTTTTATGTATTAGGCAGTTTATTTCGTTTGTGTTTTAACATGTAGTATTCTCAGCATTTCTACTATTTCCATGAACTTCATACTATATAATGTATGCAAAACATGGCGTCCAACAGATTGACATAGGCTGTTGTTACAGTCGAAACGCGTCTCTTTTGGCTGCTGGGTCGTGGGAGGCCCATCTCATTAAAATAAGCCAATTATCATGCAATCCTCGTGTGCGTGCCTTTTTCCTTTTGGAGCAGGGGTGTAATTAATATATATATAATATATATATATATATCCGTCCAAACTCTGCATAACAAAGTGTGGCGCACACTCGAGTGGGATGTATGAAGGTTACTTTATTGTAGTCCCATAGCTAAACGTATATATATGTATGTATATATATATATATATATGTATTACCTACTGGCGGTCGCCAGTAGGTAGTTATAGTTAGAACCTAGTTTCCATAGGTAAAGCATTTTTTGATTTGCTAATAACTTTGGCATCGTTTGACGAATCTTCCTGAAAGTCTCCCAAAATAAAGTCTATCCAGGTCAGCTCCTATCCTGAAAGTTTGGGGGTGATTCGTCAAGCGGGGGCTGAGAAAAAAGGTGGGTCCCAAAACTTGTTTTCTCCATGTTAATTTCCATAGTAAAATTTGCGACGAGCTGCAGCCCGAACTGCTGAACGGAATTACCCCAAATTTGGCAAAAAGGTAGAGCTTGGTTTAGAAAGCGACCTTTTTTTTAAATGGTGTAAATCCGTTCAGTAGTTTTTGAGAAATTCAAAAATAAGAGTCAAAAAATCAATTTCCCATAGGAAAATTTGTGCAAGGCTACAGCCGAAACTACTGAACGGAATTACTCCAAATTTGGCAGAAAGGTAGTGCTTGGGCCAGAAAGCGACCTTTTTAAGAATGGTGTAAATCCGTTCAGTAGTTGCTGAGAAATTAGAAAAATAAAAGTTTTGATATCTGGGCGGAGCCTAAGTAGGGTGAGAGAGCTTCACTGTGATTGGCTGCTAGTAGTCCAAACCAGGAAGTGTTGGCAGCCATCTTGTGGCTCGGTAGACGCGAATCACCCGAAAACGGAGAAACAAAGGTATAAAACAAGAGAAGGGGGCAGGGTAGAAAAACCCTGACCCCCTAGGCCTGCTCAGGGGGTCCCAGAAGGACCCCCAGGGCCCAAAAAATCATTTAAAAAAAAATAAAAAATCGGCAAAAATTCGCGCTGGGGTCGCGGGTTCTCGCGTTTCATTTTAATGAGGCCCTTGGGTGGGCTAGGTTCCGGGGGTATTTCTTAAAAAATAATAGCAGGGGCTCGCAGGGGTTGCAGGGGTGTGCTGGGGTCCGCGTAGCCCCGGGGCTTCACTCATGTTGGGAGGGGGGTTGCGCGGCCCCCCTTCTGGAGCCTTCTATGTGCTTGTAACTTTGGCGTTGTTTGACGAATCTTCATGAAATTATCCAAAAAGTTTCTCTTTTTTTGATTAGCTCTTATATTGAAAGTTTAGGGGTGAATGGTGTAGGAGGGGCTGAGTTAAAAGAGGGTCCTAAAACGTGTTTTCTCCATGCAATTTCCATACGAAACTTTACAGAAGACTACAGGTGAAACTGCTGAACAGAATTACGCCAAATTTGGCAGGGAGAAAGGTGATGGTCCAGAAAGCACGCTTTTGTTTAAATGGTGTAAATCCGTTCAGTAGTTTTTGAGAAATATCAAATTTTACAGATATTGATATTTGAGAATTCTGACATGTGAATGGCTGAGGGGTTACAAGCACCAGCTTGCGGCTTATTGGCTGTGAATGGTTGAAACCAGGAAGTGTTGGCAGCCATTTTGTGATTTACTCCATCAGCTCGCATCTCTCCGTGTAGAAGCCATCGGGTTCGTAGTTTTACCTCTGCGAGGCAAAACTGGCATCTGTGTCTGTGTGAGATATGCCTTTCACGCTGCCTCTCTTCATATCACCAGGTCGCAGCTATGCCTTTAGAAGCCCGTCCGTCTGCTCGGAGCTCTGTGAGTCAGTCTGTTGGTACGATCCCCTACACTACCCAAAGACTACCCAAACACCACTGCACTGTCGTAAACTCTAAAACACTACCCCCAGCACGATCCCCTACACTACCCAAACACCACTGCACTACCCTAAACCCTAAATCTACCCCCAGCACGACACCCTACCCAAACACCACTGCACTACTCTAAACCCTAAAATACTACCCCCAGCACAACCCCCTACACTACCCAAACACCACTGCATTGTCGTAAACCCTAAAACACTACCCCTAGCAGGACCCCCTACACTACGCAAACACCACTGCAGTAACCTAAATCCTAAAACACTATCCCCAGCACGACCCCCTACACTACCCAAACACCACTAGACTACCCTAAACCCTAAAACACTACTCCCAACATGACGCCCTACACTACACAAACACCACTGCACTACCCTAAACCCTAAAACACTACCCCCAGCACGACCCCCTACACTACCCAAACACCACTGTTCTACCCTAAACCCTAAAAGTCTACCCCAGCATGACCCCCTATAGTACACAAACACCACTGCAGTACTGTAAACACTAAAACACTACGAGGACGACCCCCTACACTACACAAACACCACTGCACTACCCTAAACCCTAAAACACTACTCCCAGCATGACCCCTTACACTACCCAAACACCACTGCATTTTCGTAAACTCTAAAACACTACCTCCAGCACGATTCTTACACTACCCAAACACCACTGCACTACCTTAAACCCTAAAATGCTACCCCCAGCATGGACCCCAAAACAGTACACAAACACCACTGCACTATTCTAAATCCTAAAACAGTACTTGCTGCATGACTTCCCACACTACACAAACACCACTGTGCTACCCTAAATCCTAAAACACTACTCTCAGCACGACCCCTACACTACACAAACACCACTGCACTGCCGTAAACCCTAAAACACTACTCCCAGCATGACCCCCTACACTACCCAAACACCACTGCACTGCCGTAAACCCTAAAACACTACTCCCAGCATGACCCCTACACTACACAAACACCGCTGCACTACCCTAAACCCCAAAACAGTACTCCCAGCATGACCCTTTACACTACCCAAACATTAATGCATTGTCGTAAACTCTAAAACACTACCTCCAGCACGATTCTTACACTACCCAAACACCAATGCACTACCTTAAACCCTAAAACGCTACCTCCAGCACGAACCCCCTACAGTACACAAACACCACTGTACTACCCTAAAGCATAAAACAGTACCAGTCCGTCGGTTCGCAGGTCTGCGTCTGCGAGCCGTCGTGTCCCTAGCTGTACATGTGCGAGCCAGTCCGTTAGGTTATAGGTGTGTCTCTGCTAGCAGGGCCGTTGGCCCGTTGGTGTCCCCTTGCGAGTTAGACCCGAGTTCTCCCTCTGCGAGCCAGCACGCTGGTGTGCGTTTGCGAGCCGACGGCCCGTAGCTCTCCCTGTGCGAGCCAAGCCGATGGGCCGCAGCTCTCTCTCTGTGAGCCTGCCCGACGGCCCGCAGGTCTCCCTGTGCTAGCCGGATCACAGCTGTCACTCTGCAAACCGATATTGGGAATATAAGGCGGCTCTAAAAAGAGCCCTTGTGTTTATTAGTTGGAGCTACACATAAGTGCGGATGCACAGCTTCAGGTTATTCAGAAAAACTCGATTTCCCTGATCTCTGAAGTATACTCCATCACTTCTGTAGATATCAGCCATATCAAAACGTATGTTGTTGTTGTAGATCGACCCCATTCTATGGTCTCTGAGGTATGCAGACACAGCTTTGTTGACATTCTTCCTAGATTTTTCAATCTGAGGACAAAATTGGTTTGACCATTTCCACTTCTGTCTTTGGCATATATTGGAATATACAAAGACAGTTTGAGGCAAAAGCAACATCAATTGTCGAAAGGTGTCTTTCATTAGCATTTCCAAACCTACAACAGTCAATGTGCCTAGGTCGTTTCCACCACAGTGCACAATCATGAGGTCAGGGTGTTGGAGATGCAAACAGGTTTTAACCAAAGGCAACAATTGGTGCCACTTCAATCCTCTCTGTCCAAACCATTTAATGTCCACATTTTGTAAACCTAGGTCTAAGTCAATACGTCTCTGTTCTGCATACCTCTTGCACCAGAAAACATAGCTATGTCCTACGATCCACACTAGCATTTTGAAGGTATGGCTGGGAAGTATGGATAGATGTCTGTAGCTCATGCAGTCCGTTCGTAGAATAAGAGATATGTTTAAAGGTGGGGAACTACTTTTTTTCTCATTCAAAACGATAACTGATTGGGAGATGAAAAGCATTGTTTTTTAAAAGTAGGGTGCACATTCGTTTTGTGGAAAAGCATCTTTGTGATTGGTTAAGAAAAAGAAGTTTAAACGTGGAGTACATATGATAGGATAAAATTTGGTCAACTCAACCACACCTGCTACTTGCATTTGGAAGGCACTGTTCGAACTTAAAACAATCGTGAACTTTTAACCTGCACGTGCCGTTAAATGTTCAAGAAAATGTTGCAAAAAAATATCGTTAGGTTTAAAACAATTGATGAACTTTTAACCTGCACGTGTTGTAGAATGTTGTAGAAAGTGTGTTGATAGAATACATTGCACTTCTGACTTCTATGTGTCCTTGAATATTAAAAAAACTGTTTATATGGAAAATTCAAAAATAACCAATAGAGAGAAGTTTTGCAATCTAAAAGAATCAAGGAACTATTCTAATTTGTTCTTTACATGTATTTATGTGCGGAGTAACAAAATTACAGACACAACAGCACTAGGAAGAGGATCAAGCAGGGAGTGGGGGGGACGGGGGAGATGGGCACAATGGCACACATGCACAATTAAGTACAGCACAACTACAGACAAACCATGGCTAAAATGAAACACACCAACAAGCAGCACAAGTCACACAACCCGCCAACATCACACCACTGAACAAGCACAGAAGTGAAAACCACACTGCCTGAAAGGTAGAAGGGTGAACAATACCTCACATGAAGGGACATCTCACACAGAATGCAGCACACACACATAGGAAGCAGAGCACACCAACATCCAACACAATGTTGTCCAAACACAAACATTCGCACAATCGAACACAGGACACAAATGCACTCGCCTGTGGCGGATAAACGTCCAAAAGTGTCAGTACGAAACAGGCACATGAGAACGCATAAGTACAAACCCACAGTCCGGATGGGGTAGCAATTCACGTATGGCAGGCAGCCAGAGAGTCCGTGACACACACATTGGCATGCAAATGAAGACACAACACATTTGGAGACAAGTGAAAATGTGAAAACTTTATAAAAAAAAGTGTGTGTTAGTACGGCCAAGAGTAGTGCCACGATATGCAGACAAATGCAGCAGCATGCCTGAATAAGGAACGTAGGAAAACATCCATGTTCACCTCGGGTAGTCCATCACCAACACACGTCAGTGTCAAGCAGCGCTGGTTGTCCGCGCCTCGGACATGAGTCGAAACCAATGCAGCCATGTCCACTGTCGTCTTGGGACATGTGACCAGATGCACAACGTGCAATGATGCGGCGGGACACGTGCAATGTGGCACATCGAGTCGTGGTTGCAGGTACCTTGTCACTCGTCCATGAACGCGAGTGCAGCTGCGTAAGCCACTATCTCTAATGAGTGATGGTTGGCCACAATATTTGACATGTCGTCGACGTATTCCATCAGCTGACTGGGACAGATGTGCTGACTCCAACCACTGTACCCAAAGTGCACCAAAGCAGAATCGGGAAGTGGGTCAATTTGCTCACTGCATACTACGACACGTGCAATCTCCCAAGCCCAGTTCCCAACATGCATGCCAAACATCCATGCATGCCATAAACGGGCATCACCATGACACTCCTGGTCGTGGGCCAACAGGGGGCGCACACACCCGTCGTAATCCATGTCAGCTACGCACACGTTGGAGAGGCACACGTCCATGCACCACTCGGATAGGCACGTGCGACATTGCAATACAGGTTGAACGCAGGTGACGTCCGCAATGCGGAAGCTCAGCCGGTAAGTGATCCGCAGCACTGCCAAAGGCAGTGCACTCAGGACATGCAGCAGACGTGTAAGGTATAGGTGGACGTGAATGGAGTCGACCATGTGTTCGGGATGCCCTGCCATTGCGTCAGTGGCTCTGCTTGTAGCTGCACTGGCTTGACGTGTGCCAGTCTTGTGGATGAAATGGCACAGCTTGGTGCAATGAGCCGGGTCTGTGTGCAATGGGTGCAGGGCAGGGGTGTGGTGGGAGTACGTGTGAAGGCCATTTCAAGCACGCTAACTATGACAAAGGACTTTTGAGTGTCGGATGTGTACTCGTTGTTCTCAAATCGGGCAGTGCGTAGTGTGGGAGACGGATGCAAATATTATCGTATCTGTCAGGGGGGGCTGGCCACTTGCAAGTTCCTTCTCGGAGCAGCAGATGTGTTAGGCCAAGATAGCTCAGACAAAGAACCTTTCATCCCTACAGTAACTTCTCCAGCTGCATTCATACAGGATGTGTACAAAGGCCGGTCGTGGGTGTTGTGGGATGTCTGTGACCCTGGTCATCATGGATGAGATGCCCAGCACGTGGCACATGGGCGGGTTCACTGTGTGTTACGTTGCCAAACAGCTGCTCCTCCCTCCCACGACCCCCCACACTTTTGTGCGCTGTGCTGTTGTATCCTGTGCACTCCTACGGCACACCATTGTGTAATGCCTATTCGCGCATGTCCTGCGGCATTCCAATCACACCGTGACACTGCCGTTTGGAGGTGGTGCATGCCACTTTACAACATCGTAAACATCTGCTGCGGCCCTTGTGGCGGCCACACCAGAACACAGAGACACACTAACCACACTTCTTGCACACGGACATGTCCGAGACACCCCGTTCCCCTTGCCAGATAGGCACACCCCTGCGCTGACCTGTGTACGCCGGACCAGCACACGCCGCTTGTGCATGCAGGAAGATGCGTGCGTAGCTACATGTCCAGGCTCACTGCCAACGCTGAGGTGACATGGTAACATCTGCTGAAGACAGCACACTGTGATGTTGCAGGGCACGTGCCCATCATGCTAACACAATGACCACACGGACACATTTGCTCAGATGCGGGTTTGGGGGGCGTTGGTGGTCCTGGGGTTGTTGCGATGAGTGTTGTGGCCCTCATGGGTATCCGTGTATCATGCTCATTGACTCTATGGCACCTGTGGGTGTTCCGGTGTGGCTCTTGGCTGTGTTCCCTTTCATCTGCAGGTAGTCGTCCTGCTTAACACCAGCAGAAAGCAGGTGTAAAATCCCTGGTGCTAACGCGGCTTATCGCCGGAATTTGTTTCGCATCGCAGTTTTTGCCTTTCGTTGTGAAAGGTGCGATGTGGTTTTTTCGTGTACAGAAAAATAAACGAACTGGGCAGTGTATCCCGTCAAGATTCAGCACCTGACCCACTATTCCCAATCAATATAAATACAATGAGATTTCTTCATTGATTTTGTGTGTACACTGTAAATGCACCCACTACCACAGTGCAATTCAATACAGGATTTTAGTATTTAGAATAAATCGCAAAGGTGCACCTCGTGTGTTTTTGCACGGGAACGCCTGCTCTGCATCTCATTATCAGCACTTTAATGCAACTAAAGTTGAGCTAAATCTAACACACTATTCAGAAGCTGGTGCAAACTGCAGACATCACCAGTATTCCCGCGATTACTGCCCCAAAATTTAACACCATGGTGGACACCACCAAATAACAGTAATAAGAATGAGAAAGAGTCACACAGCACTTAAGTAACAACCAAAAACTGTATTGATTTTTTTTTTTTTCTTCCCAAACTTTATTTTTTCCGTTTACGTACATATACAGGATAAACTAAATTTAACAAACTCAACACAAAACAACAAGGTGGAAGACTCCAGTCGGGTCCATCAATGTCGGCGACACAGCCTGGAAAATAAAGCACAAAATAAGGACGTGTGTAATGCGCATATCAAAGGAGTGAGACACAGAGAAAGAGAGAAGGAAAAAAAAGCCAGAGAGAAAAAGAGAGGGAAGGAAAGAAAGGAGTGAGAAAGGGAGAAGGGCGAGAGAGTGAGAGAGATAGAAGGAAAGGAAGGAAGAGAGTGAGAGAGAGAGTGAAGAGAGGGAAGTGAGAGAGAGAGAGAGAGAGACACTGCCGCCCCTGCGGATCCATGACCAAATAATTACCTGCTGCCACTGGCGTGTCTACCAGTGGGCACTCCACGTGCCCGTGAAAGCTCAAGGGCCCGGTCCCGCCACCATGGCTTGGTGCACATTATGTGGACCCGCTCCGTGGCCCAGCAGATCGCACACATGTCGCTGAGTCCTGAGTCATCAATGGCGGAGACCACATCAGCTTTTGGTGCCGCTAACCCTGTGCAACGCAAGTCAGCGCCAAGTGGTGGTAGGCCGCTGACGGCCTTACAACTTAGGGTGCGACTAACCCTGTGCAACTCAAGTCCGCGCCACGTGGTGGTAGGCCCCTGACGGCCGCATCAGCTTCGGGTGGTACTAACCCTGTGCAACTCAAGTCCGCGCCACGTGGTAGTAGGCCCCTGACGGCCACATCATCTTCGGGTGGCACTAACCCTGTGCAACTCAAGTCCGCGCCACATGGTGGTAGGCCCCTGACGGCCACATCAGCTTCGGGTGTCTCTAACCCTGTGCAACTCAAGTCCGCGCCACATGGTAGTAGGCCCCTGACGGCCATACAGCTCAGGGTGCGACTAACCCTCTGCGCAACTTTTCATGGACTCTTTATGATTGAGACCCGTGGAGCGTCCGCCATCCAGTCACCACCGGCAATAAAGGATGTGATGTTGTCGATCCATTATATTTGTGTGGTCACATGGCCTGTGACGCATGTGCCGGATGGGTGTGGTGTGTGTGCAAACCTGCCCTCAGGGAGTGGCCGTGACATGTTGACAACTAGACCACTGACCTGCACACCAACAGCGAGTACGCCTGCGACAGGTAGCTATGTGGGGGTGTGAAAACGTGTTTTCTCAATGGATTTCCCATAGGAAACTTTAGACAAGGCTACAGGTCAAACTGCTGAACGGAATTACGCCAAATTTGGTAGGGAGAAAGGTCTTGGTCCAGAAAGCGCGCTTTCTCGCATCGAGTGAAAATATAAAAGAAAGGTCCCGGGGCAATTTAATATACCGGAGCTCTGTCTGTGCGAGATAACCCTTTCACGCTCCCTCTGCCCAACATCACCACTTCGCAGCTATGTCGTTAGAAGCCAGTCCGTCGGCTCACAGCTCTCTACCTTTGCGAGCTAGTACGCTGCTGTGCCTGTACCTCTGCGAGTTACTACGCTGCAGTTCCTTTGGGAGCGGACGGCTCATAGTACTGCGTCTGTGAGTTGAGCCGACGGGCCGCAGTTGTCCCTCTGCGAGCCTGGGTGCGAACTGTTCATAAGTCACACTACATATGCATTGAAAAGCCATTTTGTGATTCAGTCCGTCAGCTGGCATCTGTCCGAGGCATTTCTGAAAACATACCGGAGTTCTTTCTGTGAGAGATACCCCTTTCACGCTGTCTCCCCACATCAGCAGGTAACGCACCCTCTTCCCACATTACCAACATACCCCCAACAACCTTCTTGGGCCCGGAATTGTCCCTGTGCGGTTGGACAAACAAGAATCTTAGTCATGTATAGATTTACATATAAAACATTTTATTTAAACAAAACAACAACAAATAAAACTGAAGGGAGTCTGGTGCTGTGGTCGCTGCCACGAAGTTGGGGTCACTGCCATTCAGGACTCAGGACACAGTTCCACATGTGGGATCGGTTTGTATTGAACAGGGTTAGTGGCATCACGTGTCGCGCCTTGTGTTGTACAGGGTTAGTGGCACCACATGTCGCCGGCCTTGCATATGGAAATATGCTTCACTGATCGAAGGGAGTCTGGTGCTGTGGTCGCTGCCACGGACTTGGGGTCACTGCCATTCAGGACTCAGGACACAGTTCCACATGTGGGATCGGCTTGTGTTGAACAGGGTTAGTGGCACCACGTGTTTGCCGGCTTGTGTTGAACAGGGTTAGTGGCACCACGTGTCGCGGCTTGTGTTGAACAGGGTTAGTGGCACCACGTGTCCAAAATTCGAATTGCGAGCTCTGCTGCCCACAGTGTAGACTGCTAATGAGTGTTCGTTTGCACTTGAAGATGAATTTGGTGATTGTACTAAAGCTATAACTGATATAAAAAAAGTTCTTGAAGCAAGGATACTAAAAGGATATTATGTAGGTTTTAGGCCTGTGATAGTTACTTGCCTAATGGACTCTGTAATTAATGAATCAAGACTTAATTTTAATTGTGAGCCCTGATGACCGCAGTGTATATCGAAGGCAGTAGTTTGTACAGACATAAGTCCGCGGTGCTGTGCCGCTCGGGGCCTGTGTGGCGGAAGCCAGCGATCGGCTGAGGAGGCTGGCGGTCACGTCCGCGGCCTCGTGGCAGGGTGAGGGGCGCCGCCCTGGCAGACGCTTTGGCCTTCCCACAAGTGAACCACGCCCAGAGCTCCGGCCTATTTATTCACACCCCTACGCTGAAGTGGCGTACGTCGGACCAACCCACTCCGGATACGCTTATGCTTACAGGGGGGGACGACACAGCTACATGACTGAGATCTTCCCTAGTGTTTGACGTAACATGGTTGGGTCCACTGTCCACAACACTACAAGCACCAGTAGTATTTGTGCACATGGAGAGGTGTGTGTTCTGCATACTGAGATGTGTCCAGCACATCACCGCTACACTTTGCATTGTGTGCATTGTTAAACATGGGTGAATTGCTTCCTTCACATATCGTTTGTTTACACCTGTCCCAATATTCAGCTATTGTGTGGCTGAGGGGCCATGCCGTTTTCGGAAAGTTCGCTGTCTTGTTCTGCACTGCCTCGGTGGTAGATGGGGGGGTGTCCTGGGGGTGGTGGTGGTTGTTGTGGCGTTCTTGGGTGTCGGAGCTGCTTGATCAGTAGGTCTATGACATGTGTTGGTCTTCAGATGTGGCTCTGGGCTGGGCTCCCTTTCATACTGTATGCAGTTGTTTAATATTTAAAAACAAAAAGACATTATATAGTTTAAATAACAAATAAAAAAAATTACAGTAGGGAGAGGGGTGGTACGGGGGGGAGGTCCTGAGGGTTGTGGCAGTGGGTGTTGTGTCCTTCTTGGGTGTCGGAAAAAGCTATAGGTTAAATGAACATTATAATTAGAAGTTAGCATTAAAAAAAACATTGAAATTCACTGAAAAAACCATAGGTTTCAGGCAAGTTATAGTTAGAAATTGGCATTTAAAAAAACCTTTGAAATTCACTGAAAAAACCATAGGTTTCAGGCACGTTATAGTTAGAAATTAGCATTTAAAAAACCTTAGAAATTCACTGAAAAAACCATAGGTTTCAGGGACGTTATAGTTAGTTGGACATTTCACTCATACAAAACCATAGAAATTCCACCGTTATAGTTAGTTCAGCTAACTATAACTCGCGCCCCCGCAATGCACTGCTGATGACGTCACATATTACATCATTCATGACATGGTCAGTGACATCACTGATGACATCTCAAATGACATCACTGATGACATCATCCAGTGACTGTGTGTTTCTTTAAAGTTTAAATATGTATTATATATATGCCAAGGTGTATTAAAGAATGAGTGGGTGTATACGTGTCTGGATGGAGGATTTAGTAGGTGCGTGACTGACTGTTTAAGTGAGTGATTACATGTGTCTTACTGAATGCATGGGTTAATGACTAAACTGTGTGAATGTCTGTATCAGTCTGTCTGTTGTTGTATAAGCTGCTGCATGGGTTGGTCAGTAGCTACATGAGTGTCTATATGGGTTATCGATTGGTTGCCTAAGTATTTGTATGGGTGCCTGGGTGTGTGTGTGGGTGGGTGGGAGGTGTGTGACTCTGTGCATAGATGTTTCAGTGGTTGATTCACTGGGTTTATGGGTTCAAGAGTGCATGTGGAAACAGCTGTATGGGTGGGTGAGTGTGTCTATGGGTGTGTTGGTGAGTGAATGGATGTCTCAGTGGTACATGTCCAAGTAACTACATATGTAAAAGGCAGTGTACGTGAGAGTTGGAGTATATAAATGACTATACGTGAGAGTCAGTGATTGTGAGAGTGGCTGTATGGATGAGTGTGTACTTGTATCAGTGATTGTATAAGAGAGTAAGTATGCACTTGTTTCTGTTTGAATAAGTGATGTGGTGTGTGTATAACTGTATAGGTCAGTAAATGGAAGTGTGATTGATTCTTTGCATGACTGACTAGGTGTGTGAGTAACTCTGGATGAGTGGTGGTGTGTGAGTGTCTGTATAGGTGTATGAGTGCATATGATAGTGTTGTATTGATGAGTGACTGCATGTATGAGTGATTGTATGGGTGAATGAGTGGATGTGTGTGTAGACCTAGGAATCAGTGAGTGCGTATGTAGTAACTGGTATTGGTGTGTCGATGGTTTCGAAAATGGTAGTTTGTATTTTACAGTGGGTGTATCAAAGGTTATATTAGAGTGTGAGGAGGTACATCAGATTTTCACGTGGATGATGTCATCAGTGATGTCATCAGTGATGTCATTTGAGATGTCATCAGTGATGTCATCAGTGATGTCACTGACCATGTCATGAATGATGTAATATGTGACGTCATCAGCAGTGCATTGCGGGGCGCGAGTTATAGTTAGCTGAACTAACTATAATGGTGGAATTTCTATGGTTTTGTATGAGTGAATGTCCAACTAACTATAACGTCCCTGAAACCTATGGTTTTTTCAGTGAATTTCTAAGGTTTTTTAAATGCTAATTTCTAACTATAACATGCCTGAAACCTATGGTTTTTTCAGTGAATATATATATATATATATATATATATATTATCTACTGGCGGTCGCCAGTAGATAGTTATAGTTAGGACCTATTTTCCATAGGAAATTCACAACATTCTATTTAAAATAACTTCGGCGCCGGTTGACGAATCTTCGCGAACTTTTCAGAACTCGTGGGGTGCTCCGGTCCGCTCCTATCCTGAAAGTTTCGGGGTGATTCGGCAAGCGGGAGCCGAGAAAAAAGGGGGGTCCCAAAACGTTTTTCCCCATGCAATTTTCCATAGGAAACTTTAGACACGGCTACAGCCCGAACTGCTGAACGGAATTACACCAAATTTGGCAAAGAGGTAGCTCTTGGTTCAGAAAGAACCCTTTTTGTTAAATGGTGTAAATCCGTTCAGTAGTTGCTGAGAAAATCAAAAGTAAAAAACACATATATATCTATGGCCGCGTAGGATCCGCGCACCCTCCCGATCACGAGCTGTATGCTAATTGGCTGTGAACACTCCAAACCAGGAAGTGTTGGCAGCCATCTTGTGCCTCAGTAGAACCGAGGCACAAGAAAAGAGAAAAACTAAGGCGCAAAACGCAAAAAGGGGGCAGGGTAGAAACACCCTGACCCCCTAGGCCTGCTTAGGGGGTCCCACAAGGACCCCCAGGGCCAAAAAAAGATTTTTTTTTTTTTTAAATCGGCAAAATCCGCGCAGTGTGCGTGGATCCGGCCGAGGGATAAAAACAACGAAGCGCGGGCTCCCGCGCTTCGTTGTTATTTGGCCCCCGGGTGGGCCAAGTCCCGGGGGCATGCGGGGGTTAATAAAACAATGGTGTTGGGGGGGCCTCTAAGGCCCCCCCAAGCCCTGAGGACCGCCACCCCCCGGGGCTTTGAATTAAAAATGGTGTGGGAGGGCACTCGGCCCTCCCGCAGCCCCGGGGACCGCCACCCCCCGGGGCTTCTTTTATTTTGGTAAAATTACCTGTGTGGGGGGGCTCGAGCCCCCCCACAAGCCCCGGGGACCACCACCTCCCCGGGGCACTAAGAATTTGAATGTGGGGGTCCGTTTCGGACCCCCGAGCCCCGGGGACCACCACCTCCCCGGGGCTTTGCAGATGTTGGGAGGGGGGCCGCGCGGCCCCCCTCCTGGAGCCCTTGATGGCCCTGGGGACCACCACCCCCCAGGGCCGGCTCCTGCAGTGCAGTGTCCTCGCGGCTCCCGTCCTGTCATAGCAAACTTGCTTTGAATTTTGGAAGAGAGAGCAGGAAACCTGCTCTCTCTTCCAAAATTCAAAGCAAATTGCTTTTCCACACGGGGAGCTGCATCTAAGCAGTTCCCTGTGTGGAAAAGCAATGCCGGCTCCCGAGGGACATGGGGAGCCGGCGGGACCGTGGGGGGATTGGGGACCCCCCCATGTTCCCCAATGGAGAGGGCCAGCCCCGGGGGATGGGGTCCCTGGTGCTACATGTGGCCCGGGAGGGGGGCCACGCGGCCCCCTTCCCAAAAATTTTAATTAAAATTAAAAAACAAAGGCCGGCCCCGGGGGATGGGTTCCCCGGGGCAATAAGTGGCCTGAGGAGGGGGGCAACGCAGCCCCCCTCCAAAACATTTAAAAAAAAAAAAAAGGCCATGCCCCGAAACTTGTTCGAAACCTCTCAGCACAGCTAGCCAGATATAATTCACTTTCCAGAACTTCTTGGTTCCTACTATAGGAATGATAATGGACGTTGATAACGGATGTGACTGTGAACCTACTCAAGGGAAATTTCAGGCTCTTTTCTTTTCTTTTTAGAATAATACAATTCCCAGAATGCAACAGATTGGAACACAAACTGAGTGTAGCCCACTGAGGGCTGGGAACCAATGAGAAATGTGCATAAATTTATTAAAAAGAGCCCGTCACACTCACAACTTGTAACAGCCTATGATTAAGGGGCGGAATGCCCTGAAACGCGTCAGGCAACATAACTCACCTAAGAAGTGACGGAGGGTTGCATCGTGGAAAGCCGGAGGGTTGGCTTGCCGCCGAGTGCTTCCTGGAAGCTCGAGGGCATTTGTTGATTCATATATATATATATATATATTGCAGGTAACCTTTTTTCCTTCACGATTCAATGTTCCTGGAATCGGAAAAATGGAACGGACTCCTCTTTCTGTTGTGCAAAATAATTTATTTCATTTTCTCCTTGCGCTGTGCCGCCATGACGTGTTTCTACCCATGCGGGCCTTGATCACATGACGCGCTGACAACACTTCCCCATTTTTTAAAGTGCTCGTGCATGTAATAGATAGCAACAACTGACTAACACTTTAAACGTCAATTTTGTGATATTTATCAGCAAATAATTATCCACTGTAACACAGTTTTTAAAAACAGCAGGTAATAATGTCCTAAAATCCACATGTTTGTAATTGTATAAATACAATTAGTTGAAAGGGACCTCCATACCTTCATTATCATAGTATGTGATAGCCTAATACTATCCCCCTAACATTTCGTGGTCCATATGTGCAAATTAACGCAATCAAATCATTTGTATAAATACAAACATATGTACATATAAAAAGCAATAAATACATTAAAAGGTATAATATCCTCTACTGTATCACTGCAATCTATTGTTGAATTGGCCACTGTTTGTTAGCCGCTTTTGCACTCCTTATTTACATTATTTATCCTACTTAGACTTTAATTGTTATTAGTTAGTTGTTGTGCAAGTTGTTTTATGTGCGAAAGTAACAAAAACGTGCTCCCTGTGTGACGGAAGTTCTACATGATGTACATGAGCTACCATTTTAAAATTTGACAGTGCTTGTTATAAAAATCATTAAAAGGAAAATAACCTTAATTATTTTAAAACTAAAATTATATTTCTAAAAAGAGGAAAGTGGTGAGGCAGGTATTAGCGGAGGTCATAGTTTTATATCGGTTGACCCTATTTTGGGTATAATTAGTTCACAAGTTGATAATTACTGCATAATGCATGATTCGAGAACCGGCCGGTATCTCTAGATATGTGTTTATAACCATGTATATAAATCCTCCGTGGTATTTAACCCATGAGGACTTTTACTGTCCAGCTCTAGAATGTATTTAGTTTCTAGTTTTCTTAGGAGTGCCTCTCTATCTCCGCCACGTCGTAGCGGAGAAATAGTATCAATGGCAAAATATTTTAGATGTTGTGTGTTGTTGCCATGTGATTCCCTGAAGTGCCGGGCCACCGGATAAGTTGTATCTACATTAGTGATGGCCCGCAAGTGCTGGAGAATTCTCTTGTGGACCTGCAGTTTTGTGCTTCCCACATACTGCAGTCCACAAGAGCACTCCATCACATAGATGGCAAACTCCGTTTTACATGTTATCAAAGTGTTGATTTTAATGGATTAACCCCCAAAAGGTGTCTGAACCGTTGTCTTATTAATGCCGTGTTTGCAGGCCTTACATGAAGAGCATCTTACAAAGCCCTTCCTGCCTGACAACCAACTAGACCCAGTATTAACTTCAGGACTGCTGCTGACTAGGAAGTCACTAGTTGAGGGTGCCTTTCTAAATGTAATGGTTGGTCTTGTGGGCACGGCATCTCGAATTTGTGGATCATTTAAAATGAAATGCCAGTTTTCCCTTATGATCTTGCTCAGACAATCTTTCTGTTTATTGTATGTTAAAATGAGTCTTAGATCATTGTTTTCCCCCATATGTGACTCTTTTTTTCTCAGAGTTTTTTCCCTGGTGTTCGACGGTTTAAACAAAAGGTCCTCTCGAGATAGTGTCCTAGTCTTTAGCATAGCTTTATCCACTGTTTGCTCTGCATATCCTCTCTCTAAGAAGCGCATTTTGCTATTCTGTTGTGCCTCAACAAGGTCTTTTTCATTGCTGCAGAAGCAATGGATCCTGAGCATCTCCCCATATGGGATGCTGCAAATGGTATGTTTTGGATGAAAACTAGATGAATGGAGTGTTGTGTTTCCTGCAGTATCTTTTCGGTGTAATTTCGTGTGTAATTGTTTCTGCGCAACATAAACCTCCACATCTAAGAAACAGATTGATTCCTTACTAACATTGCTGGTAAATTGCAAGTTTAAGTCGTTTTCATTGATCTGTATGACAAAATCTTCAACACTATTCATAGAGCCTTGCCAAATGATAAATAAATCATCTATATACCGGATCCATTTTACCACATGTTTTTTCACAATATCAGTATATTTAGTATTCAAAATGACTTCCTCCCACCACCCCATGTGGAGGCATGCGTAGCTTGGGGAAAAGCTTGCCCCCATAGCTACTCCCCTCACTTGTTGATAGACCTGTTGGTTAAATAAAAATAGTTGTTATCTAAACAGAATTGTATCAGACTAATAAGCAACTTGTTATGTTGGTAGTATTGAATCAGTCTCGAACCTAAAAAGTACTCAACCGCTCTTAATCCATCTTTGTGATTGATTGAGGTGTATAAATTCGCCACGTCCAATGTTAACAGTACATAATCTTCTTGCCACGAAAAGTTGTGTAACTGTTTTAAAAAATCTGTAGTATCTTGGACATAAGATGGCAGGTTTTTCACGAGGCTTTGTAGGAAATGGTCAATGTATATGGATACATTTTCTAATAAACTTTGTTTGGCTGATATTATTGGCCTTCCTGGTGGGTTTTTTATATTTTTATGGACCTTAGGTATAAAATAAATGGTTGGCGTTGTAGGATGGTCATTTTTCATAAATTTGTATTCATCTTGATTTATAAGGCCTGCACTCTTCCACGCCAGAAGTTTTTGTGTATAATTCATTCTGCGCTGTCTTAATTATTTGTTTATTTCCCAGCCTGTAGCAACTCCGGTCATTGAGTTGGGACATAGCCTCTTTCAGATATTGTTTCATGGGCCAAATTACAACGTTTCCCCCCTTGTCCGAATTTCGGATAACTATTGTATTGTTGTTGCGCAGTTTATTAACGAGTTGGTAGTATCTTTGTTGGTGGATGTTATATCTTCTTTTACTGGCTGCAGTTTTATAGTTTAACTTCTTTATTTCAGCAGTAATTGTCTCGTTAAATGTATCTATCGAATCTCTGGGTAGAATTGGCACAAACTTCGATTTTGGTTTAAATTCCGTGTAGGGCATTGCATTTGTTACTACCCCATGCTGCTCCATCAGTATTTGGGTGCTGCCAGGAGGTGATTCATTAATATCACTCTGTTGTAAAACTTGTAAATCCCCCATGAGATTAACATCCGCCGCTGTCAATGCTTGGTGTTGATTGCTTTGTTATCATTTGTCATCTGTGTATTGGTCTTGCTGTGTTTTAGTAAATAGAATTTCCTTCATTTCAATTTTCTTATGAATTGATAAATGTCTGCCCTTGTTTGTGGATAATCGAAATTCGATTCTGGGCAGTACGACAAACCCAATGCTAAGAGTTGTTCTTCTGCATTGTTGAGGTTAACATCCAACAGGTTGACAATTGTATTTTTACTGTGTGAGCTTCCATTTACTTGCGGCGCCAGTTCCTTGTGGCCGATTTTCTGTTGGATTCTTTTTTGTCGCTCACGTCTTCTTTTCCTTCGCTCTCGTCTCTTTTTGTTTGCCTCTGTTTTGTTTCATTTTCGGATTTCTCGGGCGCAATGTTAAGCGCCGTTCTTCCCTTAAAAAATGCAATTCCTCCGCTAATGTGTGTTTTGGTTTGCGTGGATTGGGACCTCCTGTTGCATCTTTGTTTTGTTCTACATCTGAACCACTGTCAATTGCTGAACTTATATATATATATATAAAAACAATACCCTTTCAGGCTTAGAGTGGCACATACATTATGCAAAAAAGAAGCAGAAAACTCTGGGTAGTTCTCAAGTTTAGCTGGAAAGCAGCTCCTGTATAGAGCACCCTCAACACCAGCGACACTCTAAATTTGCTCACCTCAAATGTCTGCTTTTCAATCAAAGTCTTTAAGCATAGGATTAGGAAAGTGCAATCCACGCCGAGATAGCAAGGCACAAAGGTTTTGCCATTTCTACAGCAAAGTTTTTAAGCATAGGATTAGCACAGTGCTATCGATGCCGAGCTGTAAAATGACAAAAGCCTTTTACCACTCCAGGCACAGTATTACAGCTTTGAATTGGTAAAATACATAGCAACCCTTGACACGTGTTTCGCTCTCATTAGAGCTTTTCAGAGAGGTATAGCTTTGTCCAGACACAAGGGAGCACCCAGTATAAGTGAAAACAATACCCTCTCAGGCTTAGAGTGACACATAAATTATGCAAAAAAGAAGCAGAAAACTCTGGGTAGTTCTCAAGTTTAGGTGGAAAGCAGCTCCTGTATAGACCACCATAAACACCAGCGACAATCTAAATTTGCTCACCTCAAATGTCTGTTTTTCTATCAAAGTCTTTAAGCATAGGATTAGCAAAGTGCCATCCACGCAGAGATAGAAAGGGGCAAAGTATTTTGCCATTTCTACATCAAAGTTTTTAAGCATAGAACTAGCACAGTGCTATCCATTTCAAGCAGTAAAATGACAAAAGCCTTTTGCATAGCGATATGTATTTTGTATACAATAACAACCTCAAAATGTTATTGGCAATCTTCCCACAATGTCCTTGTATACCTCGTCACATATTGTCACCACGTATCTGTTTGTACCCCAAACGTATCTTATGTATTCCGGCTTATGCGATTTCATACCACGGTTAACTCATCACTTTCTGTCACTATGTATTTGCATTTCCTCCAAATGTATCTAAAGTATATACTGCTAACTCCGTGAAGCACTCTGATGCACTCGAGTCAAGTATGATCTATATAAAATTCAATAAATAAAAAATAAAAAAATAACTCGCGCCCCCGCCATGCACAGTTTTTTCGGGAAAAATGTGACTGCAAATATTACATTGATTTTATCAATGATTTTATCAATGATTCCATGAGTGCTGTAGTATCTGGGGTAATTAGCAGTGCATGGCGAGGGCGCCAGTTATAGTTACCTTCGGGATCAAGTTATAGTTACTTGAAATAACTCTAACTATTTACAAACTAAAATAAATTAAAACATTTTATTGTAATACTAATACCTTATATGAATGCAATAACTAATGCATATTAAATTAATTGAAAAACTATATTAATGAAGACACTATAGCCTTATATCCCACTGCCGAAGGCTATACTGGTTGTTAAAGGTCCTGAACCTGAATTACAACGAAGGTGGGGGCCTTTAACAATCAGTATAGCCCGAGGCAGAAGGGCTGTAAGCTATTAGAATATTCCACCCTCTAAGGTTAGAATGTTCTAAATTTAAAAGGGAGAAACATAAAGACAGACATTGGAATGTCAGAGCTCCACCCTTATACCAGCCATAAGCCCGTAACTACTCCATTGTTTTCAATGGAGCTCTCAACATTCCAATGTTCTAATGTTATGAAAAATTATATTTAAAAAAAACAATATTAAATACAGTAGCGGTCGGTGGTGGGAGTGCCGCCGGGCGCTGACGTGGGGCGGGGGAGGGGCAGGGTGGGGGGTAGTAAACTACGGATTACAGGCAATTACAGGTAAGTACACATATAAATAAATAAAACGAATTTCGTTTCTCGCGCTGTATCGCCAAATGTGCTGCTGCGCGAGAAACGAAATTCGTCACCCCCACCACCGACCGCTACTGATTAAATACCTAAAAAAAACAATATTCTTCCCTTCTATATTTTGACAAATTATATTTTGAGTTGACAATATTTTTGACACGATATTCTTATATCACAATACCGTTTTGTTTAATATTTTGTCAGAATACACAAAAATCAATGCTTTTCATGGCCGTAGAGTTCCCAGATATACCCTAGATCAGAAAATCTGAAATGTAGCATCTTGTGCCCACCTCAACCCTGAAAGTCTTTGAGATCCCACCCGCGTGAGATCCTCATACAAAAACAACATTCCTCATGTTAAAACTAGCAGATATCTAGACTGACACCTAGAGACACTGGGGCCGATTCCGATTCGGGCCGGAAAAAGCACCGACCGACTCGGATCCGGAAAAAATACCGACCGACACGTACCCGTGGCGCACAACACGCCAAGTACGATGCAAGGCGCGAAAAATCCGACCGACACGTACCGAAACAAAGTCGACCGACCGAGCCGCACGGAAAACAGCAATCCGGCCGGAAAAACACGCGAATCCAACCGACCGACACGCACCCGGAACAAATCCGACCGAAACGTACACGCGAACTCCAAACCGCAAAGTACGATGCAAGGCGCGAAACCACGAGCGAGTCGGACGGAGGACAAGCCGTACGACCGACACGCATACAAAACCGAGCCGAAGCAACACAATACACCGCGACCGACGCGTACGCAGCATAGAAAACTGCACAAACACAGCGTGAACGAAACGGAGAACACCGTACGAGACCAATGCAGGGTCCGACTCGGTCACAAGAACGTTTCCAACATACACAAACAGCACAAAGGAAAAATCACCCAAAAAAGGCCAAACAAGCAATTACCAAGCCAATAAATACTGGGGGGTGGGGACAGAGAACAAAGACACACCCACAACTCCACCTATATAAAGGACACAAATCACTACCATGAGCCTTTGCAAATGCCATTCCACTGCCAGCACCCAAGAGAAAGCAACCACACACCCACAGCTCATCCCTCACACAAGCCACACACCATCAGCACACCAACAAATACCTACCTCACATACACCCAGCAAACACACACTCACACACCCTCACCTGCACACCAACACACACATCACCCACCATCACCACCCATCACCATGCCCCCAAGAAGAATCCCAAGTTCCTAGATAGTGAATTGGAAGTCATGGTAGACGAGATCCTCAGGGTGGAGCCACAGCTGTTTGGCACACTGGTCCAACAGACCCCCATGTCTCAGAAAACCAAGATGTGGGAGAGGATCATCAACAGGGTGAACGCCCAATCACCATGTCGGCACACAAAGACGAACATCCAGAACAGGTGGTATGACGTGCGCAGGAGGGTACGGGACATGCTGAAGAAAGACTACATCAACAGCCAATACACCGGCAGTGGCCCTCCTGCCAAGCCAATATACCTCAGGCCCTGGGAGGAGAAGGTGCGGGCCATCCTTCCGCCAGTGAGCGTATATGGACTAGAGGACATCCCAGAGCCTGGTGAGTACACAACAAATGTACACAATATACTGCCACAAAACACACACATCACTGTCAAGGGGAGAGTCAAACCATGCACTCATAGCAATTACACAGCAACTAGAACAGAATCATCCCAAAATGTGTATGTCAGTCAGATAAACACAACACATGCCATCAAAAAAGTCACATCCAACTGTGCCAACACATGTACAAACACAACCACAACTACAGCTAGGCAGTGGCACAAATAGAACTAACAAACACATGTAGCCACCACAACAACACCAACACACAGTGAAGACCACTCAAAGGAAGGAATTCTGTGTATGCTGGCCAAGTCAGTGTAGCCAATAGCATCATGGGAGTCGCAGTCACACATATTGCCCCCCACAACTGTCCCATCAACACCACCATGAACCATGCGCACATCACAGGGAGTGGAGAAGGACTCACAAGATGGCTGACACTGGCTACTGCTGTGGGGAGCACAAGGCCCTGCTGGCAACTGTGCACCAACAAACAGCAGGACACCACTGACTGACATCCTGAGAGACAACTTACACTCCCTGCAATGCAAGCACGTTCCATGGTGGGATAACTGGCTGGCTGGCTGGGTGGGAAGGAGGACTTGCAGCACTAACCATAGTCACAAGCACCTCCCCTCACACCCCCCCCAACACAAACTCCACAGTACCCACCTGGTAGAATGCAATGCCCTCCATCCTAACACAAGATCCCACAAAGAACCACCACCCTGGGTTATGTTGTGTGAAGCACAGGGACACTCTTGGGACTCTTAGCCAAACAACTGCCAGGACAACACTCCCAGCCATCCTGTCAGCACAGCCAGCCCACCCCACAGGGAAGCAGAATCAAAAGGAAGGAAGCATGGGCATGCTGGGAAGGGGGTGGAGGCAATAGCATGATGGGAGTCGTAGTCACTGATATTGGTCACCCCCACAACTGTCCCATCAACACCACCCTGAACCATGCTCACATCACAGGGAGTGGAGAAGGACTCACAAGATGGCTGACACTGGCTACTGCTGTGGGGAGCACAAGGCCCTGCTGGCAACTGTGCACCAACAAACAGCAGGACACCACTGACGGACATCCTGAGAGACAACTTACACTCCCTGCAATGCAAGCACGTTCCATGGTGGGATATCTGGCTGGCTGGGTGGGAAGGGGGACTTGCAGCACTGACCATAGTCACAAGCACCTCCCCTCACACACCCCCCAACACAAACTCCACAGAACCCACCTGGTAGAATGCAATGCCCCCCATCCTAACACAAGATCCCACAAAGAACCACCACCCTGGGTTATGTTGTGTGAAGCACAGGGACACTCTTGGGACTTCTAGCCAAACAACTGCCAGGACAACACTCCCAGCCATCCTGTCAGCACAGCCAGCCCACCCCACAGGGAAGCAGAGTCAAAAGGAAGGAAGCATGGGCATGCTGGGAAGGGGGAGGAGGCAATAGCATGATGGGAGTCGTAGTCACAGCTCTACATCCCCCACCATATGGCCCAGCAAGCTCACACTCACGCATGCACATCCCACAGAGAGTGGAAAGGCCCATAAAAGATGTCTGACACTGTTGCTGTGTCGTGGGGAGCACAAAGGCATGCTGGGTACTGCACACCAACCAACAGCAGGACACCACTGTCAGCCATCTTGCCATTGCTCTCACACCCACACACACTGAACTCCACACAAAAGCAAGTAAGTATGGGAATGCTGGGAAGTGGGGTGGAGGCAATGGCATGATGGGAGTCGTAGTCACAGACATAGCTCACCCCCACAACTGTCCCATCAACACCACCCTGAACCATGCTCACATCACAGGGAGTGGAGAAGGACTCACAAGATGGCTGACACTGGCTACTGCTGTGGGGAGCACAAGGCCCTGCTGGCAACTGTGCACCAACAAACAGCAGGACACCACTGACTGACATCCTGAGAGACAACTTACACTCCCTGCAATGCAAGCACGTTCCATGGTGGGATAACTGGCTGGCTGGCTGGGTGGGAAGGAGGACTTGCAGCACTAACCATAGTCACAAGCACCTCCCCTCACACACACCCCAACACAAACTCCACAGTACCCACCTGGTAGAATGCAATGCCCTCCATCCTAATACAAGATCCCACAAAGAACCACCACCCTGGGTTATGTTGTGTGAAGCACAGGGACACTCTTGGGACTCTTAGCCAAACAACTGCCAGGACAACACTCCCAGCCATCCTGTCAGCAGAGCCAGCCCACCCCACAGGGAAGCAGAATCAAAAGGAAGGAAGCATGGGCATGCTGGGAAGGGGGGTGGAGGCAATAGCATGATGGGAGTCGTAGTCACTGATATTGGTCACCCCCACAACTGTCCCATCAACACCACCCTGAACAATGCTCACATCACAGGGAGTGGAGAAGGACTCACAAGATGGCTGACACTGGCTACTGCTGTGGGGAGCACAAGGCCCTGCAGGCAAATGTGCACCAACAAACAGCAGGACACCACTGACTGACATCCTGAGAGACAACTTACACTCCCTGCAACGCAAGCACGTTCCATGGTGGGATAACTGACTGGCTGGGTGGGTGGGAAGGAGGGCCGGCTGTCAAACAAACACAACCAATGCAGACCATGTTCACACCCCAGAAAATACATAGAAATGCCCAAATAATGCAGGACAATGTGCCACACCAATATCAACCCCTGACTGTGACGACTTAGGACAATGCAATGTACAGGCCCGCACCCAGAGGCACAGTCACAACTGTCATGTGTGTCAACCATTGATGCCTGCAGAAACATGACATACATTGTTTGTGTCTCCCAAAAACAGGTGATGATGGGGACACAGCAGCAGACGCTGAGGAGTCCCAGTCCCAGGCTCAAGAGGATGCCGAGCTCACTGGCGTCGTACAGCCTCTGTCCTCCTCGGACGATGAAGAACAACCTGGCACATCCGGTGCAAGTCAACATGCAGCACCAGCAGGACCACCAGCTGCAGCACCAGCAGGACCACCAGCTGCACCCCCTGCACCCACCCCTCCAACGACTGTCACCACGAATACCATCCCTGCCGACATGGACAGAACAAGGAGCAACACCAGCACAGTGACCCTGGACCAACCTGGGGCCATGGACACCACCACCACCACCAACCCCCAATGTGGACCAGGGTTATCTGTGCGTGCCACTGCACACACTGCACATGTCAGCAGGGGTGGTGGGAGGGGTGGGAGACAGAGGTCGCTGCTTGCAGACGTTGCTGGTGTGCATGATGACCCACAACTGGTACGCATAGCTGATGCGTACCAGTCCAGCACCGGAGAGCTCAGCCAGGTAGTGGGGCTCCTCGGAGACATTAAACAGCAGCAGGCTGCCCATCATGCCCGCTTGGACTCCCACATGTCCCACGTGGAGTCACACATGTCCCGTGTGGACTCACACATGTCCCGCGTGGAGTCCAAGTGGGATGCACTGCATGAGATGACGGCGGTGCACAGGGACATTTTACAATGCCTCCGCCAGATGAACAGCAACCAGTCCACACCTCCCTGTGTGCCAACAACATCTGGTGCCGAACAAACTGCAACTGCCACAGGGAGGGAGGAGGACTCTGGCGGAGAGTCCCCTGCACCGCAGCAGCCTGTACTTGAGGGCCCCCCCCCAAGAAGAGGGGTCGTCCGAGGAGGGAAAAGTGAGAGGCCGATGGCCAAGCGCAACTCCCAGGAAGCCTGAACCTGTTCTGGATGTTCGCCTTTGTGCACAGACTGTTCACCCTGTTGACGGCAACACTATTCCCACACATTGCATGGGGAGTACAAGTTGGACCAATGTGTGCGACAACTGTGGCCCCGATACTGGGGATCCTGTCTACCCGGACTTTCAATTCACCTAGGAACTTGGGATTGCAAGATTTATGTACAGCACAACCCATCCTATGCACTATTAACACAAATGTATCACAATAAACACACTAATACACCATACTTGCCTCTGTCGTGATTCCAACGTGGGTGCTGTTATGGGGATGATGAACTGCAAAATTACACTGTGTATGCGAACTGCAACAGCAAGGACAACACAGGCATGTGAGTACAGGCAACGTGACACACATGAGGGAGACACACCACCAGGGCTACACAACACATACACACCTAGGCCATCTGACTCATTGCCTACACTGATGTTGCCAGGGAAGACGGTGCAATGCACAGACACCACACATATAACTCTGCCAAGATCTGGAATGCACTCCCCCTCCGTATGCGGACGGAACCTAATCTCCTGTCCTTCCGCAAACTCCTAAAAACTTTTCTCTTTAATAACCACTGAGTCCTCCTTCTGTCTGCGTTTCGTCCACAGCGCTGGGATGCCTCAGGGTAGCTATTGCGCTATATAAATGTTTTTTTCATTTCATTTCATTTCATTTCATTCCCAGTTGTAGTCAAGTAGCCCACAGGTGCAGTAAGCAATTGGCAGTCAAATGTGTGACCACAGACAACGCACATCACAAAGTGAAGCACAGGTTTATTACACAGTTGCAACATGCCGTAACCACTACAGATGCAAGGTAACCCCACCTGGCAGCGGGCACACAGTCAACAACTGTAGACGGAAGGAAGTCCATGGGTGTGGCGCACATCACCTGTAGGGACACAACAGCTACCAGCCTGGATGTGCAATCACGTCGTCGGTGGACACAGTTGACCAAACGAATCTGAAAGTACCCTGTGAAGGACAGAAATGACACACAGTCAAAAGCAATGGAGTACAGGACAGAACAGCAAAACTCATGCACAATACATGTTACAAGATACCCACCCAGAACCAAGTTAGCATGTCAACACTGTTGGGGAGTACAGCCCACCTGTCACCACACATCGCAACACACATCCAGTCAAGTAGCCCATTGACACACTCCAACAGCACCAGAGCACCACCCACACATCATGCCAACTCACATCATTGACATGACACCTCAGGATACTCACATTCAGCTAAAGAAGTTGGTGATGAGCTGTGTTCGGACATCACCATCACCATCATCATCATCATTGTCACTGGCATCGTAGTCCAGGCCAGGATCCTCCACAGGTGGCGGATGTTGGTCATTGTCATCCTGGATGAGAGGCAACTCCTTCCGCACTGCCAGGTTGTGGAGCATGCAGCAGACGATGATAATCTTGCACACTTTCGCAGGGGCATATGGGAGGGACCCTCCGGTCTTGTCCAGGCAGCGGAAGCGGCTCTTCAGGAGACCAAAGGTCCGCTCAATCACTCTCCTGGTCCGACCATGTGCCTCATTGTAGCGCATCTGGGCAGGTGTCACAGGGTTCCTGAGGGGTGTCAGCAACCACGGCATGTTGGGGTATCCCGAGTCACCTACGGACAGACAAGTGCACATTAGCTGACTTGGAAAAGTGGGCGGAATACTACAGATCAGATCACACACAATGGCACAAAGTCAGTACACACCGACAAGCCAGGCACGCTGGTTCTGCATCTGTGCCATCATCCTGGGGATGCAACTACTCCTCATCACAAAGGCATCGTGTGCTGAACCAGGGAAACGGGCACACACGTGTGTGATGGTCATGTCTGCAAGACACACCACCAGTGCATTGACCGAGTGGTAGTGCTTGCGGTTCCTGTAGGCCTGCTCCTGGGCCTGTGGTGGTACCAAAGCCACATGTGTCCCATCAATGGAGCCAATTACATGCGGCATCCTCCCCAGGGCATAAAAGTCACTCTTCACGTCAGTGAGTCGTCGCAGTCTAGGGAAATAGATTTACCGGTTCAGGAAGAGCAACACTGCCGCCAAAACATCGCGGAGCACACGGCTGAACATCGTCTGTGACATCCCACCAGCAGTCGCCACAGTATGTTGGAAGGTACCAGTGGCAAAGAAGTGTAGGGCTGCCATCACCTTCACCTTGGGGGCCAGCGCTGTAGGATACGGCCGGCCAGGCTGCAAATGTGGGGACAACTGCACTGCCAAATCCTCAATCAGCTGCCTGGTGAAGCGGTACCGTCGGATGCTGTCCCGTTCCACCATCGTTGCCAGGTCTGGGAATGGCCGATGGACAGCAGGAGCCCTGCAGTGCAGAGGAGAAGTAAGCAAGATTGTCAGTCACCCCACATATGCGGCATTGAACACACTCAAGATCCCAACATACATCATTATGAGGCACAACTACATGAAGTGTGCAGTACCGGAAGGACATGTATGGTACATACATGGCCAACATCTGTCAACACGGTCCAACAGGTGGCATCAATTAGTCCCAGGTTGGCCCATTGGATATCATGAGGCCGTGTCACAGTTCCCATCTCCTGCTGCCATGTCACAATAACCCCCCACAGTGACATGTGAGGACAGATGTGCCCCAGGCACCACAGCTCAACGACAGGTACATTCCCAGGGATCCTGTAATGCCACATGGACACTGGCATTACATGGAGTATCATGTATACACCACAGCAAAACAACCATGACCCCCACAGGTAGTGGCCCCACTTGCCACGGCAGGACAGACATGGACGTCTGTGACACACACGCACAACATCAGAGTCCATGCACACACAACGTGGATGTGGAGACTGTCTCCCATTGTGCACATGAAATCAGAGACATTGTAAACACAACATGCACAAAGAATGTGGAGGACCATCACTATTGTGCCACTGGGACACCCTGGCTCAAACATACCGTCCCACATGGGACTCACGGGGTATGTGACATGACATACACATACACCACTGTGAAATGTGACCATGGCACATGCACAGATATGAACAGTTGCACATCACAGTGGTCACGTACACGTAACACCCAGGATCCTGTCCCCATGAACACGTGCACAGCCTGGGGGTGGCTGCCCACAGGTGACACCCACAGGACAACATGTACACCAACATACACACAATAGGAAATGCATCCTTACATGCCTTATGATAAGGTTTGGACAGGCTGTCGTGATGTAGGTGTGCCCCTCACTCCCTGGGAGCTATCTGTGGCTGGCATATGTCCATCTGAGACAGGCATGCTGACATATGCCAGTCACATGTACAGTGATGCGTTGTACCGCAATGGACCGATCGGTGCCTCCGGCCGGCCCATTGCATTCAATGTGTGCAAGTACGCGTTGTACCCCTGTGCGCGTTGAACCGCAATGGACCGATCGGTGCCTCCGGCCGGCCCATTGCATTCAATGTGTGCGGGTACGCGTTGTACCCCTGTGCGCGTTGTACCGCAATGGACCGATCGGTGCCTCCGGCCGGCCCATTGCATTCAATGTGTGCGGGTACGCGTTGTACCCCTGTGCGCGTTGTACCGCAATGGACTGATCGGTGCCTCCGGCCGGCCCATTGCATTCAATGTGTGCGGGTACGCGTTGTACCCCTGTGCGCGTTGTACCGCAATGGACCGATCGGTGCCTCCGGCCGGCCCATTGCATTCAATGTGTGCGGGTACGCGTTGTACCCCTGTGCGCATTGTACCGCAATGGACCGATCGGTGCCTCCGGCCGGCCCATTGCATTCAATGTGTGCGGGTACGCGTTGTACCCCTGTGCGCGTTGTACCGCAATGGACCGATCGGTGCCTCCGGCCGGCCCATTGCATTCAATGTGTGCGGGTACGCGTTGTACCTCTGTGCGCGTTGTACACGCAATGGACCGATCGGTGCCTCCGGCCGGCCCATTGCATTCAATGTGTGCGGGTACGCGTTGTACCCCTGTGCGCGTTGTACCGCAATGGACCGATCGGTGCCTCCGGCCGGCCCATTGCATTCAATGTGTGCGGGTACGCGTCGTCCCCCTGTGCGCGTTGTACCGCAATGGACCGATCGGTGCACACCCATTGACAATGGGCTTGCCTGGCAACGGACGCGTTTTCGAATTTCGAACGAGTCGGTTGCTGGAAATTCAGTTGGTCACCCACAACAATGTTGCAAAATCATGTATGCCATGAAGTTGAGGATTTGAAGGATGCTGTGGGCGTGTTTTGGTGCTGCTATTCCATGGATTGGCCAGATTCAGAAGATGCAAACGACTTGGACCTATCACTTTGGACACAAGGGACAGTATCTGCCTCTCCAGCACATATATATTGCTGGCTGTTCCCCTGAGAGCTCACTTGCCTGCACTACATGCTCCAGGACGACATCTGCCACTGCACTGCTGCTGTCTCTGCCCCTCTGGACCCTGCAATGGCACGTACTGTGGAGAGAGCCCCAGCCTTCAGCCTTGAAGAGAACCAGGCCCTACTGGACAGCCTACTTCCACAGTACAGCAAGCTGTATGGGACACCAGGGGAGCAGGTGAGTGTTCTGTGCACTGCCTTTCTGAATGTGCATTTTGTGTGACTAGCAAGGCTGAGAGTCTGCACGCCACTGGCTAGCAGGCTCACTGAGTAGTTGTCACCCCCCATAGTGTGTAGTGACTTGCACTGGACAGGTATGGTGCAGTGACAGTGCATTTGAACATGGTTTTACTTCCCATGCAATGATACCATGTAGTGACGTCTGGCAAACTGTCCATGGTCAGCTTTGCACTGCCTGTGTACATCATGTGCCCCTGTGATTGAGACATGTATATACAACTGTGTCATGCATGGATATGTTGCATGTGTGGTAATGGCCTTTTCACTTTGTCATCCTGACAGGTTAATGCCCATCGGAAGCAAGAAATCTGGAAGGACATCGTCCGGGCTGTCCGGTCCGTGGGGGTCTACAAGCGCCGGATCCGCAACTGCCAGAAGAGGTGGCAGGACCTTCGGGGCTGGACCCGGAGGATTGCACGGGTCCAGCTGAAGCTGTCGCCTCCTCGCAGGAGGGGCGGAACACGGACCCTGTCCCCCCACATGCTCCAGATCCTGGCGGTGGTGATTCCAGACCTGGATGGGCAGCTGAAGGCCAGACAGCAGCAAGGAGGGGTGAGTCAAAGACTGCACTGTGAACTCTGTATTACATGCTTTGTGCCCTCCTCTGGCCTGGTTCAACTGCCACAGTGCAGCAGTCATGTTGTCCAGGAGCCATGTCCCTCTATTGTGCACTGCCCACTGCTCATCTGATACCCAGGTGTGGCCCTTACATTCAGGGAATTGTGTCACTTGGGACTGTGTCCTTGCAGTTTGCTTCACTAAAGGTGGGGGACAGCATCTGTTTCCCTAACTCTGTTGTGGGCATCATGGGTGGGTCCATTGTTCACACAACGCCTGGGTTTGGACATGTGATCTGCGTGTTGCTTTGATATGCGGTCCACTTGCTGAGCTGAGCCACCACATGTGCCTGGGGTATGTGGCACACGCCCATGCAGCGGGTGGGAACAATGTTTGGGCCCCAGGAGTGTGCAGATTACGTGTGTCACACATACATAGCCAGCTATGCACTGTCCAGGGCACATCCCTCATTCATGTGGAGCAGGACAGTCATGCCTACTCCAGGCCATGCAATGCACTCTGTACTCCCACTCCCGTGTATCAGCTGACACATTGTGCACAGTGATTTGACCCCTCAGGTGTCTGCCTCTGTGTCAGTGTGCTGTGGATTAGTTGCCAGGACTGCTGGGGTGTTTCTTGGTAGGGGCTCAGCATGCCCCTGGAGATGTGACCATAGGAGACGATACTTGTGTGTCACATAGGTGTTTGATCAGCTGCCCGTGCAGACTGGGGTATGCGAATGTGAAGTTCAGGCAGCTGTTCCCCATTCACAGCAAATTGTGAGGGGCTCAGGTTCCGAGGGTAGTGTCACAGGTCTCCCATATGTCCAATAGGTGTGACCTGGACAGATGAGGGTTAAGATGATGTGTTGTGTGGGGGATGTACATGTGCACTTGTGCAGCTCCAGGACTTGCATTCCCCATGACCTACTATTGTGACACAGTGCATAGTGTTGTTGTCTGGCTGCCAAGTCATACATCACTGTGACAGTGATGTATGACTTAGCAGTCAGGCCTCTGCCATGGCATGTGTCAACTTATTGGTGGTCCTGCAGGGGAGTGACATGTGCTACATGCACACCATAGTGGCGCTGGCTATCAGGACATGGGTGCATCATGGTGTCTGTCGCTGGTATGCATCACATGCATTTCCTATTTGACTCTGGGCATCCCTTTCATCCGGAAACCTGTACTGACTCAGTGGCAAGAGCTGTGATGTGTCCACACCGTGTCCTCTGCACTGTCCAACTACTGTGTACTTGGTGCATGTGTCCACACTGGGGTGTTGCAATCCAACAGACACCAGACAGATGGGTGCAAGGCCATGTGGGATGTGAGTGCCATGCTTGGCATCAGACTGACAATTGGCTTCTCCTGTTCAGTTAGGGCACTTTTAGCAATGTACAACTAATGATGCCAGGGCTTGCTCTGTGATGTGCTGTGCTCACAGTGGTGTGTGCGTTTGGTGCAGGTGACTGATGTCTGTCTGTTTCCCCATTGTTTGCAGATACATCCACGGCCACGGAAGGGGACAGCTCCATGGACCAGGAGGAGCCAGAGAGCCAGACTGGGTCAGCAGCCGAGGAGTGGTCGGAGGGACCCAGTGGCACGGAGGGCGAGGGGAGCCACACCGAGGAGTCCTCAGCACCATCCACCTCAGCTGAGGACCAGAGCAACTCGGAGGATGACTCCCTTGTGGAGGCGGGTGTCAGCAGCCACCACACCCCAGCTAGTGTTGCTGTCCCCGCCACCACCAGCACCACCACCGCCCTCCCATCGGCTCCCATTCCCAAGGTCCGTGGAGGCTCCCATGTTCGGGAGCGTGTCTCCTTTGGCCCAGGCACCGCACCCCCTGCCCCTGTGTCCCCTGCTGCCCTGAGTGAGGAGTCTGTGTACCTCCTTCGCCAGCTCCATGTAGGGCAGACAGCCATGCTGAGTGTCCTCCATGCGCACACCGCACTGTTGACTCAGCTGGTGTCGTTCATGGAGGGCATCTCATCGGGCATGTCTGACCTACAGAGGGGCAACAGGTCCATGGACTCCTCCCTGACGGCAGCAGTGTCCCTCCTCAGACAGTCCCTCACCCCTCCTGCCTCTGCTCCATCCACACTCCCCAGCACCTTGCCCGTCCCAAGCACACACACACCGGCACAGGCACACACCAGCACACACACATCCAGCACACAGACACACACGCCACAAACTAAACGCACACGCACGCACAGTCAGGGGACTGAAACCAGACTCACAGGGGATGGGGCCCTGGTACACACACACGCATCCACGGGCACTGCACAGTCCTCAGTTGCCTCTCCCTCCAAAGCACCCTCCCTTGCCTCACCTGCAACCCCAAAGACCCAGCGCCTCTTCCTCAGTGACCTCGGCCTCTTCCCCTCCGATCCAGCTGCCCCAGCATCCAGGGGGAAGAGGAAGCCCCCCACACGGAGCAGAGTGCCCCTCGCCCCCGGACACCCTCCCCCAGGCGCAGACAGACTGAGGCCCCCACCCGCAAGTCCCCCCGGAGTGCTAAGAGCAAGACCCCGCCGCCGCCCTGCAGCTCAAGCACCAGGTCTCCTTCCTCCATCCCTCAGGCCCCCACTCCACAGGTGCCCCCACCACACCCTGCCCCAGGTTCCCCCACCCACAGATATACCATCCCCAAGAGGCTCCGGCCTTCTCCCCTGCCACTTGCTCTCCCGGCACCACACCCCCGCTGCGCTTGTCTGTGCCACTGATGTGGTGAGGGTGTCCTCCCCCTCTGTCCAGCCCACCTTGCCTGTTCCCCATTCTCCTCCCCTGGTGGTAGGCACTGCAGTGGAGTCCACTACCACCCTGTCTGACTTGGGCACTGCAGTGGCGGACCTGTCCACTCCATCTGCAGGGTCCACTGCAGTCGTGCCGGCACCCACAACATCTGAGCCATGCCCCCAGTTGTGCCGGCACACACCATGTCAGACACCTCCACTGCAGTTGTCAGTGGCTCTTCAGCACCCACCACCCCTTCCCTGCTTCCTCCTGGTGAGCCCTGATCCTGTCCCTGCGGTTACTGGCCTACCCCCCCCCGGTTGCCCCTCCTAGTGGATTGTCCCTGGTTTTGTGCAGGCATGTGTAGGGTGGCATCTGCCACTGTCACCCACGTGTGACTTTGTTGATGGACTGGCCATTGACCTTTGTTTATGTTCTACCGGACTTCTACTTTTAATGCCACATATGCTGAATAAAGCAACTTTCTGTTCTCTAGTGCTTTTGCTTCTGATGTACATGATGTTGATGATGCTAACAATGCCCTTGCTGCAGTGATGGTGATATTTGGTCTCTTGATAATGAAGTGTTACTGTGCAGGAACCCATGTGGTCCAGGGGGAATGTGTCCTATCCTGTGGTGTATCCATGTCATCCATAGCAGCATCTGAGGGTGTCATGTGTTCAGTATTTGGCAATGAGATTTCCTACTTAGATTGGCAACTTCACATCTGTGGCTTCCACCCCTGCACATCTGTTGTGCCTGCCATTGTTCTATTCGTCTACTTCCCTGACCGTGTGGCCATCTCCAGTGAACATGCAGGTTTGGGCATCAATGGGGAAGGACTCATCTGTGTTGTCAGTGCAACATTGCTATACAAGTGTGTTGGATCTGTGCTGATGATTCCGTTGGCACTTCCATGACCAGGCTGATGGGACGGGAGCCCTCATTTGGTGCTAATTGTTCATTGTGTGTCCCATTGCTGCCATGGTATGGTATCTGTTCGCCTCACATCTGCAGTCTCCACAGGGTATCTGCATGTGTGTGCCCATTGGTGCAAATATGTGGGTCTGCATTCGGATGGTCACTTCTGTCATTGTGTCATTGATGATTGTTGACGGTGTCAGCCCCCATGGGTGTTGTTTGTCTGCACATGGCCAAAGTTATGTCTTATTTGCACTGCAGGATTTGGCTCCCCCAATTTATGTTGCAATGGGACACATACACTACTTTGCCACTGATGTGTTTGTTGTTCTGTGACCAGGAATCATCCATGCAGTTTGGCAGTTGCACCTCTTACTTTGTCAACACTTACCTTTTGGTCACTGTGATGATGGGGGTTTGGACCCCATTGCCACAATGTTCAAAATGTGCTGCAGCTATGGACCCCACACTTGCCTTTTGGTCACTGTGATGATGGGGGTTTGGACCCCATTGCCACAATGTTCAAAATGTGCTGCAGCTAAGGACCCCACACTTACCTTTTGGTCACTGTGATGATGGGTGTTTGGACCCCATTGCCACAATGTTCAAAATGTGCTGCAGCTATGGACCCCACACTTGCCTTTTGGTCACTGTGATGATGGGGGTTTGGACCCCATTGCCACAATGTTCAAAATGTGCTGCAGCTATGGACCCCACACTTACCTTTTGGTCACTGTGATGATGGGGGTTTGGACCCCATTGCCACAATGTTCAAAATGTGCTGCAGCTATGGACCCCACACTTGCCTTTTGGTCACTGTGATGATGGGTGTTTGGACCCCATTGCCACAATGTTCAAGATGTGCTGCAGCTATGGACCCCACACTTGCCTTTTGGTCACTGTGATGATGGGGGTTTGGACCCCATTGCCACAATGTTCAAAATGTGCTGCAGCTATGGACCCCACACTTACCTTTCGGTCACTGTGATGATGGGTGTTTGGACCCCATTGCCACAATGTTCAAAATGTGCTGCAGCTATGGACCCCACACTTGCCTTTTGGTCACTGTGATGATGGGGGTTTGGACCCCATTGCCACAATGGTCATGGCCTGCTTGCGTTGTGTGTGCCACACACATATTTGTGTGGCACATGTGCTAGGGGGTCACATTGTATGTTAGAAGTCATGTTCGGTGTTGTAGGCATTTGACACAGTCTACACACGCTTGTCATGGTGTTGGGGGGATGTCTTCTTCTTGCATTCCCTAGGTTGTGTTGTGCTGGTTGTGTCATGCATTGTCCATCCTATGGGTGGGGGTGGTAGTGGTGGTAGGCATCCTGCCCCCCCTGGGTGAGGGTGGTAGTAGTGGTGGGCATCCTGCCCACCCTGGGTGAGGGTGGTAGTAGTGGTAGGCATCCTGCCCCCTGGCTGAGGGTGGTAGTAGTGGTAGGCATCCTACCCCCCTGGGTGAGGGTGGTAGTAGTGGTAGGCATCCTGCCCCCCTGGCTAAGGGTGGTAGTAGTGGTAGGCATCCTGCCCCCCTGGCTAAGGGTGGTAGTAGTGGTAGGCATCCAGCCCACCCTGGCTGAGGGTGGTAGTAGTGGTAGGCATCCTGCCCCCTGGGTGAGGGTGGTAGTAGTGGTAGGCATCCTGCCCCCCTGGGTGAGGGTGGTAGTAGTGGTAGGCATCCTGCCCCCTGGCTAAGGGTGGTAGTAGTGGTAGGCATCCTGCCCCCCTGGCTAAGGGTGGTAGTAGTGGTAGGCATCCTGCCCCCTGGGTGAGGGTGGTAGTAGTGGTAGGCATCCTGCCCCCCTGGGTGAGGGTGGTAGTAGTGGTAGGCATCCTGCCCCCCTGGGTGAGGGTGGTAGTAGTGGTAGGCATCCTGCCCCCTGGCTAAGGGTGGTAGTAGTGGTAGGCATCCTGCCCCCCTGGCTGAGGGTGGTAGTAGTGGTAGGCATCCAGCCCCCCTGGGTAAGGGTGGTAGTGGTGGTAGGCATCCTGCCCCCTGGGTAGGGGTGGTGGTGCACATTCAGGCCCCTGTGTGCATATGTGGCATTGGTGATGGGCATCCCGCCCCTATGGTGCTGCTGTTGCTGGTGTAAGTATATTCTGCATCCCTGTGTGTGTGTGTGATGTGTTGTGTACGTGTTGTATGTGTTTTGTGGTTGGTGTCTGGCTTACCTTCTGCGCCGTACGCGTCCGTGCCTGTTCCGGTAGTATATGTAGAATATTGGTATGATCGGGACGAAGGGATTCATGGTTGGTTCGTGTTGTTCGTCCTTCTCGTTGCTTCGCGTCGTCCTCGTCGCTTCGCCTCGTCCTCGTCGCTTCGCGTCGTCTTCGTCGCTGCCGTGTTTGTCTCGGAGCCGTGGATCGTGTTGTGGCGCGAATCGGAGCTTATGTGCGCCTCTCCCGGATGCTTTGATGTGCCGTGCGTAGCGACGGGTTCGGCGCGTACGGAAATCGCATCGTACTTGTCCGGCCGGACGGGGCTGCATTTTTCCTTCCGTGCGACTCGATTCGGCGTTTCCGGATTCGCGTCGGTCGGAGAACAGGACCTGGTTTGGGTGAGTACGGCTCGGCCGGATTCTTTGCTGTTGTGCGCATCGTACTTGCTCGTTCGGTGTGCTGTACGGATCGGTCGGGAAACAGGCTTTCGCATGGCTTTTTTCCCGACCGAATGGTATTGGGTTCGCCTCCGACTGAGATCGGAATCGGCCCCACTGACTTAAGGCCACTCAACACTAAGGGCCCGATTCTGATGCGGGTTGGAAAAGCTTCCCGACCGAATCGGTTGGGAAATGGTTTCCGACCCACTCGGATCGGGAAAGTCCAACCGGCAGAGTAGGATGCATCCGGATGTTTCCAGATACGATTTGGTTGAACTCCCATTGACTTCAATGGGAACATTTGTTCCTAACCGCATCAGAATTGGGCCCTCGGTCGGGAAGACACGTTCCCGATCCGATTTGGAAGGAGCAAATGCCGTTAGGAGGCCTTCCTAACCGCATCAGAATCAGGCCATCGGTCGGGAAGCTTTTCCAACCCGCATCAGAATCGGGCCCTAAATATACTAAACATGCTAGGGCATGTAGACAGCAGTACGTTTTGTCCCTTTGCTTACACGCCTGTCCCATAGTGGGTAGAATCAGGCCGACAGTTCTACTAGTGGGATATCACCATTCCAGGGATGATGTTGCCGGAAGGGTCATAAAGTCTGTTTTCCGGGAATAGTTTGTTTGCAGGAACACAGTGGGCAAGAGGGGCATTGCTTCCTGACATTGAGAAGCCCATAAGCAAGCCTGTCAACTGAAGAGTGGACTGAAGTTTAAACAGAAGTGGCATTCCGACACCTGAAGTGGCCTGATTGTTTTCCATCAAAGCTAGGAGCACAATTTAAAAAAAAAAATTCTATTTGTTCATTCATCTAAACCGCCATATGTAAAAAATGAGGTATTAAAAGCACTCTACGGTCGGATTCTTGAATAGCTCAAGCCTGAAATTTAAAGCTGGTTCGGGAAACCCTGTTAAAAGAAAGTTATTTAAAAATTAAAATGACAACAGCATAATGTGAATGAATGAATGAAACAGCACTTATAAAGCGCGTAGCTACCCGGAGGCATCCCAGCGCTGAAGCGGTTAGACTGAAGCATCAAGAATCACTTAAGGGAAGAGCCACATTTTTAGCAACTTACGAAAGGCCATATGATTGGATTCCTTTCGTAGATGCAGAGGGAGGGAGTTCCATAGTTTGGTGGCATTGTAGGAGAATAACCGACCGCCGCTTCTGGCCCTCTTAATTCTAGGAACGACGGCCAAGTGTAGCTCATCTCAGCGCAGCCGCCTGTTCGCTCGATAGGGTTGGACCATGGACGAGTTAATCGCTGGTTCATTTCCTCCTAACATCTTGTGAGTGATGCACAAAGCCTTGAAGTGAACTCTCTCCCGAAAAGGGAGCCAGTGCAGAGATTTCATGGCAGGTTTTGCAGACTGTCGGTTCGGAATCCCCACGAGAATTCTTGCGGCGCAGTTCTGCACTGTTTGGAGTTTAGCGAGGACAGAACTCGGCGCACCAAGGTATAGGGCATTCCCATAGTCCAGGTGTGAAAGTATAAGAGCCTGGACCATAAGCTTTCTTGCCTGGAAGGGAAGCAGTGGGAGCACTTTGCGAAGCATCCTTATGATGCCAAAGCAGGAGGCCACAACCTTCCTAGCCTGGACTTTGAAGCTAAGGTCTCGGTCCAGCCAAATGCCCAAGTTCTTTATCTCTGACTTAGGGGCAGGACCCATAAAGGCTGGCCACATAGTGTCCGCTTTAAAAAGAGAAGGATTGCCAAGGAGCATCAGCTCAGTCTTGTCACCATTCAGTTTTAAATGCGAGTGTTTCATCCATTTGGCTACTTCTTCAAGGCAAGGACAGAGGCCAGTAGAAGCCTTGTCTGAATGGTTCACCGCTACAACCAGTTGGGTATCATCCGCGTAAGTCACTATGTGAACCCCAAAGGGAAGAACAATGTCCGCAAGAGGAGCCATATAAATATTAAAAAGGGTGGGGCTCAGAGACGATCCCTGAGGGACCCCACAGTGGAGAGGCAAAGATTTTGAAATGACCTCACCCTCGAACACCTGGAAAGATCTTTCCTCCAGAAAGGATTGCAGCCATGTTAAGGCTACTCCGGTCACCCCCAAACTTCTGAGCAGTTGGACCAGAATATGGTGGTTGACCGTGTCGAAGGCTGCACTGAGATCTAAAAGAATCACAGCTGAGGAGCCTCCTGCATCGAGAATCTTTCTGGAATCTTCAACAACTGCTAACAAAGCCGTTTCTGTTCCTTGGCACGGGCTTGGAAGCCGGTTTCAGAGGAATGGAGAAGGTTATGAGATTCCAAAAACATGGAGAATGCCGAATTAACATGTTTCTCCGCTATTTTGCTAATCCCTGGGAGGAGCGAAATGGGGCGATAATTACTTAGACAATCTGGGTCCAGGCTTGGTTTTTTCAAGAGAGATTTCACCATAGCTCTTTTCCACAAAGGTGGGACCACACCAGCGGAGATCGAGGAATTGATCAAATCCAGGATAATCGGACCAACCGATTCGACTGCCTGCTTCAGAATCTTGGGAGGGGCAGGGTCTCTAGGCGACCCGCTCTTGACGAGTGCTGAAATGGCCTGGAATGACTCGCAATTCATTAGGGGAAAGGCTTCCAGGGAGTGTTCCCTGCTGTATTGGCCAGTCTCCTCTGAATAAAGATTGTTATGACTGTCAGCCAGGGAGAAAGACATATAAATCGTTTGAATTTTATTATAAAAATAGTCTGCAAGTTCATTGCAGCGTCGATCCGTTACGTCAGGTATATCAGGGGAAGAGGGGGCTTTGAGTAATTTTTTCGCGATACGAAAAGTTTCACGGGGGAGTTAACTGCAAGGGAAATTTTTTCCTCATAATAAGAGGCCTGAGCCTTTTTGATTTCAGTCTTGTATGCTCTAATGGAGTCCCTATATTCCACTTTCTTACTGGGGAGAAATCCTTTCTCCAAACTCTTTAAATTTTTTTGCAAATCTGTTTTAATTCTCGAAGCTTAGGGGAATACCAGGCCATCCTATTGGGCCCTTTATGCATCTGAGTTATTTTCTTCGGAAGGACCTGGTCTAAAGTACCCTCGATCCAGTTGATAAATCTTTCATTGGCCACAATCAGATCGGTGTCAGGGGACGGCTTACAATTTTCCAGTTCTAACACCCACTTGTCTAAGGTGGAGTTTCGGCCAACAGCGGAACATTATTCGCGTTGGCCGGGTTGAGGAAGTGACACAAGTAGGGGACCATAAAAAGGGTATCAAAAAATGGTCTGACCAGGGGATTGGAATTGGTTCCTGACTGGTTAATTCCTCCAGATTGGAGAATATAGGTTCTAGGAGGTGTCCTTTCAAATGGGTCACATGTAGCACCTTCTGTATAAGCTGGTAGGCCGCAGGATCCTGAGACATCTCAGTTGCGACCGTCGATGCAGAATCATCGAAGTGTACATTAAAATCACCCAGAAGAGTAAAATTTGAGGCAGTACTAGCAAGTTTAGTTATTGTCTCAGATAATGATTTACAGAATTGGCCCATAGATCCGGGAGGACGATAAATTAGGATGCCTGAAAGGGAGAGCGTGGGCGTGAATCCTATCGTAAAATGGAGGTTCTCGCAGTCTAGTAGAGGACTACCAAAAGTCCGACAGCTAAGGTGGCTTTTATGGATAATGGCAATGCCACCGCCTTTGCCTGCAGCCCTGTCCAGCCTCTGCATTACATAGTCAGGGGGGAGGGTTTGAACAATATCGGGCTCTGAACCCAAGTTCAGCCAGGTTTCTGTGAGAAATAGAACATCTGGACTTTCATCCATTAACAAAATGAACAACTCTGCTGCATGCTTAGGCAGCGATCTGCAATTTAACAAAAACATTTTGTAGTGTTTTTGAGAAGGCCGGGAGATAGGGGGGCCGACCATAACCTGAATGGACAGTACGCACAGCCAGGATCTAGACTACTAGGAATGATGGAGTGGACACAGTTCGATCCTGGAACTATATTTAACTGTCTGAGCTGCTCCGCGCTATAGCAATAATTATTTGTAGAAAAAGGGGCAGGGGTTGTGGCCCCTGGCCCCGTCCGGAAGCGGATGGGCACAGACGGGCTTGCCTTTGGCGTGCCTTCGGTGCACCAGCGGTGCGCCTGCTGCGTGTGGCCGCTGCGCGGTCGCATCATCTGGCTCTTCTAAAGCCCTGAGCATGGTCCAGCAACTAGAACGCTGACCCAAGATGGCTGCTCAAAGTGCGAGTGCAATAAAGATTTAAAAATAACAACTTGCCCCCCTGTGCTTTAACTCAGCTCACCCAACATCAGCAGTTAAAAAACAGTATTTTAAAAGCAGTTTCCAATTCTAAAAATGATGACAGTGATCCCTTCGCGCCTAGCGTGACTCGTGAACACCTTCAATTACCGCTGTGCAGTCGCATCATCTGGCTCTTATGAAGCCCTGAGCAGGGTCCAGCAACTAGAACGCTGACCCAAGATGGCTGCTCAAAGTGCGAGTGCAATAAAGATTTAAAAATAACAACTTGACCCCCTGAGCTTTAACTCAATTCACCCAACATCAGCAGTTAAAAAACAGAGGGCCATATTCTCAAGGAACTATCGCCGAGTTAACGGCACTTTATCTCAGCCAAAGTCGCGATAAAATTATCTCCCCATTCACAAGCTGGTGCACACAGCCGATATCACCAGTTTACCTGCGATAGCACCCGCAAAAAACATCGCCACAGATGAGCCCGGCAACTATCCCTAATGAGATGCAGAGTAGGCGTTCCCGAGCAAAAAGCCGCGACAACACCACAACCCAACATTCACAACGACCAGCCAGATCGTTGATAAGAACACAAAACAGGCGATACGGCGCGTTAGCAGCAGGAAATTAACACCTGCTCTGACCTGGTGCAAAGTCGGATGACAACCTGCACCAGAAAAGGGAGCCCAGCCCACAGCCACACCTGAAGAACAACAGATGCCATGGAGCTACTCATCATGCAGCTCGGAGCCCCAACAGGGCCACAACACCAACCGCCACCACCCCCAGGCCCGCCCCCCCTGGACCTCCCCCGCCCCCGACCACCACAGAGGCAGCGCAGACAAAGACAGCGGACCTTCAGGAAATGCACCAGCCTCACAGACTTAACCCCAAAGAATGTCATTGCCCACTACAGACTCAAAAGGCCAGCAATCCTCCTCATCCTGAACATCATTGCCCACAGGCTGACGGTACCAACACAGCAGACAACCAACATCCCACATCAGACAAAGCTGCTGGCTGTGCTGCACCTGTTGGCCTCTGGGACATTCCAACCAACAACCGCCAGAGTCTGAGGAGTCTCACAGCCAGCCCTATCCAAGTTCCTCAAACCTGTCCTGGATGCCATCATCAGCTTGGTACCCCAGTGCCTATACTTCCCCCACACTGCGCAGGAACAGCTGGAGACCAAGCAAGGCTTCTACACCATAGCTGGCTTCCCCCACGTGTTGGGGGCAATTGACTGCACACATGTCCTACTTGTGCCCCCTGTCGACACTGCACACAATTACCACAACAGGAAGCACACACATTACATCAATGTGGAGGCAATAGTGGACCACCGGGGACTCTTCACCAATGTCGTCGCCAACTACCCAGGCAGTGTGCATGATTCAAACATCTTCCGACAGTCCATCATCAACCGGCACTTCCAGGATGGCACCTACAGAAATGCAGTGCACGTTGGTAAGTACCAAATGAACACACCCCACAACTCAACTCCACAATCATGCAACTCACAACTCTGGGAATGCACATGTTACAAACTCACATACAACACGCCCACCCACCACACACGACAGCACAACGAACTGCGGTAACCTGGGCTAGCCATGTACATGAGCCATCAATGGCATGGCACCTCAGCCACACAATAGCAGTATGTGGGGAGAGGTGGGAACCAGACATGTGCGAAGGAGGCAAGTGATCCATGAATGCGAATGCACACAATGCCAAGTGTGGCGTGGAAGTGCTGGACAGACTGCAGTATGCAGACCACAGACATATCCATGTCGACACATACTGCTGGTGGTGGTAGTGTTGTGGACAGTGGGCGCAACCATGTCACCCCAGCAAGTGGGAAAGTTCTCGGAAATGTAGCTTGTTATGTCCCCCCTGTAAGCGTGTGCGGAGTGGACTTGCCCGGCGTATGCCAGGCTAGCGTAGGGGTGTGAATAAAAAGCACGTAGCCCTGGGCGTGGTTCTCTTCTGGAATGGCCAACGTGGGTGCCAGGGCTGCGCCTCTCACCCCGCCACGAGGCCCACGCTGTGTGCGGCGGTGCCTGCGATCCTGTGCGCCTGCCGCAGCCCGGGCCGCTGGTCCCCGAACCAGTCTCGTCCGCCCCTGCGCATCCAGGCCTCACTGCTCACCTGCCGACACTGGCGTGTCTCCAAGAGGGCCCACCACGTGCCGGTGCTAGCTCAAAGCCAGAGGCCCGCGACCTTGGCAGCCTCCTCAGACCATCACGGCCTCCGCAAGCAAGGCCCGCAGTACTCCTTTCACGTTGATGTACTCCACCGGCATACACAGCGGTCAAATAGGTCACTCATTTGGAACTGAGTCTTAATTACACAATGGCAGAGTACATATTTATGGCATCGTTTATATCCCTATACTCCCTTCGATGTGGTGCCACCAACTCTGTGCATAGCATTCCGACCACACGTGTCTGTGGCCCCTGCGGACTTCTGCCTTCGGCCTACACAGCGGTCCAGCAGGCCTCACACCAATCCAATACAGTCCGTAACAGGCAGGACACGGCATCGTCGCAGGGTGCACACCCGCTCAGCTCTGGTGCCTCCACCTCCGTCAACCATGAATCTTCTCCACATGCCATTTCAACGCCGTGTGTTAGAGATCCAGGAGGAGCTAGCTGCACAGCGGTTGCCCCGCGCTGACTGCTGCCTCCGGCACACACTGCGTTCGAGTAGGACACACAATTGGAACTGAGTCTTGATCTGTTCATTGCAGAGTTTATATCATTGTACAGGCCTCATCGCAGACTGCATCCCCTTCCAGCTCTGGGGCCACTGACTCTGTGCCACGGGAGTCATGGACACTCTCTGGTTGAATGTTGGTGGCGTCTGAGTCTATGGCCTGGGGGTTGTCTTCATCATCATGTAGCTGATACTGACATTGTGGGAAAAAGGGGACTGTAGCATTCAACTCCTCGATATTGCCTGTTTCTGCTTGCTTCTGCCCTCTGCATCATGCCCTGGATGGACACCTTCCACTGTCCCCGGTAACACTCCGTGACATTCTCCTTGGACATCAACTTGGACCCGCTCAGCTCTCATGGCCTTACCTCACTGCATCGCAAGTCACCGTCCCGTGGTGATGTGCCTGTGCCGGCCGCTGAGCATCCGGGGCCACCGACTCTGTGCAGCTCAAGTCATGGACCCTTGCTGTTTGTACTTTGAACTCCTGATTGTCTGATCACTGTTGTAGTTGTTGCCAGCACCAACCAACCCCTGAGGGGTGGCTTACACTGCCCAACACCCACCCAGCACAGGCGTCACTGGACGTGTGACCCTGGCAAGTAAAGTTGCCGGGCGCACGTGCCCGTAGCCAGTTCCACAAATTATCTCAGTGTGTCCTTGTGGTCATTCTGTATGCATGTGGGCCCCGGGCCATACCACATTACATTGTGCTGTGTACAGCGTGCGCAACCTAGTCCCCTCAGGCAGTGGGGTGGACCTGGGACATGTATCTGTGTCGGACCCCCCTGTGAGCGTGAGTGAGTGGACCGGCATACGGCAGTTCGGCTTAGGGGTGTGGTCATTCAACACGTGGCTCTGGGCATGATTGAGTTTAGGCCTTGCCAAAGCAGTAACTAATGCGTGTGTCTCAGGAGTAGTGTCGGCGCCACCCGTCATGCAATATACAATGTTGCTATGTAGCATGCCCCCGGAGTACGGGCTTGGCCGAGGGGTAAATGAGGGTGCGCAAGCCCGCTTGGGGTCAGGGATCAGACATGCCAACTGTTGTGAGTTTCGCTATTTCCACAGCATAAGCCTAAGGTCTACCCTCAACCACATGGCGAGTTCAGCCAGGCATGAACTCTACATCTGTGTCCGCACTGTCCTTACCATAGGCCTACACACACGTGTCCGTCCACCTTCAGCACACGACATCACTGTGTCGTTGTCAGGCTTGTGGACATGCGCAGACAGGCATGACAATAGTGTGCCGTAGGGGTGCAAGCAGTAGCGGCCCGTGGTGGGAGTGCTGGCGGGCAGTGACGTGGGGTGGGGGAGGGGCAGGGTGGGGGGCAGTAAGCTACGGAATATGGCCGAATAGAGGTAAGTAAACAAATAAATAAATCGCATTTGGCGATGCAGCGCGCGCAACGAAATTTGTTTTATTTATTTATATGTTTACTTACCTCTATTCGGCCGTATTCCGTAGCTTACTACCTCCCACCCTGCCCCTCCCCCGCCCCAAGTCACTGCCCGCCAGCACTCCCACCACGAGCCGCTACTGGGTGCAAGTGATGCAACTGCGCTGCGCACACTAGTGAATGGGCTCGGGGGGAGGGAGGAGCAGCAGTGAGTCCACGTAATTCACATTGATGCCGCTCATGTGCAACAAGCAGTACATGTCATGCAGGAATCACAAAGTCACACATATCACACACCAATGAACCACTGAGCCTGCCAACACATCATGCAGAACCAACTATTGACTCATGTCTCTCTGCACTGTCACAGGTGACCAAGGATATGCACTCTGCTCTTGGATGATGACACCCCTCCGAGCCCCGAACACACAGGCCCAGAGGCAGTACAATGCAGCCCACAAACGCACCAGGGGCATCGTGGAACACACATTTGGCGTGTTGAAGTCACGTTTTAGGTGCCTGGACGTCACAGGTGGGAGGCTCCTGTACAGCCCAGACATCGTGTGCAAGATGATCGTTTCATGTTGTGTGTTGCACAACATATGTGTACGCAGCAAGGCCCCATGGATACAAGTGCCAGATGCACCGGAAGATGATGATGAGGATGAGGCAGGTGGACCACACCCCACTGCAGCCGCAGCAGGACTTGCCCGTAGGAACACCATCATTGACAATTTCTTCACATGAGCACGTCACATTGTGACAGTCCTTGGCAATCATGGGACGGTACAAAATGACCACAGGCACAGCATGTGCTAATAAATGCATTCAAAATACACATTCCCTGAGTGCATGTCACTCATCTGTACAGGCACATCACTCAGACAAGTGTGAGTGCGACATGTATTGCTGACAATTTTCTGATTTGTTCATGGATGGTGGGTGTGTCACCTCTGTGCACAGGGGCTGTTTAGGGTGTCACGTATTCGGACTGCCAGTTCTGTGTGTAGCAGTTCGTAGGGAATCCCACTCTTCGGCGTTTCACATGTGTCCAAAATCATTCCATTTTGGTTGCCATTTGTGTCCTACAGGTGACAACAGGGCTCCTTTTGGGGTCAGATATGTACCACCATGATGCAGGGATGCCCCCTGTGGCTCAAGTACCACAACATGGGCAACATGTACGTAAGCGGAAGTCACTGCCCCTACATTCGTCCACGCTTTCATGGTGGATTGATCATGGTCATGACACGTCTGTGTGCAGGAGGGGTTGCTTGTCCCTCTGCAATGTGAAGAGGAGATGCGGTTTCAATGTGTGTTCCAAGCATGTTTCAGCATTGGCGCAGTTTACATGCAGACTGCATGTCAATGTACATTGTGATTGTGAGGAGATGCCTATTTGATGCGGGACAATGGTCATTTGTTCTACGTCACGGATGTGTGGTTGTGCTCGTACATTGTCATCTCACCATTTTTTTACTCTGCTTTTATGGTGCATTTTCCCGCATGACGCGTGGGAATTGCAGGCCTATCGCTGGTTATCGCTGATTTTTGTATCGGGATTGGCATCATCGCTACTATTTTCGCGTTTCGCGTTTTTTAGGCGTCGCGTTGATTTTAACACGTTCATTTGACGCGTTAGCATGGGACTATCGCATGGGGCCGCCGTGTTGTGAATACCATGTTAACACAGAGTTGTTTTCCCACGATAGACTGCGATGTGAAGGGTTGCGTTAAGCTAAACATGCGGTGGTTATCACACGTTATTGAGAATATGCCCCAGAGTATTTTAAAAGCAGTTTCCAATTCTATAAATGATGACAGTGATCCTTTCGTGCCTAGCGTGACTCATGAACACCTTCAGTTACCGCTGCGCGGTCGCATCATCTGGCTCTTATGAAGCCCTGAGCAGGGTCCAGCAACTAGAACGCTGACCCAAGATGGCTGCTCAAAGTGCGAGTGCAATAAAGATTTAAAAATAACAACTTGCCCCCCTGAGCTTTAACTCAGCTCACCCAACATCAGCAGTTAAAAAACAGAGTATTTTAAAAGCAGTTTCCAATTCTAAAAATGATGACAGTGATCCCTTCGCGCCTAGCGTGACTCGTGAACACATGCAGTGTAAATATTTTAACATAGTAAATAGAAAGAAAATGAGAGGAATAAATATGGAAGACTATTCCTAAATAATGCCCAACAAGGGAATGTCTCTTGAAAATGAAAATATTGTTATCTCTTTCTAGTTTTTCCAAACATTTTCCACACAATAAAAATTTAATATGAACCTCCTCCCTGTAAAGGCTGAAACAGTTTCAATTGTTCTTAACAAATCGGGAAGGAATCTATTTGTCTTAAAAGCTAGCAACTAAAAATATGAGGGGCTTATTTATGAGAGACTTGCGCCGCCGGAGCATCAGTTTTTCTGATGCTCCGGCGGTGCAAATCTCTAAGCCATGGGGCATATTTACAAGGAGCTTGAGCCACCACTGTGTAACTTTTTTTTTTTTACACAGCGGTGGTGCTTTCTTTGCTCCGTATTTCCAAAGTGACACAGCTAGGCAGATGTGCCACTTTTCGTCGCATTGCATCCGTTTTTTCCTTTGTCGTAATCAGCCACGTCTTGTTAGAATTAATGATATTCAAGATAGGCATTCCTTTGTAAAATCCCCCGTAAAACTGATGCAGTGTGACTTTTTCCAAAAGTCACGCATCATCAGGAAGTGGGCCCCTCTGCTTGAGATGTGTGAAAATTCCTACACCTCTAAAACCCAGGCGTAGGAATGACGCATTTGCTGTTGCAGAGGAATTTGACCAGCTGAAGTGACTTGAAACAGTGTAATCTGCAATCAAGTCACATCCACTCAACAGCTGAGTGCACACATAAGGTAGGTAACACAATAAATCACACATTACACACCCTTAATGACTTATGTCACAAATACCCAGGCATAGTGGCACACATAAGTACACTATGCCCACTTGTAGGCATGACATCCAGGACCAATGTAATTTAGTGCAAGGTAAGTTTTTCACCTTTTGACACTCTTTTACATTGTTCCCCATACAGCAGGCTACATGCATCAGTCAAAACTGACGGATCACCTCTTTTTGTGATGCATTGCTGTAGTTGTGTCATTTTTATGACCAACTACAGCAATGCGCCACTTTTGGGCCGAATGCCTTGTGGCATCTTTCCCACAGATATGTCAGACCCTCTGAGGCATCCTTGGGACCTTGCGCCATGGAGCCCCGTATTGTAGATGCAGCGCATTTATGTCGTTGTAAGACTTTTCCACGCGGACGCAATAAATATTGACACAACCCCGCCTTGGTGCAGCAATACGTCATTTCTTGAAAATATGTCCCCATATCTGTGAGGCCACGCAGACACTTTCCTTGGCTTTGCATGGCCTCATAGATATGGAGTAAGACAAAGCACCGCAAGTCGCTGCGTCCCCTTACTCTGCACCAAGGGGGCGTTCCATGGGCGTTGCAGTGGGTTTTCCCACGCAACACCTGTGGATTTTGATGCTGCCCCAGATTTACTTAATCATGTAAACCTGAGGCAGAGGCAAAACCTTACTCCTCCCCAGAGCAGGCGTAACAAGGAGAAATATTTTTATTTCTCCTCGTTTTTTCTTCTTTCCATGTGTGCTGCCTCTCTGGATTGTTTTTCGTGCAGGAAGGTGCCCCTCCGTGCACAAAAACAATCCTGCATGCAACGCAAAAACCCTTGCACTATGGTGCAAGGGTGCCAGGTAAAGGACTGGAATGCACAGTATTTCATAAATACAGTGCATTCCTGCCGTTTCACATTGGGGTAGGGCACCACAGCAAGAAGTCTCCATAAATGATGCCCTCAGGTCCAAAGTAGCTTTGGGTGGCCTCATAGATATAGTTGAGAGGTTTGCGCCACTGGAGCGTCAGAAAAAGTGACGGTGCAAGCCTCTCATTAATAAGCCCCTGAGTTTGTAGAGACGAGACATGCTCTCTTCATCATAGTATGTTTTTACTGTTCTTTCCGTTTGGCAAAACGTACACCTATGTTTAGTCACGTTTTATTTATTTAAAAAATAATATGTTATGTAAATCTGTTTCGATCAAAGACCCGCTTCCTATTTTGCCAATAAAATCAGCTGATTTGTACACATCAGTGAGAGAGCGTGTTCGGGAATTGGAGAGAAGGTATGTTAATTTTTTGAAATTGCGCTGCCCTCTAGTGGCACTGTACATGACCTGGACACAGAGAAATCGCACGCTAGACTAATTTATTATTTAATACCGGGTTAAATACAAATACCGACAGCATTATACATGTGAGATACATTAATTTTTGTCTAAAAAGCAGTCATTCCAGATCAAGAACAGTATGAAAAAATTGGAAAAATACACAATTACATGAACAGAAAACGAACAAATTATTTATGTCGCTTCTGGATGTGCTCACAGTCAAGTACAATCACAATTGTACTTGTGTTTTTAATGTTTACTCGAGATTTTAAAACGAATAGCAGAGTTTCAGGACTTCATTTCATTCTATAAAAACGCAATTAGAAAAGTTGCATTAAGTGGCTGGAACTATGTCACAAGAAGGAATATTATATTATCACGGCAAAATATTAATTTGTCTGGTCAGCGCCGGACTGCAAAAAGAAGAAAAGAAAAGTGTGTATGAACAAAAGTCTAATGTCACTTCAATTATTTACTATACTTGTCCAGGCAAAAATAGAATCGTTGGCACTGATTAGAAGTTTAAAAAATTCATGCTCGCACTGTTTGATCCTCTAAATGATTACATGCCTGCTGAGTGCTCTGTTGTCTTTATGTTTGTAAAAATTAATCAATGTGTTACTTGACAGATTGATTCATTAAGATTTCCAGAGTGAATCATCTTGATTCGGAGTGCAAAGTGCTATGCTACCTGCATTTTCATGTAATTTTATTTCCAGAAATCTGTATTTTTCTGAAAGAGTATTCAACGACAGGCTGTATCTGGTCCCGAGCCACAAGTCATTTATGTACATAAGGGCACCTGGGGTCCACAAGAATGGCATTTGTGAGTCTAAAATCCTCATCCATTGAAATTTACTTGGGTAACCATCACTTCATCACTATTGTAATGCCGTATTTTTGCCCTTCTGCAATTTCGACATTTTATTTCAGTCGGTACAACGATCGAATGCAACATTTTACTTGCAAAATCAAAATAGCTTGGGACATATATAATCCTTGTGCAATAGCTGAGGGATCTTAGACAGACTGTATGCACAATATTGACTAGATGTTAGTGCATTAATGATTGGTTTTGTATAGTAAGATTGCTATCGAACACAACTACCGGATTTCTGACCTACATCGCTGGAGTTGGATGCAAATGAATCGTTTCTGACCGTTTGACCAGAAGTACGTGGAGCAAGGGGAACGGCAAGCATGCACAGGCAGCTGCCTGCATCCATCGTTTCACCCTAACTGGACAATGAAACATTGGAAGACTTTTGCTATAGTTCTTCAAGGCAGCAGATACAAACAAGCAGGTAAGTACTGACACACAACACTCAATCACCTTCATCAGTATTCACTATCATACAAATTTAATACATGAGGTTGAAGCTATGAAGAATCCACAAACAATTACCATATTTAGAGCCTGATGTACTAAGAGTTTGCCCCTGGGGCAAGGTTACACGAATAGTATTCTTCAAGTATAAATCCCATGCTAGACGATTTGCCAACACAGCTGCACTATGGTACAAAAGTTGTCTGTGGCAACTGAGATGCATGTTTGTGTGCCTGCACAGGGCTAGGGTGCAGCAAGACGCCATTTTTGATAAACATGGCTCTGAAATGCTTTCTCCTCCTTACACCGCAACCTCGGTTGCAGCACTGTGTTGTGTTAAAAAATAATACATCTTCATGGGGAAATTGAGCTACTCTCTGGTGAAAGTGAAACCACACGAGAAAAGCACAATTTTGTAAAAAAAAAAAAAAGATACGGACTCACACAAAATTGATATTTTCGCATGCAAAATCACATGCAGTTTTATCACATGCAAAATCAGCAAATGCACTAGGCTCCAGATATGGCATTTCTGAGCCATAACTTGCAGAACTCAGGACATTCCAACAGCGTTGCTTTGCTCCTCATAGTCTACGCAAGGAAGGAGGTGTCCATTTTTTCTACTGTATTTACAAAAGAACAGTCCTACGTGCCTCTACTGCTATCCTCAATCACAAGTAACCCACAGAGGAATTTTTGCAACATCTTGCCTACTTGTGCACCACATCTACTAGCAGATAGAGAAAATGTAAGTTCCTTGGCTACAAACTGAAATTACTGGAGGAGCAGATGGTAAAGGAAGATGTCTGAAATGATGGACCCTTATAAAAACAAGGCTCTGAGTCTGGGGGAACGAGAGGATGAAAGGGGCTGTCAACCTTTGGGTCCTCCCTATCTATGCACCAAGAACACCAAAGGCAAAAATGACCAGTCTCGGAGAAACTAAATAGAGGGTCGCTCACAGGGATTTTCCCATCTTCTGGGAACCCCCAGGTCCATGTTATGTCTCACAGTATGAATAGGACCAAGAACATTCACAAAACAATTGAAAGGCATGGCCTTACACATCCCCTTAGGTGTAATGCTTCATTACTGGCCAGGCCACATTCACCAGAGAACATTCCAGAGAGAAATGGGCTCCCCGTGATTATGGGAAGTATTTATGTGGGTGGGTATTAGTGGATCTGGGATCTGGAAAGCATAAAAACTCCTAAGCTCCGAGTCCAAAGTATATCTATCTATTGAGGGTGGGCCAGAGAGCGGATTAAAAGCAATTGTGATGCATGGGACTGCCAGTTATCCCTGCATCTAAAAGGGGCGATTTTTCAGTCTGTATGATGGCCTCAAAAGGGGTCCATAGCATTTTTAGGACCCAGATCTTCCTTTTCCTAACTCTGTTCAATATTTACATTCATCCATTCATCAGCAAACATCTGCACTGCACATATAAATATAGTCCTGCACACATCACCCTTTCTATATTCTGTTTGATGCACTTGCACTGCTCCCACAAATCAATCTGAGGGTACCAACTTAATTTTCAGCCTCTTATTTCAAATTGCTTCACATCTTAAGAACATTTTACATTTCAAAATTTACATTTTGCTTCTTTATTTTGACATACTTTATCAATATTTAATTTTCTAAGTAGTCGCAGACCTCCTGAGTAGGCATCGCGGACCGTCAGGTGTCCCCAAACCACAGGTTAAGACCGCAGTCACATGCACTTCAGAAGCAATGGCAAGATCATCAATTGTGGCAAGACAGCAAATTAAGTTGCCATCATGGAAGGCTGATGCAGCCCAAAAGAATCTCTTAATGAAAATTCCTTTTTCTGGGGATGAACTCTTTAGAAGTCAGCTGCAGAACATGGTAAAAGCCCGGCCGACCACAGAAAACCTGTGGCACTTACAAGACAGCCAACAAGAGAAAGGCTGTTTAGAAATTTCAGAGCTTTTGGGCCAGCTTTACAAGACAAAACTGCAAACCAGTCCTCTTGAGGGAGGGTAAGTGGCCGGGATATACCTCCTTCAGGTAAAACCCGGTCTCAACAAAAAAGCAATGCAGGTCAAGCACACCCATCAAAACCATGACTATGCAGTTACATCAGATTAATATCCAGTAAGAGGCGGCTGAAGGTTTTTTTTACAACAGTGGGGAAGTTCAATCTCAGTGTTGCAGACCATTTGAGAAGGATGCCAGGTAGTATTGCAGACTATCCCGCCAGGTTTATTTTGATAAACTCCCTTCCCAGCCCATACTCTGAAAAGAAAGGTTTTACAGGAAAGAATCCATGAGTAGCTGCCTGAGGAAAGCAATGGTACAAGTTCAATTTTATTAGAAGGGGAAAAGATTGTAATGAATACTTTTCCTGGTACAAAGACCTTCATGGAATTACAAACAGGTACTGGATGTAAAGACAGTGAACTATCACATTACTCATGTGACATTCAAGATGCTGACCCTTCAGCCAGTTCTGTTTATAAGTAAAGAAGATTTCTTAGCTTCTTTGTAACTCATCAATGCATACCTTAATATGCTGGTTCTCTTTTGTGTCCGGGGGAGAATGTTTACAGTTCAAGATACTTAAGTTTGGCCTTTTATTACCCCTTAGAGTATCACATATGTTTTAGCTCCCTTAGTTAGGCTAATACATAGAAAGTGAATTCATTTGTTTCATTATTTGGATGATTGTCTAATTTTTTTTTAAGTACATCTGCACATGCGAGAAGCTGGTTCAACAACAACGATTTGTGTTAAATCGCAAAAGCCCCATCTCACTCTGTCTCAAGACCTTTAGTTCTTTGGAGCTCCTGTCAAGACAGTCATTGGACAAGTAATTCTGCCTCTAGCGAAGAGACAGAAATTGATCAAAGAACAGTCATTCCTACTGACCTCCAGAGCTCAGTTTGCCAGGGACAGGGTTAGTAAACAGGGGCTAATGACACCTTGCCCTGATCCATATTGCTCGTGTATCCTCTAGTAAATCACGTGTAAGCCACTGGGACCTGAGTTTTCAGCAGTTCAAGCAGGAGATACCCAATGAATCCACATCCATTAGAGTGGTGGTTGAAAAAAGAACCGGGATTCTCTCTTAAAGGTGGTCTCAACAGGAATAGTGACGACAAATTCCAGGTCGGGATGGGGTGCCACGCTGGATGAAACTTCGGTAAAGGGTAAGTGATCCTTTCAGCGAATGCGCTCTTCATTCATTTGGATGAAGCTCGAGGCAGCTCACCTAGCACTCTTGATATTGTCTCCTCAACTTATAAATAACTATGTTCGGATCAGAAGGGACAACAGATTCGTGACAGGTTACATAAATCATCAGGGTAGTTGTCAAGTTCAGGCACTAACAATTCTGTCCTTTGAGCAGAACCCATCCTTCTGCCACTGAAGGCAGTACATTGCCTAAGGAAAGAGACATGGGCAGCAGATCATTTGAGCAGAGTATTTCCTGCCAGGAGCTCATTGTCATCGGCACAAAGTGTATTCCAACAGTGAGTGAAGAAGTCTGGTGGGCAGGAGAATGCTCTCCTCCCTTTTCTTTGCACAGTTAAGCCCTGCCCAGAAGCATGGAGGTTGAATGCAATATCATTCAAGTGGCCGAATGTCCTGGTGTATACTTTACCTCTGATTCCAATGACTCCCAGGGTGTTACGGAACTTCAAGGCTACTGCTCTGTTTGTGGTCCCTGGTTTACACAGCTCTTACAGTTTACAACCCAACCTCATTGGGTAATTTCCCTAGACAATTAATTCACTCCCACAGCCAGTGTTATCTCAACTATAATTGGGGGATTGACTAGTGAAAGGTAAGATTTAGTAGCTTGGGGTTGTTCCACAGAGGTTGCAGATTTGAATGGGAGGGAGCAGAGACGATTTCTGGCAGTGCTAACACTCAGACAAACAATAAATTACCTTCACAGTTCTGACTTCCTTAGTGGGGTTGTTCCTTTTTCGAGACCGGAACAGATGATTACAGTCATGCAGGTTCTGTGTAGATATCTGGCAGAGAATGTAGCACCTACTTGGTGCATGTAGTAACTAAGGGGCATATTATCAAGGGGTCGCGATAAGATTATTGCCGCTTTAGCGTCCGTTTTCGGGCGAAAAGCGGCGATAATATTATCGCTTTATTGACAAGGACACGCTAGCGCGTGTTTCCTTGCCTTAGCGCCCGTTGTCAGCACACCTCGCATCGCATCGCTAATGAGATGCAAGGGGGGCGTGCCTGACAAAACCCCATGTGAAAATATCGCTAACCCAGCTTCGCGATATTATCAATGAGGGGTAGCGATATTTGAAATCGCGTTAACTATGCCTTAACGCTGGAATTTAACGTCTGTTAAATTCCAGACTAAGGCATACCTAACATGGGGGCTGATTGCCCTTTTAAAAAAATACTTTTGATATTCAATAAAGAAGATTATTTGGACTTATTTGGATTCCTGTGGACTTCCGTTCTGGTGCACCTTCGTTTGTAAAAAAATCTAGTATCTCTGGAACTCAGGGGAGCCCAACTGCGGCGGGCCCCAGAAGTGATTGCACTGAACTTTTATTGTTTTTCAAATTGGGTTTGAAGTGCTGCACCTTGGTCAGCCGCTGTTCCATTCTATGCTATTCTAACATGGGGGGTGTATTGTGTGGCTAAGACCACAGGCACTATCATCAAGGATATCGCTGTTTTCCATGGAACTTTGCTGGAAATCCAGCGATGTTCCATGGAAAACACCGCTATCGCTGGAATAATTATCGCCATTGCGCTAAGCGTTGTTAATACAGCGCTAGCATGGCGATAATTTCCAGCGATAGCCGGCGATAACAATTCTCACTCTAAGCACGGCCAGCGATAATTTTCGCTGCCGCTTGATAATATGCCCCCAAAATCGCCAGGCAGCCAAAGTAGTATGGCCAGTCTTGTGCTCTAGTAGGATAGAGATATGAAGTTCCCAAATCCCCCAGATCAGATAAAGGGCTGCAGTGGGAAATCTACATACGTGTTGTCAAGCACATGAAAGGGAATCAAAAGGGAATCATCTATTTTATCCTGTAATTATTGTACCCAGAGGACACTGTTGGCTCTGCAGACGGACACCTAAATTTGCCATATTAAAGGCACATAAAAAAGGCCTGTGCCCCTGAGCTAGTTGTTACCCATGATGGGTCTTCGTGTTGCCTGATGAGAGAACAGTAGTTAATTCCCTACGGAATAGCACACTCTGGGTGTATGTCTTCTACAGCACAACCACAAGGTGCACAAGTACTAGTGACACACCTCCCGTGAGACTGCAGATGCTGAAACCATTGGAAGGAAACCACACAAGTCCCTTAAGCGATAACGGGAAAGGGCGGCACTCCTGCTCAGTGCAAGGTTTTTATTCCTACAGGAAGGTGTGGCAGCACTGTTCGGAGGAGCACCTGCTGTGGCAAGGCTTGAGGGCCTTGACATCACCTCACAAAGATTGACTTAAGGCCAGTGGCAACTGGTTTGAATGGCTGTGGGCTACGAGAGTGAGTGCGAGGTCAGCAGACTTGCAGGTCTCATCCTGTGGTGTCCTGAGGACTGGGACATTGTGGAGTGGAGGTTAATGATCAACATCCGGTCGCAACCAGCTAAAGGGAAACTGTTGCAATGCTGTTTCCACACTTAGCATGATGTGATGCCGATGGATATGGCTGCCTGAGCTGCGTGATGTCACTGTGGGGCATATTATCAAGAACGGCGTTAAAATTATCGCCGGTTTAGCGGCAGAAAACTGCAGCTAAAGCGGCGATAATGGGCTTGATAATATGCCCTGGAGAATTCCAATAGAAGCCCATGTTCACACCAGAACATGGACTTCTATTGGAATTCTCAAGGGTATATTATCAAGCCCATTATCGCCGCTTTAGCGGCAGTTTTCTGCCGCTAAACCGGCGATAATTTTTAACGCCGTTCTTGATAATATGCCCCCAAGTTGGGTCAATACTGCGGCAGCTCATCTACCTTCAGCTAAGAGTGTAACACAGGCCCCTGCAGAGCAGGGGGGGGGGAGGGCAACCTCTAGGGGCCCCTCAATTCAGACAAATGCCAATAAATATCTCTATTATGCCCGAGACTCGGGGACTCCTCATCACATTCTGCAGGGGGGGGCGTTATTTTGTGTTATGCCACTGCCGTCAGCCTCAGTTTTCCCACTGGCCCTACCCGAACCCACTTATTGTTCCGAATGCTGAAGGTTGTCTAACTAGCGTGACAACATGTTCGGTGCTTTAATATTCACTCTGCGATTCGGTGAAATATGTTTTCTATCTTCAGCATAGTCATTTCATTCCATTGCGCGTGTCACTTCATGAAGCTCTGTCATTTATTCGATTGCATTAACTTTGAAAGGTCTTAGAAACAGGGTGCCCCCGGCAAAGGGTAGACTGGATAATTGCAAAAATATATCCAGGAATATACAAATAATATTTATTTTCAAAATGTTGGTCCCATTCTCTCTCTCTCAATCACTCTGTCTCCTGACAACATTCATCAGACAAAATTCTGAATATAAAAACAATTGCTAATGCATTTCATCGAAGATACGATTTTCACTTGATGCTTATGGTTTGAACTTGCATTAACCTCTTTCTCTCACTTGTTAGACTGCCACATTATCTTTGTTTTCGGAGGGCAGCGTAGAGGAACTCGTGTTAATTCCCCTAGACCGCCCGCTGTTAATGATAGGAAATGTTGACAAATAAAACCTCTCTAAGGCAAGTGTCTAAAGAATGTAAATCCAGGCCCTTATGTCACAATAAGTGAGTAGCCAGAGCTCCTCCAGCACCAGCATTCTAATAGTTGTAATCTGCTCTGCCCCCTGTGTAACAGATACAATTATGTTAACAGCTTTCCTACTCAGTCTCAATGCTTTTCCATTATGAAACCAGCTTCTTTTAATTAGCCTGATGAAGTAAATTAGCAGTTATAAGGACTGCTGGGTATAAGGGGATCTCTCTTTTCTCGCCATCTACTTAATCCTCAGTCAATGTCTCGATTTACCTGCTTGGCAAATGTGAAAATGTTGCAAGCCTCTAAGAACCTTCTCTCATCCGTTTCTTTCTTGTTTTCAAATAATACCATGTTTGGATTTTCTCTTTGTCGGGTTGCTGTTGGAAAATGCATGGTATATGCGTCTATTCCAATGTGTAAGAGAGGATGCCTCTGTTTAGTGGTGATACTGGTTTGACTTTTCTATTAGTCAACATGTGTTTGTAGAATATGCTAGCAGACAATGCCACCCATTGAAAAAAATAAAGGTAGCATTTTCAATATTCCCATTTACAGTGTGATTTGAAGTAAACTGAGCCCAAAGGCACATTAGGTATTCACTCACTTGCTGGCCCAATTACTCACTCACTAATTATATGTGCTGATACACGTGCACCGAAACACATTTTGAAATGGTACCTTTTCACTTTGAAATTATTCGAATATGGTCTGATGGTCTGAGAACCCGAGATACTCTAATCCCCCACGTGGTTCAGATACTTCACCAATTAACTTCTGAAAGCCTTCGCCTGGGCACTGGCCCTCTACCATGGTGCTTTACAACAACGACATTGTATGTGTCTCGAAAATAGGGCCTGATTTAGAGTTCGGCTGATGGGTTACCCTGTGACAAACGTGACGGCTTTTCACTATTATTACCTGTATTATATTCAAAGGCACTTGTAATACGATGGATGCGATATCCGTCATGTTTGTGATGGAGTAACCTACCACTCAAACAGAGGGGGCCCCTAATGGGAAGGATGAAGGTAGGGAGACATAGGGGAAAATACAAGGCAATTAAACAAAAAGGCAACCCTACCAATTTATTTCAAAATATGCATAACGTCACATATAATTGTGTGCCCGGACCTTTCATTCCGATTTTGAATACGACGTCATTCTCAGATCGGCACGGCTTATCGTTGCCCTCGACTGTCCACTATACCCACATCGAGGCTAGAGCTATTTCCTAACCAGAATCCACCCACCGCTTGATTTCACCGCTATTTGCGCCCTGAAGAAGTTGTTTGCCCATAGCCGGGCTGCACACCGAAACGCGCGTCGGCGCTTGTTGATCTAACTGCGGTTAGAGTGTTGTTTACAATTTCCCCCCTCCAGAAACATCCTCTAATGCAGCCACCAATTTTGTGATTGTATTATTGTCATTATTTCTTTTATTGTGTATATTTTGAGTTATATTGATTGTATTGATTCACTCTTAGCATCCTGTCCAATGTCACCCAGGATATCATGTGGGGATTTGTTTAAACGTATAGGTTGCCTAACCACTTGAGTGAATGCATGATGTTTTGTTTTTGAATGATAGAGGTGTGATAGAAGGTTTGTTTGGGTGAGTTTGTATGAATGAGCGGTGGGATCTTTCCAATAGTTGCTATTATCATGTCTTTTATTTATTGATTAAATAAATCTATTTTGTGACATTTTTGTCCTCTTTCCTTGTGGACTTATTCATCAGCACTGGTCATGTTATAATTATATGTGACGTTATGCATATTTTGAAATAAATAGGTAGGGTTGCCTTTTTGTTTGATTGCCCTGTGATGGAGTAACCTGCCCGCCAAACTCTAAATCAGGACCATAGTGTGATCAAAGCCTTAGATGCCCCTTGCTCCATTCATAGGTCTCTGGAATTCAGCAGATGCATTAAATACAAGTCTAGGAAGTTGGGCTACGGTAAATACATACTTAAAGTAAAATTCGAGCACAAGTTATAGGAAGTAGAACCTAACACTTTGTCTTTGTGAAATAAAATGCAAGGGTGCCAGAAAGAAGATTGACAATGATTCAAACTATTACTAACCTCGTTTTCTGACACATTTGCGACAGGTTTAACAAGCTTGCTGTGTCAAGAAAGTAGTGTAGTAACTCAACATTTCAGCAAGATGGCACTGTCTAGAACTATGCCCCACCATTCGGTGTTGTCACAGCATTAACTCAAATAATAACAGCGACAAGATTTCTTTCATGCATGCTGACCAACAGCACCCAACTTCATCCTAAATTACATGAGGAAGCTAAGGGGCCTTCAAAGACCACAGACAGCTTTAGTGCAGCCAGGAGTAGTTACAAAGGGAGCCAGCTCCCAAGAACACAGCTTCATCATGAAAGTTAAATATGGCTCGTCACCATGTCAACTTCTACAACCAGTTACATTTTTGCACAGATTCCCCCTCCACTGGCACCTCATATGATAGCTCTCATCCTCATAGTGGTCTTGCCTTGACAAGGCTAGACTAACAAGTAAGTTTTCCTGCCAGTGAATTGTTGCTGTGAGAGAAGTATGGTCTTAATATATTAATAGCAGGTATATGATTACTATGGGTATATAAGAACTATATGATATTAATACATGCTTTTCATACTACGGTCGTGAACCTGTTCCATTGAATGTAATACACTGGATATAGAGTCGGATTAACAACATTTTGGTGGTATACATGTTGACTGGAGTAAAGAACATCAAGGTTATGACAGGTTTGTACATTTGTAATATGATCAACATGGATATTAACACTTTGATTCAACCGCCTGTAACATTTTGAAGAAACACTGCTTCCGCATCCCTCCCTGGTACCACCTCCTCAACTCAGTGCCCTCGGAAGGTGCGCCAATCATTTAATGTAATTAGAATCACAGAAAGTCATTGCATAGCATTGAAAGCAGTTCTCTTTCACAACCAATGCACAACAACTCACTGTATTGTTTAAAGTAATCATATCAATGTATTTGCTTTACAGTTCAGAAGAAATATCAAGTTTCATTTCAGCATAGATAGTGGGAACTACATAAGGTGTTGATAGCTAAATCATATATAATATTAGACATTACCTTCAAATGTCAACTTAATAACCATACTAAAATTGTTTTCTTTTTTTAGATATCAGAACTCCAACAGTAAAGATTAAGCCCAGCAGTGCAACCAGGCAGTGGGACAATATCCAGGGTCTCTGTTTCTCTCTCTTATCCCATTCCCCGTTCCCCAAGTCAACTGCTAACCAACACATTAAAAGTGTGAGTTGGTTGTGGGTACAGTAAATTGTGGAAGTCCCAATTGATTCTATTGGATTTGGATTGCAAGGATAGTGCATCTTGACAACATCATGTGGTGAATAACAAAGGAACACATTGATAACTGCCTTTTGCTCTGCGCTACAGTAACTTACCAGAACAATCCCTATCTGCTATCAGATGTCACTGTCTGGTATTCAAAAGCTTGCTGACCTTCCATAAGGCAGTGTAATATTAATTTGTTTCTATATATCATTTTTAACCATTCGTCTGCCATTTATTAGTGTTATTATTATCCAATTAAATGTTACTCAGTTTACAAACCTAGGAAAGAATGTATGCTGAGTTGGCTTTTCCAGAACTCAATCAACCAATCAATCAATCAGGGTTTTGTAGAAAGCACTACTCATCCGTTAGGGTCTCAAGGTGCTGAGGGGTGGATGTGAGCAGCTCCGTTGGGGTCATTCGAAGAGCCAGGTCTTGAGGTCCTTCCTAAATTGGTGCAGTGTTGGGCTTTGCTGGAGGATAAGGGGGAGATCATTCCAGGTCTTGGCTGTGAGGTAGGAGAAGGACCTTCCAACTGCTCTGGTCCTGTAGAAGCGTGGGACGGTGGCTAGGGAGAGGTCGGCTGAGCAGAGGTTTTTTATTGGGGGCATGGAAGGAGATGTGGTCGTTGAGGTATTGGGGTCCGGTGTTGTGGAGGGCCTTGTAGGCGTGCATGAGCAGCTTGAAAGTTATTCTTCCTTCGATGGGGAGCCAGTGGAGGTCGTGGAGATGTTGGGTGATGTGGTTGTGCCGTGGGATATCGAGGATTAGTCTGGCTGCAGCGTTCTGGATGTTCTGGAGTTTGCAGAGGAATTTTTTGTTGATTCCGGCCTAGAGGGTGTTGCCATAGTCCAGTCTGCTGGTGAAGAGTGAGTGAGTGACCATTTTCCTGGAGTCGTGTGGGGTCCACTTGAATATTTTGCATAGTATGCAGAGGGTGTTGTAGCATGCGGAGGAGACAGCGTTGATCTGGCGATTCATGGAGAGTCTAGTATGATGCAGAGGTTACGTGCATGGTCAGTTGGGGTGGGTGGGTTTCAGATGGTGGGGGACCACTAGGTGTCATCCCATGCAGAGGAGGTGGAGCCGAGGATGAGGACTTCAGTTTTTGCCAAGTTGAGTTTCAGGCAGCTGGTCCTCATCCAGGTTGCAACAGCTTTCATCCCTTCTTCGAAGTTGTGGCTGGTGATGTCAGGTTCCTTGGTGAGGGTGAGGGAGAAGATGAGCTGGGTGTCATCGGCATAAGAGACAATGTTGAGCCCGTGGTTTCTCACAATGGTTGTGAGGGGGGCCATGTAGATGTTGAAGAGGGTGGGTCTGAGGGAGGATCCTTGGGGTACTCCGCAACTGATCTCTGTCGGTTCTGAGAGGAAGGGCGGGAGCCTTATTCTCTGTGTTCTGCCTGTGAGGAATGGTGGCTAGCGTGCGTTGGGAGACGGTGTTGAAGGCTGCTGATAGGTCCAGGAGGATGAGGGCTGCTGTTTTGGCCTTGGTCGAGGAGGGCATGGATGTCATCTGTGGCGGCAAGGAGGGCAGTCTTTGTGATGTGGTTGCTGCGGAATCCGGATTGAGAGCTGTCTAGAATGCTGTTGGATTCAATGAAGTTTGCTAGCTGTGTGTTGGCAGCCTTTTCGATGACCTTGGCTGCGAAATGGAGTAGTGAGATGGGCCTGAAGTTCTTGAGGTCCGTCGGGTCTAAAGAGGGCTTCTTCAGGAGGGGGTTGACTTTGGCGCTTACAGTTGTCAGGAATGTGGCGGTTTCGAGGGCGCAGTTGATGGTTCGACATAGCTCGGGTGCGATGGCTGTGGCGGCCCTGTGGAAGACGTGCGGTGGGCAGGGGTCAGAAGGTGCGCCAGAGTGGATGCTCTTCATCGTCTTTAGGGTGTCTTCTGTCGTGAGTGGGTTCCAGGTAAGAAAGGTCTGTTGGGTGGCATCACTGGGGGTGAGGGTTTTGGGAGGTGCATAGGTCTTGGTCGTCGAAGTTGTCATAGAGCGTCTTGATCTTGAGGTGAAAGAAAGAGCTGAGTCTATGCAGAGGTCTTGGGATTGAGGGATGTCAGTTGTTTCGCTGTTGAGTTTGGCAAATTCCTGTTTGATGGCGAAGAGTTCCTTGGAGTTATGGGCGTTGGAGAGGAATCTGTCTTGGAAGAAGTTTTTCTTTGTGGATTTGATGAGTTGGTGGTGTGCCGTGGTGGTTGTTTTGTAGGCAGAGAGTGCTTCTGGAGTTTTGCTGTTTCTCCACGTCTTTTCCGGTCGTCGGCAGGAGCGCTTGGATTCTTGGAGTGCCGTTGTCAACCAGTTAGCTTTCTTGTTGTGTCATCTCGTGGTGTTCTGGAGGGGGGTGAGTGTGTTGGCGCAGTTGGCAATCCATTGGTGGAGGTTGCTTGCCACGGTGTTGGCGTCTGTCGTATTTGGGGGTGGAGTGCAGGTGAGGGTGGAGGTAAGGTGTTGTTTGGAGACTTTGTTCCATATTCTGCGTGGGAGGCGGCACGCGTGCTTGTGTGCTGTGGGTTTAGTAAAGGAGAAATGGATGCAGTGGTGGTCAGTCTAGAGCAGTTCCGTGGTGTGGCTGAAGAAGATGTTGTTTCCTCCTGCGAAGATGGGGTTGAGTGTGTGTCCCGCTGTGTGACATTAAAGCTGAAGCATGAAGGTCAACAAAGATTTCTGTGGTGAGCATTTATCTCACTCAGTATTACTTGTGACTATCTCTCTGTATTCTAGACTCATCTCTCTGGAACCCTAGCATGCACCATCTCAGAATCTAACTTAATCCACTGAAATTTAGGAGGACTAATAAAATCCTTAACTTACATTGTGTTTATTTTCTACCTAATCATCCCAAGAGCTTCTGAAAAATCCACAAGGAGATGTGGCACTCAACGAGCAAACATAATTACAGTAAATCATTTGAAAAATAGGTATTACATTCATAAGAAATGTATTAAACAATGTATATGTGTTCCTTCTAACCCATATTCATGGTAAGAGTGAGCGACATGTCTCTCATGAAGGCATAACATTCATTTTACTCTTTCCCATGGAAATTTGTATTCAATGTTAGTTTGCATGGGCAGGAATTTAAAAGAGGTGATTCTTAAAAAACTCAGAAAAGACTTCCACCAGGGGTCAAATCTTAAGGTAAAATGATTGCTATTTTATGTCATCAGGAAAGCTTTCCTCCTGATAATAATGGTATTTCCCTCTCCATCATGCCTACAATATGTTCCTGGAAACATGCTTTTAAATTAATGGTATCTCAAAGGTTTAACCCACCAGTAAATATCACCACCTTTACTGAATGCATAGTGGAAATACTTATTATGCCAGATTAATCCTAGTGCAATTCAAAATAAATTGTCACAGGAATAGTTGGAAAAGTTGAAACAGCAACAGACGTTGACAGACACATCATCTGTGAAGAGCCGTGATTCCACCAGCAAGTTGTACAGCTATACAGGTGAAGATGATCATAAAGGGCTGTTACTTCATGTATCATTGTATTACTTTACTACAACTGAAGAAAGCAGTCATCAATATAGCTTGCCTTAAATTCATCCTAACAGAGGTAGAGCTGGGTTTGGCACTGGTAAAGCAATCGTCCTTGCAGACTCCCTTGTGTCCTTTGCCAGATCATCCTGTAGCTAGCATTGGCAAGGACATCACCTGGGTCCCGGATGCTGCCCTTCAGTGGATACTGGCAAGGGAGGTACTACTCCAGAGTGAGGAGGTTGTGTTCTCCAGATGTGCTCTATCTGCTGTCAGATTTATTAATGAACAAGGGAATGGTCGTGATAGGGTTACAATGCACATGGGTTACTGACAACTGAAAGGATACTTGTTTGTAATTATTGTGGACCCACTTTCATAGGATGAGTGTTTTCACAATAGGGCAAAATATCCGTGTGTCACCCCTAGGGAACTTTGTTTATTTTAAGCCAACTTTAATTTGATAAGTGTAACTTCACTCACTGATGCTCTTTTATTTTCATGGTGGGCCCATCTCAGTTTGGCATATAATCATTCCCTCCTGCTGGGGCACCACGGGGTGTTCGCTACAAACCAATGTTTATGTTGTTGCTAGTTTAGTTAGGTACCATCTCCATGGGTCCCACCTTGCTTTATTGTGGACCCACTCTTATTGGAGGTGAGATTGGTGACTTGCATTTTACTGACAGCTGCAATTAAGGTGCTGCTTACTGCAAACTATTTGGTGTGTCAAAAGCTAAGGGGCATACTGCTGTGGAAGGTTGAATTTCTCTGCTTGGTTTTGATAGCGTTACTGTTAGCGACTGGTTTCAATAATGATATAGTAGTGCTCAAGGCCCTGTGAGTAATGGGTATACAGATATCTTCTACCGAATGCCAAAATATTTGTTATCTGTGCCCCCTTTTTAAGAAAGTAGCTGGGAATTAGGAACTCTGTTTTTGCCCCAGCTTCATTGACTCATTTCTAAGGAGATTTATGTGAGTGAAGTCCAATCACCTGGCATCTAACATAAGTGTAGCTATGCATAAAATCATCCTGCCGTGCTGCAGTTGCATTTCCTGTTTTTGACTGTATGTAAAAGCGCCTCATCCTGGGATCATTAGGCATGAACTGCAGTTATCAAGCTGTGTTTGTGTTGGCTGATGCCCTTGTAACTGCCTGTTCCTCGTAACACAGAATAATCTGCCATCAAATGTGTTATATTCTCATTTTTTAAAGTGAGAGTTATCAAATACCAATGCTATACCTTTTTCGTGAATAATGTGAATTTGGTCGTTTTTGTCAGCTTAGCTTATTTCCCTTTGAGATTTCACTCGGAAGCGATGCATTTGTTATATTAGGATACAGTGTCTGATTATTAAATAAGGCATTGTGATTAAACCCCTTGTGTATGTAATCAAATGTCACATATTAAAATACAGAGACACCTCATTCGATGGAACTTCCACTCAGAAAACCTCTTCATCACCGTCTTCAAATGTTATGATATCTCATTTGAGACTCTGTTTACCTATATTCAACTTTCCGGAACTTTACTGACACTAGCAGGCCTGTAAATGGTATGTGAGTTCTATGTGCAGGCAAAATGCTCACTTTGAATTTAGGGGTGTTAGACTTGGCGTGGTTTCCCCTGACCATTTGCCTGTACCTCCTGCATTTGTGACTGTGTGATGGATTTCATTTTTGCTGGCTTAGATGCTTTGGGCACTTTGCGACTGCTGTTAAGTGTCAAAGTGCAAGTGTTCCCTCTTAAAATTGTGATTACGATTGGGTATCCATGATTGGCATATTTGATATACTGATAAGTTCCTAGTAAAGTGCCCTGAGAGGGCCAGGGCCTGCAAATCAAATGCTACTTGTGGGCTTGCAGCCCTGGTTGTGCCACCCACAGGAGTAGCCTGTAAATGTGTCTCTGATCTTCCATTGTAGTGTCTGCTCATGCAGTTGTTAACTGCCATGTTGGCCTTCGAAGATGCACCCACTTGCCAGGCCCTAACCTTCCCTTTTGTTACATGTAAGGCACCCCTAAGGTAGGCCCAAGGTACCCCCCCCCCCCGGCAGTGTATGTGAACGGTAGGACATGTGCTGGTGTATGTTACATGTCCTATAGTGAAATACTGTGTATTTCGTTTTTCACTATTGAAAGGCTGTCTGTCCTATAGGATAGCATGTGAGCTGCACTGTAACATCTTTCAAGTGTAACTCTCAATGGGGACAACATAGAGAAATGGAGTTTAGGCTCTCTGAACTCAGAATTTACTAACACATCTGTTAGTAAAGGTGGTATTTAAATTTTGTGTTTGAAAATGCTTCTTTTAGAAAATAAGTGTTTTCTTGTTTAACCATTCTGTGTGCCTCTGCCTGTTTGTGTATTCACTGTCTGGTTTTGGAGTGACAGGAGCTAGAGATGTGCATTCACTCTAGACAGTCCCCAAAGGGGGTTGAACTGTGTCCTGACTGTCCTGGGTGGATCATAGTTGGGCTGAATAGACCCGGGCTGCATTTAGAGTAGTTGGAGGAGTTTCACTAGCACCTGAATAGGTTGTGTCTCCTTTGTACAATGCTGTCTCCACCTCCTGTAGGGAAGCAGGGCCAGAGAGGACCTAACTGGTTGGGACCGGGCTCAGAGACCCTTGCCACAAAGAGAACAAAGAGAAAATGGGCTATAAGTATTGAACCTTAAACCCCAGAGAATTAGATCACTTCTGGACTCCAGAGGAACCTCTGCCAAGGAGAAGAGCTGTAAGGAGGAGTACAGCCCCATTGTGTGTTCCCTGCTGCAAATCAAGAAGAACAACTCCAATGGCGTCAGTGACACCGCCAGTGACGCCATGACCTGTACTGCGGCCGGGGGCACCGCTCGTGAAGTGCACGATGCAGCGGCCCGCCTGCATCACAGCTCCGATGCCCTTTGACGCCTGCAGTTATCGGCCTTCCAGACACCAGTGCTCACACCAACGCCATCACCACCAGCATCACGTTATCCTGGAGCTGATAACCTACCAGGGTGACTATGAGGGTGATTTCACAAACACTTCGATGTTGCATCGCCTCACCGGAACTGATGCCTCATTGCCGACGCTGCCTAACTTCCCCTCTCCTGGAATCAACGCCTCGCCTCCTCTTGGACTCAATGCCTCGCCTCCCCCATAGCAGAAGGGCACCAGCTTTGCCTCAGCACCGCCACCTCACCTCCATGACGTCGTGCATCATCTGTTGATTTTGTTTCCAAGGTACTGTTCTTTAGAGGGTGACTCTGTGCCCAGCCAGCGCACCTAGCGGTCAGCGCTGTACTTTGGATTTGTACCTGTCATGAGGTCGGAATAGCCCCAGGTGGAGCCATTTTGATATAACAGTTCTATTTTTAAAACATCCATTTTAAAAGTGATAAATTTTTAAATTTTTGTTGGATTTTTGTTGTTTTTGTCTTGTTTAGATTAGATACAGATACTTTATTTTTCTAAACTGGTGAGATGTCAATTTGTGGTGTTTTCACTGTGTTACTGTGTGCTTGGGGTGCAAGTACTTTACACATTGCCTTTGGGCTAAGCTTGTCTACTCATGCCAAGCTACCAATGAGGTGAGCAGGGGTTATCTAAAGTGTGTAACTCCCTTGCCATGACTAGAAGCAAGGGTCCCAAAGTGTGCAAAAGGCTCATACCTCTGCCAATTAGAGACCCCCATTTCTAACATTGGTGGTCAGTGGTGAGGATTTGAGCTTGTATTTGTACTTTACCCACAGTAATTGGTGTACATCACTAGTCTAGTGCAGACCACTACGCAATCACATACTGTGTCTCTTGGTTCTATTTTTGTGGACCCTTGAAGTATCCACACACCATGTCTCTAAATGTTAAATCACATATTACGCAGAAAAACTGGTATAGAGGAACAAATATCTATTCATTTACTTGATCATAGGGAACATCAAATTACCCTATCAATGGTACAATGTCCCATTTCAATTTATGGAGGACCAATTCAAAAAATACACATACCACAATGACTTTCTTTGAGAAAATCAATCATTATTTTTGTTTTTTTGTAAATAGAAAACATGAAAATACACGTATATAGACATTTACATCACAAACATATATAGACATGAACATAAACAAAGTTTTTGTTGCCTATAACCACTTATTTTTACAATGAATCAGTGTTCGCACACTTAATCTAGGCAATACACTGTGAGGTAATCCTCTTTGCACACAAGGTTTCAACACCTCTACAGACATTTATTGAATGTGCCTTGAAATACAATAAAAAAAATCTTGTTTTCAAGTGGATTCCTCCCATCAAAACTTTCGACGCGTTTCAGCCTCCATTCCTTCCGGGCCTCATCAGGACAAGGGTAAAGGAACCAACCTAAAGTAATCCAAAAGTAAACATTTGTACAAACTAAAACAACTGTCCTCTCAATTACACAGGATGTGCTGACCCGGGGCATGCAACAAGTGCCCATCTTGTATGGAGGGGGCATTCATGCAGGAACTGCGAAGAAATCGCTGCATTAGGACACCATAGTGGGAGGCCTGGAGGGCTACGAATCCCTAAAGAGGCCCAAAAGAGTGCATCTGACGCACAACTCACCCACCCAGCGTGCTACCATAGTAAAACACAATCAAGGTGCGGTAGATGCAATAAACAAAGCACACTCACGTGGCCTAAACCAATTCTGGCTCTTGTGCATGCTCCAAATACGCAGTACCCCTCCTTGTGGGGAATGATGTTTACCGTAAAACGTGGTACAGTCACCTGTAAACGGTGGTTAATACTGTCAGGAAACACTACACTGAAAAAAGGCACTCCTTGCCACAAATCCAAACTGCTACTAATACAAGTAAAAAGTAAAAAATAAAATGCCCTACATACCTCTCGGTGATGTCAAATACTCTTAACTGAGGCGTTCAACCCTGGTGTGTACTCGCTCCCTCTATGGTGGAACCCCTGCTGAAAATACGGGATAGCGCCGCGTTACACAAAACGTTTAGCAGGCAACTACCAAAATAGCCCTCATATGGGTCTACGTGGTACAACGCTCACCTTCTGTACCACCTGGGGTCACGTAACAAATACGAGAAGCCGCTCCGCGAGTCCGAGAATGTTAACGCTCCGGCGCGCTGGATCTTGAGGAGTTTAAAAACAGGAAGCTTCCTGTCAGCGTGGTCACGTGTTAGCCACGTCATGAAAAAACCAAGGACAGGGAAAAAAAAGACTCCCGGGATTATATGTGTCGGTTGTTGTGGTAACCTAAAACCACAGGGAAGGGTCAAGTACTTAAAATGAGGTCCAATCAGTAACGGTGCCAAGTGACAGAACTGTACCCCTGTATACGGGATATATTAATGTAACTACAACCTATAGGGAGATGTCTCGGGGGTTGAAATCGGGTTCCCAAACTGTTAGTAAAAAAATCGTGGAGACCCAATGGGTCGGAGGATGTAATTATTTGGGATGTCCCTCACCAATACAGCTCCAAAACGGGGGCAAAAGAAGAAGACTCCACCTCTTCTTATCAGAAAGGTAAACCAAAAAGCGTGTTGGATTAAACCTAAACCAAAAATCTAAACGTGGGCCAAATACTCCTATGTTAAAAATATATGTTAAAAATATGGAGGCAAGGCAGTGAATAAACCTCGTGGTCAGCATCGCCCAGAGATCCATGATCCAACCAATGAATTAAAGACTCGCACCCTAGCCACTGGGAAACAGTCGCCTGCTTGCACATCTAGCTCAGAATACCACAGCCTAGCCTGAGGCTTTGTACCCGGGGTTCTGATCAATCTGCGTACCCAGCACATCCTGTATAATAGGGACTTACAAAATACTATTATATGTTCAAAAGCAAAGTAGTGTTTCACAGTTCCAAATGGTTATATACATATATACAGAGAACCCGGTTCACCGAGTGTCATACCTTAAATTGGTCCTGGTGTGACCAGCTATTCTTGGCTAAAACAGATATATATATGTAAAGAGAGAGCACCCATTTGCAGATCAAATTATACGGTTGATCTCCAATCAGATTAATTCCCAAATTTCATCACAGTCGTTGAGGCCTTTTGCTGCTGTCTGGTATTTTTCGATCATCCGGGCCTCAAGGCTATTTAAGTTCATTTGTAGACTCGCTTTATTATTTGATTTCACCACCAGAAGAACTGACCAACTTATATAATTTTCATTATGGTCACATTGTACAAAATTTTGGACTAATGGTGCACCCTGCGTCCTGCAGCGTATTCTTGATTTGTGTTGTAACACCCGCATTTTCACTGCTTGTGTAGTCTGCCCAATGTAAGACTTGCCACATGGGCATGTGAGACAATAAACTAAGTTTTTCGTATTACAATTCGAAAAACTGCCTTGTGTATGTTTTTGTTATTTAGCATAACGAATTTAGTCATTAGACTTGGGGCACGCAGCGCAATTATTGCATCTGAAATGCCCTACCAGGGGTGATAGGCCCAACATGCTTCTTAGATCTTTCTTGGGTTGTTGCGTGCGTGAGGCCTTCACTAAATGTTGGCATAAGTTTTTCCCTTTACGAAACGCAAAAAGGGGCTTTGGGATGTTAAAATGCTGCACCAGCCTCCAGCCTCCGGACGTCTACGCCCTCTGTTCTCTGGCCTTAAATATTCATGCACCGATGGCGTTCCCCCTCTGCCATGCTGCCCGGACGCTGTGTCTCCCTTGGCTGCATGCAACAAGTAAGCCTGAGATGCGTTTTCACTGGAACAACTCAATCCTGAGTACCTTGCTACCTGTAGACTTCGTTTAGGACTTCTGCAGCACAATATAACTGCTGCAATTATGTAACGTTATGAGGGACCCTTTTAGTCTGTATCGCTTCGACATTAGGCCTTTCCGTAATCTATACCTTCATCCTAAACCGGTAAAATACCCGTACCTGTTACTACATGCTTACTTATCAATGTCCACTTGTCCATTTGATGGTAGGCGGTTTGCATATATACATATACTCTTGAGATATCATCGCTCCACCTTTTTACTTTACATAACTATATCGTATCTGTGCAAGTATTTAGCTGTTACTATAATCTTTTACCACAAGGTGTCACTCACCCTCCTCTTTAAACATGCGTTCCCACAGATAAGGACTGCACCAGTGAACTCTTTTTCAGTCAAGTGGCTAACCAAGATAGTAACATCATACTATTTGACAGCACCGGATGGTAAGTGCTTTATGCCATTTAAGCTTGTCACTACCATATTCAATACGCATTACCATGGACATGGATTAATGCTTTTATTCGCTTCATACATAATACTTCATACCACATTTTTCTCCCTTTTTAGTTACAGTGCTGTGGCGTCCTCCCTGATTCCATCTATTCTTGTGAGGATTTTTATCAAGTATTGCACAGCCATCCATCCACCGTTGAGCAGACACTCAGACTTAATAATAAGTATGCAGCTACTTCACATTAAATAAGGTACGTATATAGAGTCTTTGCCCTCCTAGTCTTTAATATACTCTAATCATTTCGAGTTCGTGTAGATTAATGCCCTCACTTGATGGTTTTATGTATCTTTCCAGGGTATTGTTTTTCAAAGTTCATAAGAACCGGGCCATGTCTAACTTACAAGTCACAACAAGGCTTTCAATCATTGATAGAGGTATAACTTTCTTTGAATTTTACATTGTTTACATTTTTCTTCTAAAAAAAACTGGTTTCCTTTTTTCTATTTTTGGTAATCAAACTTTAATTTTCATTGTTTATTTTTATAAGAATTTGCTACACACCTTGAGGTGTCTACACTGATTTGTGTTGTTTTGGGAAGTGGGCCTCTTTTAAAAAACTACTTTTCACTTAGCGGTTTTTACAATTGGCAAATTATCTTTGGACTATAGCTGTCTTTCTCATCCCTTTGCCCATACCTTTTATCCCTCCCTTCAATTATAAATTTTTAGATGCTCCGGCAACTGGCACCTAACAGAGGTTATGCTGTTGTATTTGTCTTTTTTTGCAGTATATACAGAGATGGAACCCGGAAGAAGGCTTCGCCGAAACGCGCGTCGTTTAATTACACCGCCAGTTCTCTCAATTTACACTGTGTTGTATCAAGTATAAAACGAGAAATTAGATGTGCTCCTAAGACAATTATGTGTCCATAATTTGAATTCTAATCATTTTGAAATAATACATGCATCTTTCATTTGTATTGCATATCTACTGATGAAAAGATTTTCTCTGAATGCATCAGCAATACTGATTTAGAAATTATGAAGTTTTGATAACTGCACATGAATAGTTGTCATCTCAAACCAATTTTATGTATATCTTTTTAAAGAAATAATCATAAAAAACATAAAAAAATATATTTTTCTATATAATAAACTATACAAAAAGTTGAAAGTATCTGTGCATGTTTATATACAGAATTTTTGTTACATGTTGCCTTTTGCAGCACTAAGTCTCATTGCCTCGTCTAGGCTCTGTGTTTCCAGCCTTCAGTTCCGCAAGAAAATTTGCTTAATTTTTTTGGCCTTGGGGTTATATGTTAGTACACATGTCAATGGATAAGAGTCAGGTTTGATCCTAGGAGTCAAAGGATCTTCTCGTGGCGTGAACCAGGCACGTTTAAGGGCTGTTTGGACCAATTTCTTTGGGTAGCCTCTCTCAACTAACTTTTGCAGAAGAGTTTCTGCATTGTTAAAATAATCAGCTTTATTAGTACAATTCCGCCTTATTCTTAAGAACTGCCCATAGGGCAAGTTCTCTTTTAAATTTCTGGGATGTCCGCTTGTATAATGCAACAGCGTGTTACGATCCGTAGGCTTGGTGTACAAGCTCACCTCTAATTTCCCATAATTATCGGCTATCCATACATCTAAAAATATTTTTTTTTGCTGCTAGATGTTTTAGTAAACCTAAGATCTTGTGTACGTGAGTTCAACCATAGATGAAATTGTTCTAAGGACTCCTGATCTCCAGTCCACACCATCAAAATATCATCAATAAACTGCACCCACTGTGCAGTATGCGATTTAAAGGGATTGGAGTCATGAAAAATGTATTGGGTCTCAAAGCAATCCATAACCAGATTGGCTATTTCTGGGGCGAAGCAGCACCCCATCGCCACGCCCTTGACCTGTAAATACAGGTCATCTTTGAAAGCAAAAAAATTATTTTTAAGACATATCCTGGCTAGAGCAGCTATGAAATCTGTTGGTACCTGGTGTGGTCTAACTCTTTTATCTAAGACCATACTTAGGACTGCGAGTGCTTCCTCTTGTGGGATGTTCGTATACAAGCTTTCAATGTCGAACGAGATCAACACTTGTTTATCCCTGTCAAACATTGAATTCCCAATTTTTTAAATCAAATCCATTGTGTCCCTGATATATGCCTTTGTCTGAACGACAAAAGGTTTTAAAAAGAAATCGATATATTTAGCCAAGGGCTCTAAAAGAGAACCGCATGCCGAAATAATGGGCCTACCTGGAGGGTGTTCTACATTTTATGTACTTTAGGTAGCACATATATATTGGGTGTTTTCTGTGTAGTAGTATTCAGGTATTCATATTCTTTTTTACCGATGTAGCCCCCTTCTAAAGCCTCTGTAGTAAGGTGTAAAATTTGGGCTCTCAAGCAAGGTGTGGGATTGTCTGTAATGGGACGGTAATGTTCTTGGTTGTTAAGTTGCTTCATTATTTCCTTATCGTACTCGACACTTCCCACAGGAAAATCCCCCCGCCCTTATCAGCAGGTTTAATTGCTGTTAGGGGATTATTAGCTAAGTTTTTGAGTGCAGTTTGTTCTTCTTTTGAGAAATTAGTTTTGAAGAAGATCTGTTTTTCATTCAATTTGTCAATTTCCCTTAATACTTGATCTTCAAATAGCAAGATTTCATTAGGTATGACAGCGCTTTCCAGGCAAAAGAATGACTTATTCTTAAGTCCACTAATGTTTTTCTCATTGACTTCACTAAAATCCAAGAAAAAGACTTTTAATCTGATTTTTCGTAGAAAGTGGAGGACCTCTTTCTTAGTGTCTACTGGGTTCTGTAAAGTCAATGGGACAAAGGATAAACCCTTCTGTAATAACTTCAATTCCACACTTGTCAACGAATGTTTAGACAAATTGTAAATAGGCATTAGATCATTATTAGCCCTTGTACTTTGACCAGGATCTTGTCCTACCGTCTGAAAACTCTCCGTCTTGTCCTGAAATAACCTTGTTCTTGGTTCTGAACTGGAGCTCTCCATTCTCCTATGAATCCCCTCCCCCTGTTTCTGCCTCAGTCTAAATACACGTGGTTGTATATGATGACAAAACCCCATATGGTATGCTATTCAGAGGAAGAAATAAGTAAACTCTTACAGATTCCCTCCCTGTTGGGCGGAGAACAGTTGGTTTCAGGTAATTTGAGGTCAGACAAAGGAGAACAGCTTAAACAATTGAGAAAGAAAAATACCAGAACGCAGTTACATGCGCAAGTATTACTAGAATACTTGAAGAGTAATACAATTCCAGCAGGATTACAAGTAAAAAAACTTCCCGGTAATTTTCGTGACAGATAAGACATATTTACTAGACTTCAGTGGGGTAGGCACTAAATGTTCGCAGGATTGGATAGTGTTGTCAATCCATACCGCACTAAGAATTAGTGAGGAAGAATTAAAAGAGTTTAAGACTTTGGAAGAAGAAATTGGGAGTGACTCTACGATTGTGGATGCAAAGTCCTTATTGGACTCTATTGAGAAAACACTATCTGACTTCAAAACTCATACTGTGAATCTAAAAACTTCTAAAGTCACAAAAGACATAAAGAACTTTAAAATTGATTTGGTATATCCATATTTGAAAGAGGATTTTTACCAGAACAATAATCCTAGCACCTTGAACCTACAGTATCGGGGTAGATCACATAGGAGATTTATCACGTTCTCAGACCCCTCCTCGGATTCAGATCAGGGACCCAGGAATTACTATCAACCCTACTATCAATATGACTGAGGCAGAAACAGGGGGAGGGGATTCATAGGAGAATGGAGAGCTCCAGTCCAGAACCAAGAACAAGGTTATTTCAGGACAAGACCGATAGTTTACAGACGGTAGGACAAGATCCTAGTCACAGTACAAGGGCTAATAATGATCTAATGCCTATTTACAATTTGTCTAAATATTCGTTGACAAGTGTGGAATTGAAGTTATTACAGAAGGGTTTATCCTTTGTCCCATTGACTTTACAGAACCCAGTAGACACTAAGACAGAGGTCCTCCACTTTCTACGAAAAATCAGATTAAAGGTCTTTTTCTCTGATTTTAGTGAAGTCAATGAGAAAAACATCAGTGGGCTTAAGAATAAGTCATTCTTTTGCCCGGAAAGCGCTGTCATACCTAATAAAATCTTGCGGAATTGTACTAATAAAGCTGATTATTTTAACAAAGCAGAAACTCTTCTGCAAAAGTTTGTTGAGAGAGGCTACCCAAAGAAATTGCTCGGAACAGCACTTAAACGTGCCTGGTTCACGCCACGAGAAGATCTTTTGACTCCCAGGATCAAACCTGACTCTAATCCATTGACATGTGTACTAACATATAACCCCCAGGCTAAAAAAATTAAGCAAATTATCTTGCGGAACTGGAGGCTGGTGCAGCATTTTAACATCCCAAAGCCCCTTTTTGTGTTTCGTCAAGGGAAAAACTTATGCCAACATTTAGTGAAGGCCTCACGCACGCAACAACCCAAGAAAGATCTAAGAAGCATGTTGGTCCTATCACCCCTGGTAGGGCATTTCAGATGCAATAATTGCACTGCGCGCCCCCAGACGAATGACTCTAAATTCGTTATGCAAAATAACAAAAACATACACAATGCAGTTTTTCGAATTGTAATACGAAAAACTTAGTTTATTGTCTCACATGCCCATGTGACAAGTCCTACATTGGGCAGACTACACAAGCAGTGAAAATGCGGGTGTTACAACACAAATCAAGAGTACGCTGCAGGACTCAGGGTGCACCATTAGTCCAACATTTTGCACAATGTGACCATAATGAAAATGATATATGTTTGTGAGTTCTTCTGGTGGTGAAATCAAATAATAAAGCAAGTCTGCAAATGAACTTAAATAGACTTGAGGCCCGGATGATCGAAAAATACCAGACAGCAGCAAATGGCCTCAACGAGCGTGATGCAATTTGGGCATTGATCTGATTGGAGAGCAACCGTATAATTTGATCCGCAAATGGGTGCTCTCTCTTTACATATATATATCTGTTTTAGCCAAGAATATCTGGTCACACCAGGACCAATTTAAGGTATGACCCTCGGTGGACCGGGTTCTCTGTATATATGTATATAACCAGTTGGAACTGTGACACACTACTTTGCTTTTGAATATATAATAATACTTTGCAAGTCCCTATTACACAGGATGTGCTGGGTACGCAGATTGATCAGAACCCCGGGTACAAAGCCTCAGGCTAGGCTGTGGTATTCTGAGATAGATGTGCAAGCAGGCGACTGTTTCCCAGTGGGTAGGGTGCGAGTCTTTAATTCATTGGTTGGATCATGGATCTCTGGGCGATGCTGACCACGAGGTTTATTCACTGCCTTGCCTCCATATTTTTAACATATATTTTTAACATAGGAGTATTTGGCCCACGTTTAGATTTTTGGTTTAGGTTTAATTCAACACGCTTTTTGGTTTACCTTTCTAATAAGAAGAGGTGGAGTCTTCTTCTTTTGCCCCCGTTTTGGAGCTGTATTGGTGAGGGACGTCCCAGATAATTACATCCTCCGAGCCATTGGGTCTCCACAATTTTTTTACTAACAGTTTGGGAACCCGATTTCAACCTCCGTGACATCTCCCTATAGGTTGTAGTTACATTAATATATCCCGTATACAGGGGTACAGTTTGGTCACTTGGCACTGTTACTGATTGGACCTCATTTTAAGTACTTGACCCTTCCCTGTGGTTTTAGGTTACCACAACAACCGACACATATAATCCCGGGAGTCTTTTTTCCCTGTCCTTGGTTTTTTCATGACGTGGCTAACACGTGACCACGCTGACAGGAAGCTTCCTGTTTTTAAACTCCTCGAGATCCAGTGATAGCAGCTCGCCGGAGCGTTGACATTCTCGGAATCGCGGAGCAGCTTCTCGTATTTTTCTTATGTGACCCCAGGTGGTACAGAAGGTGAGCGTTGTACCACGTAGACTCGTATGAGGGCTATATTGGTAGTTGCCTGCTAGACGTTTTGTGTAACGCGGCGTTATCCCGTATTTTCAGCAGGGGTTCCACCATAGAGGGCGCGAGTAACCCCCAGGGATGAACGCCTCAGTTAAGAGTATTTGACATCACCGAGATGTCTGTAGGGGCATTTTATTTTTCACTTTTTACTTTTTACTTGTATTAGTAGCAGTTTGGATTTGTGGCAAGGAGTGACTTTTTTCAGTGTAGTGTTTCCTGACAGTATTAACCACCGTTTACAGGTGACTGAACCACGTTTTACGGTAAACATCATTCCCCACAGGCAGGGGTACCGCGTATTTGGAGCACGCACAAGAGCCAGAATTGGTTTAGGCCACGTGAGTGTGCGTTGTTTATTGCATCCACCGCACTTTGATTGTGTTTTACTATGGTAGCACTCTGGGTGGGTGAGTTGTGCATCAGATGCACTCTTGTGGGCCTCTTTAGGGATTCGTAGCCCTCCAGGCCTCCCACTATGGTGTCCTAACACAGCGATTTCTTCGCAGTTCCTGCATGAATGCCCCTCCATACAAGATGGGCACTTGTTGCATGCCCTGGTTCAGCACATCCTGTGTAATTGAGAGGACAGTTGTTTTAGTTTGTACAAATGTTTACTTTTGGGTTACTTTAGGTTAGTTCCTTTACCCTTGTCCTGATGAGGCCCGGAAGGAATGGGGGCTGAAACGCATCGACAGTTTTGATGGGAGGAATCCACTTGAAAACAAGATTTTTTATTGTATTTCAAGGCACGTTCAATAAATGTCTGTAGAGGTGTTGAAACCTCGTGTGCAAAGAGGATTACCTCACAGTGTATTGCCTAGATTAAGTGTGCGAACACTGATTCATTGTAAAAATAAGTGGGTATAGGCAACAAAAACTTTGTTTATGTTCATGTCTATATACGTTTGTGATGTAAATGTCTATATATGTGTATTTTCATGTTTTCTATTTACAAAAAAAACAAAAATAATGAATTTGAATTGGTCCTCCATAAATTGAAATGCGACATTGTACCATTGATAGGGTAATTTGATGTTCCCTATGATGAAGTAAATGAATAGATATTTGTTCCTCTATACCAGTTTTTCTGCGTAATATGTAGTATCTTTGCCCAGGTATAGGAGGGTGATATGGGCAAACCCCGCTGCTTTTGTATCATCGAAATTTTTTATTTAAAAAAAAAAAAAAAATTATTTTAAAAACAATTTTATTAAAGAATAGAGTTCATCTCCACAGCATTCCGCCTACATCCCCAGCAGGGCCGGCAGTGCAAGTTATCGAGGCAGTAACTCTTATGACTGGGTAAGGGAAGTACACAGCAAGCCGCCTACAACCACATTGGGCCGGCCGCGTTCAGGAGAGCTATAGATAGTAAGGTAATAAACGTATGCAAGTATAGCTTAATTCTCTACAGTTATTGGGTAGTAGCTTTCCTATCATCCTACGCTATCTATACTATACCTCAATTGTCGTAATGTCGAATTCACCATTTTACCCTTACCACGGTGCATAGACCCCTGGATTTGCGGCCTTTTTGCGGTCTGCGTGTCACTGCAACCCGTGAGCGAAGGGAAAGAGGGTCGCCTCGGTTGTTACGCCAGAGAAAATGTTTGCATTGCCCTTGTAGTTCTTTCGGGCCCACCACTATAGTTAAATGGTCGCACCTTGTGCAAGAAGATGGTATGTGGGCAGCTGGACATGCTGGTTCATCGGCTTTGCAATATAGATTGACCAGGAGAAAAACAAGTATACTCAGAAAAGAGAAAGAAATAGAAGAGAAAAAAGAGGCCTAAGGAGGTAGTCAGAGGGCTAACATCTCTCCGGTCGGATGACCCGCAAGGAAGAGGAACCCGGAGGCATGCGGGGTCAGTTCGCGGCTGGCCGGGGACCGGCCCTCGGGCGCCAAGCATCGGGAGGACATATAGGGCTGTCGTGCGCTTAGGCTGTATCTGGTTCGCCGGTATCCCCTCTGGGGAGAACTGGGTCGTCAAAGAGTTGAAGGGCGCAAACTCGCGGAGGCATAGTTCTGATGTGCTCCAACCGGGTCAGGTACTGGATCAAGGGCTGCCAAGTGCGCTGAAATTTGGCATCTGTGTGTGTCAGTCGGTGGGTAAGGAGTTCCATCGCCATGACCTGCCAGAGTCTCGTAAACCACATAGTTGTGGAAGGCGTTTGGGCAGTGGCGGATCGCCGAGGGAGTGCCGCGGGGCGGTGAGGTGAGGCGGGGCTGGGGAGGGGCAGGGTGGGGGGATAGTGGACTCGGACATACGACGGACAGAATTCAGAGGGAGTTCTGTCCGTCGTAAGTCCGAGTCCACTACCCCCACCCTGCCCCTCCCCAGCCCCACCGCTCCACGGCACTCCCTCAGCGAGCCGCCACTGCGTGTGGGCCTGTTTCCAGTGGGATGCGATGACTTGTTTCGCTGCCGTAAGCATCTGAAATATCAAGCGCCAGGCCATATGTGTCATGTCTTTAAGTGTGGTCGGGCGGAGGCCCAAAATGAAAACTTCCGGATCGTTGGGGAGGGGAAACCCTACCACTGCCCTAATATGCTGTTGTACCTCCGACCAGTACAAAGTAATAAGTGGGCACTCCCACCAGATGTGAATGAAGGATCCCTGAGCCGCCAAGCAACGCCAACAATTAGGGGTAACTCCAGGGAGCATTCTCTGCAGTCTAAGAGGAGTATAGTACCAGCGTGTCATAAGTTTATATGCCGATTCTTGTTGTGGCGTACTTCGCAGTATGCGCCGAATGTCCCTCCAGAGCTGAGCCCACCGGCCAGGGAGAATCTCGCTCCCAGTGTCCCTCTGCCACTGGCGCTGGTAGGTGTGGGGCGTGACCTCCTGAGATTGTTGAAGGACCTTATAGGTCTGAGAGATTAGCCCTCTAGACCCATCAAATGCTCGAACCAGAAGTTCAAATGATGTCGACTGTCGCGTGGCTCCCTCCCTATTGGATGGGGCCCGAAGCCAGTGGCGGATCTGAAAGTATTCTAGCCGAGCATTCACTGGGAGGTTGAAGTCTGCCCGACACTGCTCAAACGACTTGAACATCCCGTTCACGAAGAGTTGTTCAATGATGCGACACTCCCCTGTTTCCCATGCTCGAAACGAGTTTATGCTGGAGGCTGGGGGAAAGTCTGCGTTGAGTGCCACCGGAGTGAGGGGAGAGGGGAACGAAGCAAGGCCCTGGGGTACTGCGATTCTATGCCATATTTCTAATACCGTGCGCGTGGCAATATAAGCACTGGGATGCCGAGCGCTTTTTTTAGCCAAGCTAGGTCCCACAGCGGGCGACATGTGAAACCAGTGTTTTTCACTTGCTCGCACCGACCACTCCGATATATACCTTAGATGCGACGCCCAGTAGTACGCCAGGAGATCCGGGCACGCTAGGCCTCCACGATCTCGCGGTAGCATCAAAACCTTGGTAGACAGACGCGGTCTTCCTCCTCCCCATATGAAGTTGACCACTTCTCTCTGAAGACCTAAGATATCTCTATGGGGGATTGGCGTCGGGAGCGCTTGAAATATGTATAGGACCTTTGAGAGTATGGACATTTTCACTGCGTTGAGACGCCCTAGCCAAGAGAGAGGTAACGCTTTCCATCGGCGGAGATCCTCTCACACAGCGGTTCTACAGGCAGGCCAGTTAGCCTGCGTCCAAGTGTCAAGATTAGCTGTGATATTGATCTCCAGATAACGGATGGACTTTGAGGCCCATTGGAAAGGGTTGACTGCCTGGAGTTCGTCTAGCTGCTGGGGGGGAAGAGTGAGATTAAGTGCACGCGATTTGGGAAGATTGACCTTGAGCCCCGATACTAACTCAAATTGTGAAAGGGTGTCTCTGAGTGCCGGGAGGGAGGTCGCAGGCTCCGTGAGTGTCAAAAGTAGATCATCCGCGAAGAGGGCGATCTTATGGTCCACCCCGCCCTTGCGGACTCCTTTAACATCCTCCGATCGTCGGATAGCAATCGCCAGGGGCTCCACAGCAAGCGCGAAGAGCAGGGGTGATAGTGGGCAGCCCTGACGAGTGCCCCTTCGGATGGAGAAAGAAGAGGTCAAAAGCCCATTCACCCGAATTCGCGCCTTAGGGTCCGCATACGGTGCCATGATGCGGTTTATCATGAGAGGTCCTAGTCCTATGCGGCGGAGAACCGCCCGAAGGAATGACCAATCGACCCGGTCAAAGGCCTTCTCGGCGTCAAGGGAGAGTAAGAAAGCTGGCCGGTCGTGTTGTTGAACCTTTTGTACTAGATGGGCTATTCTCCGTAGGTTATCCGCTCCCTGTCGTTCTTGTATGAAGCCTACTTGATCAGGTTCAATTAAGCTCGGGAGGAGAGGAGCCAGGCGACGGGATAGGATTTTAGTATAGAGCTTGGCGTCGACATTCAAGAGCGATATCGGGGCTTTGGAATGAGAACAATCTCCGCCTCAGCCATTGACGGTGTCACAGCTCTGGTGTCAGTAAATGAGTTAAAAAGGCGTAACAGAGGTGTTTGAAGTTCTGGGAGAAAGAGGCGGTAAAAGGCCAGCGTCAGGCCATCAAGGCCGGGTGATTTCCCCGTCGGCATACTCTTTAGAGCGTTTAGTAGCTCTTCCGCTGTAATGCGCTCCTCTAGCTGTTGCTGGTGGTGGGAGTCCAGAGGTGGCCAGGGGCACTCGTCCAGGAAGGGTTCTATCTGGTCCACACAAGTGTCCGCAGCCTTGTATAGATCAGAAAAGAACTCGAGGAATTCCTTTTGTTTGGCACTTTCCGCGATAGCCCACCCTCCGCCCGGCAAAGTGATTTTGGCAATGTGATTACGGGATATCTGAAGGCGGAGGCGACGTGCCAGCATGGAGCCCACTTTGTTGCCTCCTACATAGAATTTCTGCTTTAGGGCGAGAAGGGAGTGTTCCGCCTTATTTACTCTTAGGGCCTTTAGTTGTCCCCGAAGTGATGCGAGTTTTTTCTTCACATGTAAAGAGGGCGTTATGTGAGTTTGCCGCTCTAGTGCTTTAATGTTGCGACCGAGGTTGTCCTCTACCAGTCTAGCCTCCCTTGATCGAGCTATGGAAATAGAGGTGATAGTGCCCCTAATCGTAGCTTTGAAGGCGTCCCATAAGAGAGAAATCGAGGTGTCCGGTAGGTCATTATGACTGAAATAGGATTGTATGGCTAGTTTTATTTCGTCTACATCCACCGGATCCCGCAAGACCCGAGGAGGAAGACACCACCGTGGAGTGGAGCCCGAGGGTCTGCCCATTCCCGCCAGGGTGATTTCCACGTGGGCGTGATCAGAAACCGATATGTCTGAGATATCCGCCGATTCCAAGGCTCTAGTAAGTGTCTGGGAAATAAAAAAGTAGTCGATGCGGGAGTAAGATCGATGGACATGGGAGTAAAAGGAGTAATCCCGCGTGTCAGGTTCCCTGTATCTCCATGCATCTACAAGACCAAGGGCCTGTATGTCGTGTTTAAGCGTTGCGGACATAGCTCCGGTCCCTTGATACGAGGAAGCGGTGCGATCTAAGCCCGGGTCCCATACTAAATTAAAGTTGCATCCAATGATGGCGGGTCCATCCTCCTGGGATAGTTGTGAGCAGAGGAGATCCCTGAGAAAGCTATCTTGTGCTTGATTAGGAGCGTAAATATTAAGTAGCAGTAGGGGGTTGCCCCGAGCTAAGATTGCCGTCTTAAGATACCGACCTTCTCTATCACATGTAGTACGGCTGATTTTTATTGGGGTGCCAGCTTTGAAAAGGATTGCTACCCCCGCAGTCTTAGTTGGTGCATGGGCCCATACCTGTACCGGATATCTAGAGTGGGACATACGCGAGACATCCGCCGAAAGGAGGTGGGTCTCCTGCAAGAAGATAATATCAGGGTCGCGTAGGAGGAGATATCTCCAGATTTGTCTTCGCTTGTTCGGGGAGTTTAGGCCCCAAACATTTAGGGTCATGCATTTAAGTTGTGCCATTGGTCCAGTAGGATGGAGCACGATCCGGCATTGCCTCCCTTTCGCCCCTCGCCCCCATCCCGGGGCCCTCTCCCGCTAAGTGGACACCTTTCGGCGGGGGCGTATCACACGTCCATAATCCCTTCCTCTTAAGTAGACACCCGGCGCCCAAGCCTGTCCCCAACAGTCCGGCCAGCGAATCAGCGTGGATTCCCGCATGCATGCCCCGATCCTCCCAGGCCAGTGCGAGCAGAGAAGGAAAAAATTGAGAGGAGAGAAGACAGAGAAACCAAATAATAGAGAATTACCAGCAACATGATGGCCAACTGGGCCATAAAGAACCAGTCCGGCCCTGGAGCGGCCCAGTGGTGTGAACCAGGGCAGCTCTGAGGAAGTCACTCCTCGTTTGGACTAAGGACATGGTGGGGGGGAACGTGGTACCAGACAGTCGGGGCAGCTACCGTCCCCCGGGGAGCCATCTGTTCATCCAGCTGTGGTCGTGGGGTTCGGGAGCCTATCAAAGTGTTCACCCATATTATGTCAGGGGAGCGAGCCCCTACCTTGGAGAACTGGGGGCTCTTGTGTCCCGTGTCCAATTGTGTGTGGGTGTCAATGTAGAAAGGCAGGGTTGTAGCTTGGGATATCTAGTGTATGGGGCGTATAAGAACAGGCCCCAGTAGAGCCTGGTAGGCCTGTCACGATGTAACGAGCGCCTAAAGGTGTTCTTAAAGCCAGGTAGTGGCCTGACCTAGGCGTGTTATCTAGTAGTGCAAAAGCTTGTTGGTGGTAGGTCTCGGGCCGCGTCAGGAGGGTCGACTCGTGAAGGCCCCCTTCACCTAGGCTATAGGGTGACCTGGAAGGTGATCTAGAGCTCCACCCGCCCCTTCTACGCCCTGGACATCTGAGTGCCACCCACTTCCCAATAGTTGTGTGCGGCCTTCCTCTGCCAAGTAGTGCGGGAGCCCAGTGTTCACATGAGTAGCCGGTTTTAAGATGAGATCTATAAAGTGGTACTTTTGTTATATCTCAGTCCCCAGCTGGCAGATCGAGCGCCCGCAGACCCTCCCAGTAGTGAGAGAAATCACTGACGCAATACATCTACCAACAGTACGTCATTTTTGCTGTCAATGGCCTTGATAGGGTGTCAAGGGGGGCAGGCACAATTGTTTACACAGTGTTAAACTATGGGGCGGGGGCGGGACATTCGGTGAAGTCAAGCCCCAACACAGTGGGTTTCAGTCAACCTAATCTCTATACTGAGCATCCCTCAATGGATAAGGTCCTGCAATAACAAACATATAACATGGTAACACATAACATTGTGGCCTACTGGTGGGAGATGTCTCGCCGCCTCCAGTTAGCTGGTCCAGGAAAGCCGGTCATTTATACTGTAGTGAACGTGACCGCTTTTCGTCTTTGACTGTAGCATCTTTTGGGGTCTGTCCTGCCTAGAGAGGCCAGTTCAGGCTGTGTGTTCCCCTTGGACCACAAAGCCCCCAAAAGCCATCTTCAGAGAGGTTCCCGCGCACAGTACATAGGTGTTTCCTCCATTGCCCCTATTGTAAGTAGAACTGAGTTGTCGCAGCTCAGGTGCATGTTTTGTCTTCCAGAGTAGGGGTGTGTGCGTATTCAAGAGGTCCACTCAGCAGGACGAAATTTACAGGTGTTGAGCACAAGTCATTCTCCACTTCCTGGTCCCGCGGTCGATGGGGGCGCTTGGCCAGACCTCTTCTCCGACGGCAGCTGGGGTTCTTCAAGAGCTTTCAGGTGGCGTATAATGTCTTGCTTAGCTTGGCTAGAAGCCGAGTGGGCTACCGATGATCCTGAGCCGTGGCGTTGTACCTTGGACCACTCTGGGCGCAGCGATATCTGGGAGGCCGAGTCAGCAGGGGAGGGTGAGGATGGATATGAGTCCCGTGAAAGGGTGACCCCATTGATATTTAATATTGGACGCTTTCAGTTTGGCCGTCACTGGCTGGAAGTCCCGACGGCGGCGCAGAGTGATGGGCGAGAGGTCCTGAAAGATCTGAATATTATGGCCCCCATATTCCAGCTTCTCGTGCGCCCTGGAAGCCCGGAGGATTGCCTCTTTTTCCGCATAGAAGTGGACTCTGGTCAGGATGTCAGGGACCAGGTTGGGGTTGCCTCGTGGGTGAGCCACTCGATGAGCCCGGTCCAGCGTCGGGGGGGAGATATCCTCATCACCTCAGATGGCATGGAGTAGGTCCGCAACGTATGTGAGTATGTCTGCTCCTTCCGCCCCCCGTGGCACCCCCCGGATGCGGACGTTGTTCCAGCGCCTCCGATTTTCGAAATCTTCCTGTTTGATCTGGAGCTCTACGTTCTGTTCTTCTATTGCCTGAACTCTGTGGCGGAGATCTTCCAGATCCTCTGTACGAGAGTCTATGGTGCGCTCCATATCATCTACCCGATTGCCAATTTCGGTAATATCTCGTCGTACATCCGTCAAGTACATTTTGACCTCCGTCTTAAGGGAGGAAATCTCCGATTTTATCTCTTGCAGAAAAGTGGCCAGCACTGCCTGTGTGATAGTACCTTGGTCGGAGTCTTTCAGGGCGGACGCCATGTCAGGGGCCTCTGGTGAAGGTGACGGGGCGTGTTTGTGCCACAAATCCTTGACCGATGTGTCCTTGGTGGCGGGGGTCGCTACAGACTTCCCCGTACGAGGCCTGGTCATGCTGTTGGTACCTGGCTCAGTGCGGTCTTCGCCTGTATCGCGTGTAGCCCAGCACTAGTCCCCTTTCCAGCGCGTAGGTAGGCCGCAGGGTTCCCTCAGGAGCGGTATGCTGTCGATTAGCATTCACTCTGACCCGGTCTCTTCAACAGGGCACCACCCGAACCACATCCCCATCCAGGCTCTTTTCAACTTTACAGGTTAGTTCGGGGGTTGTTCCATGGGGGCCCCCAGGCTCACAGAAACCTGCTCTCGCTGCTGGCGCCCTCTCCCTCCCGGAGTCGTCTCTCACCCCTGCTTCACAGAAGGGTGTTGTCATAGGCTTTGGGGCGCTGGCTCCTCAGGGCGATTATATGGGGTGGGAGGTCACTCCCAGAAGCACGGCCTTCTCCCCCGCTCTCAGCTGGATTCAAGTCCCGGTCTATCAGGCAGGGGACTCCCGCCCCTTAAGGCCTCAAGTGCCCCCTTGCGCGTTAGGGCTCACTGCCTGTAACAACTTCACCTCCTCGTTTGTGGTCGGGCGAGCAGGCCAACCTTTACCTCCTTGGGGCTTTTCTACGATCCCAGGGGCTTTTCACTCCTCCCAGCGTTATCTCGTTCTCCCCCCGGGATCTACACCCCCGCACCTCACCTTCTGGGAATCCAATGCCTCTCCAGGGGGATTGCGGTTTCCCCGGCCGTCCGCCAGCAGGCCGTCCCGCCTGACTCACCAGGTGTTGCAGGCTGTTGCCTCTCACCGCAGGGCCCTCCTCAGCTCTCGGGTCTCCGTCTCCCGTCACCCGGCCCCCAGCGATGTGTGTTGCCGTCGGACTCCGGCATCCCGGGGGACTCAGTCCTCACCCAGCCGGTGTATTGTCTCCGCTATACGGGACTTGTGGAGTGCCAAGTTCGAGCGCTTGTCTCTTTCACCAGCGTCAATCGGCCTCTCGTGTACAGCCGCGCCGCTTCCCCAAGATGGCGGGTCTAGCCTCCGTACCGCCCGCTCTCCCGGCCTCCAGCCGCCAGTAGCTTCCCGGGCCCCTCACCTCTCAGCCGCGGGTCTCCCTGGTGTGTCTTCCGCTTGTTGCGGGCTATGCGATCGCGATCTCCCCGCAGCTTTAGCCTCCAGTGCCGGCTCAGCCTCCGGATCGCCACTCCAAAACTTCTATAAGATGGCGGCTGGTCTCTCCGCACCACCTCCGCCAGCCGGTTCGTACGAGCCAGGGAGCCCCCACCTTGGGTCCGGGACAGCCCCGGGTGTTTGCTCGTATGGGGGGGGACTCCTCACGTGCCCCCCGTGCGTTGGATCGCTCCCCAAATGCCCTAGATAGGCCCCGGAGGACAGAGCACCAGCCGCGTGCGTCTTACCCCATCGGAGTCGAAGCCACGCCCCCCTATCATCTAAATTTTAAACCAGCAAGTGATGCTGCAGAATTGGAGTTTGATATTGAAATGTTGCATACATACAAAGTAGATCAACCTAAGCAATTTTGCAAAAGCTTTGGATCCCCATGAGGAGCTCCGCTAGGAAGGAGGAGATGCAGAAGCCCTTTCTTGCCTGGTGGGAGGCCAGAAAGGCTGGGGAGACTGAAGATGGAAATACAGATATGGATGTGCTAGACCAGCAAGTGGGCTTTGGAGCTTAGGATCTGCCTGTAGGGAGAGTGCCCTCTGGGCCTGGCAGCAGTGTTGACTTCTAGTAATTTGTCTCCAGAGGAGATGGACGAGAAACAAAGGATCAGGAATCATGAGCTGGAGCCTGAGATGCTCAGAAGAGAAGACAGGTCTCAGGCCTTGGAGGAGAAGAAATTGCTTTTGGCACATGAATTGAGAATGAGGGAGTCCAGTTCAAATGGTGGCAGCGTACAGCCAGTGTAGTCTGGGGGTATAGGTCTACATTCCTAAAGATCTAGTACAGAATTTCCAGAAGGGGAGAATATCTATGCTGGTTTGCATCTTATGAGGCAGCACTTTGCATGAATGAGGCCCCGGAGAATCACAGGGGGCCAGCCGGTGGAAACACTTTGAGGTCAATGGGAGGAATACCCTGACACCTTTGGAGGAGGCGGGTACTCTCACTTAATCCCAATATGAAGGAGGCATTATGCCTCAGGTATAGGCTCACACTTGAGTAGTACAGGGAAAAGTTTAGGTCTTTTAAAAAGCTTGAGTCTAACACTTGGGTGGAATGTGTGAATTTCTTTTGCCGAGTGCTAGATGGTTGGATAAAGGGCAGCAAGGTAACTGACTACTAGGGGTTGTATGATTTAATTGCATGGGAGACTTGTATAATCTTTGTGTTCCAGAGCTGCACCAGCATCTGATCAATAGTAAGCTGACTGACCACAGAGAGCTTGCTTAGGAGGTGCACCGCTGAACAAGTATCAGGGTCCACAAGGGGTGTGTGGGAAATCTAGCCAAAGGTAGGCAGGGTCCCCAGCAGAAGAGTGGGGGGGACAAGGGTAACCGAAATGAGTTCTCTAAAGGGCCCCAAAATAGTTCCCAGGGTAAAGATTCCCAGCCCCCCAGTGGCAAGAAGCCATGCCCCCTAGAGGTAGGGCCTTTCTTCCAACGCCCTTTTGCCCCACATAATCAACACATGATACCTTGGGCCCCCCCCATATAATCCAATGGTGCCCCCACACTTTCAAGTCAATCAACTCCCTCCTTTTTTAGGCAGAGTTCAGGGCTGCAGAGGCAGAAGGAGAAGGGACAACAAAGTCCAATGGGACCCAGAGGACACCCGAGGACATAGCAGGAGCATGACACAGTCAAACCAGAGACCAAGCACATCAACAACTTAGTGGGTTATTCCAAAAGGTGCACCTCAAGGAGCATTTTGGAGACCAAGACCGACCAGAAGATACCACCACCACAGGGTTGCAGAAAAAATCAACATACTACCCCCTGGCCGACACTACTCCAGTAGAAAAACTGGCTTTCGAAAAAGCAGTATACTCAGAAGTTGAGAAACTGAACTCCAATAGAGAAAGGACATTTCAGAATCTAAGTAATAAGGAATGGGCAGCACTGACTGAATTTTAGATTGGCACTGAGATCACAATGAAACTAGCAGAGAAAGCTGGGGAATTTTGTTACAAACCACAACTGCATACAGAACCGAATGCCAGAGATTACTGAATGATGGACAGAATTACATGATTCTGGAACATGACCCCACACAAACATTGAAAGTAGAAATTGCTACTCTGATTGAAGAAGCAGAATGTGAAGGCTGGATTAGAAAACAAGAAGGAGACTTCTTAAGAAGCACCAACCCTAGAACCCTGTACTTTTATACACTCCTTAAAATTCATAAAAATCAAGACCCATCACCAGGGTGACCTATAGTTTCAGGTATTGGCTCACTCTTAATGCCATTGTCACAGTTCTGTGATTTTTTCCTGAAAATAGTTCTTCAAAAAACAGAAACATACATAAAAGACACAAAAGATCTACTAGTACAAATCAAAGACTTACAATAGGACAAACAGAATACCTTTCTCATGAGTTTGGACGTAGAACATCTATACACTAGCCTTCACCAAAATGATACACTGGAAGTGGTAAGAGAAATCTTAGAAGGAGAAGATTGGAAATACATGACACTCAGAGAATTCAATTTGGAGTGTGCGAGACTTGCCTTAACCAAAAAGAAAACCAAATTCAAGGGAACATTGTTTCTCCAAACACACGGAACATCGATGGGGAGCACCATTGCTCCTAGTGTGGCAGAGATGTATGTATATAATCTGGAAATGAACTGCATACTACATGACTGTAATCCCTACCGAACACAAATTTCCGTGTGGAAACGCTGTCAATGTCTTTGTAGTATGGAGAGGAGACACAATCACAGCATTAGCCTTTGCCACTTGGATTAACAACCAGGACAGGAATTTGAAATTCACACATACCATGAACAAAAACTCAATAACAGTTCTTGTGGTAACCAACTACCACAAAGAAAAGAGTCTCCAAACGGACACTTTTCACAAAACAACTGCTAAAAATAATCTGTTATGATTTAACAGTTTCCACCCACGTGCACTAAGAGAAAACCTACCATATGGACAGCTCCTCTGTCTTTGCAGGAACTGTAGTCAATCTAAAGATTTCAAACACCAGGCCACTTTGTTGGTAGAGAAACTCAGGGTATGAAATTACCCAGAAGGTATAATTCAAAGAATGAAAAAAAAACATTGAACCAAAATTGGGATGCGCTGTTGGAAACACCCAAACGTCAAAAAACAGATCCATGCTTCGTATATGTAACCACATACAATGTAGCATCCAACCACATCACAAAAATAATTAAGCAAAATTGGCAGATAATAAATACAGGTACGAGACACTGGGATCTCCCTCTGTTCTCTCACAAAAGAGCGACAAACTTACGTGACACCCTAGTGCACACGAGACCCAAAATCAATGATCTGTCAACACCATACATACAGCGCTTGGGCTTCCAAAAGTCACAGGACATTATCCATGTGTGTATCACCACACTAGAGCAATGAAGGATATTGACCTAGGCCTACAGACTCTATGGGAAGTAAGTAAACACACAAATTGCAATACAAAACAAGTAGTCTACTTGATTACTTGCCCATGTGACTTGAAATACATAGGGATGACTACTAAAAAAGTTAGCACTAGAATCAGCGAACATAGCAGTACCATACATTGCAGACGCAACTGAACCAAAATGGCTGTTCATTTTCTTTCCACAAAACACACAGCAAATTACTTAAAATGGATTATTTTGGAGCAAGAGACAGCAGAGACTAGGAATCTAGAGAAAATCCTGTATGAAAAGGAACAAAGATGGATTTACAAATTATCTACTCACATTAATGGCCTGAATGATGAAATTCCTTCGGTGAATATTTTATGATGAGATTTGTAAAACTAATCAAGCTTATCACTAATAGAGGAATACAGGCATCATTTGAGGCTCCTAGACTGGTTGGCTTAATAAGCCTGTTTATAGTCCATCATCCCCCCTTATAAATATAAGGCTAAGACTACCAAGGACACATATGATAATTCCGCACTGGCATAGTGATCGATGCATGCAGTAGGCACGTTGCATGCACATACCCAAACTTTGAGAATAAACCACATTTCCCAGCAGTCAGCATTAGTTGTGAAATAAATCAAGCTTATCACTCACAGGGGAAAACATGCATCATCCTAGGCCCCTAGACAGCTTGGTTTAATAAGCTTTTTTACAGTCCATCACCTGCCTTATAAATATGAGGCCAAGACTAACATGAACATACATGACAATAGCACATATTCCGCAGTGGCATTGTAATCAGTGCATACAGCATGCATCATAACAGAGATGCATTGCATGCACATGCCTAAACTTTGATAACAAACCACATTTCTCAGCAGTCAAGACAACCGGCTCCGGCAGATACACGTCATATAAAAGATGCGTCCCAGTCTCTGATGCCCTTATGAGAAACACACTCAAACTCGATGGGCACCTCACAGGCACACACAGAAATCACATTTCCCAGCAGTCATTATGACCGTCAGCAGCAGATATGTGTCATAACAGAGACGCATCTCAGGCATTGGCTAAGAAGGCTCAGACCTCCTAATGAGAAGCCTACGTGTCCATTGGTAACTATGACAATGCTGTTGTAAATGCACTTATGATGCGCTGCGTTATCCGAGTAAGTCACATGACATAATATTTAATCACACAGTGACTACTAAGACGGACCAATGACGTGAGGTCAGTAACATTCGGGGAAACAGGGAGTCACACACATCAAAACTGTGAACGCTCTCCCTTGAAGAAGTAAGTATGATCCACGCTGACTGCACAAGACCGCAAGACCACTTTACCAACTAAGCCTACTTTACAATACATGAGATTTTGTCTCTCCTTTTTTTTTCAGTGTGTGACTACAGGGACCGTTCTCCCCTGTAAACCCCATAATGCCTTAATAATATTTAAGCTATGTAGGTGAACTATATTTGTACATTTGCGTGTCTTTTAATTTTTCTTTTTAAAGTCTTGTGTAATGTGTGTGTTTTCATATGTTTTAAATATTTGTCACTTGATGCAATGAGGGGTATTTCACTGATTTGTGGCATGTTTTTTACTGCACTCTAATTGGTTCCAGGAACAACAAGACATCCTAATTCAGAATGTCTCTCAACTCTTCTTCTGAGATTTATTTTCTTTTTGAGTAATGGCCATACCGGAAAGAGTCCTAGCAGTATGGTCTGTATTTTGCGTGCATGCTTCTTAGAGAATTTGGATAAAAGCATACAAATAAGTTGATTAACCTTTTTTGCGCTGGATAAAATACCAATTTAGGTCCTGAAGAAAGCCGACTGACCCTAACGGTCAATTATCCCGCTGAAACATGTCCACCTATGGATATTAAGGACCATAGAATCCTTACAAACATCTCACTGTTTTTAATCTTGCTCTAGATCTCATACATTAAAATTCTAACAGAGGATCTATAGGCATTTTTTACACACTCAAATCCCTGCACATACCTCCTAAAGTGCTCGCATTCAAATATGTAGAGTCTGCCCACTCACAATAGGTGATCTGGGAGTGGGTCTAATGATGAAGCAAGCCACAGATGGTATCCATGGCTGAGGACCATAAAACATATATACATGTATATCCAAGAAATGTATCATGGGCAACAATTGACATGGGTGCCATCCGCACACTCACTTGTGATATCGGAAACATCCATGCACACCACTCTACAGTAGGTAGTATAATGGATAAATTGGGTGTACCCTCCCTTATGTTAATTACCCCTAGAGGTAAGCCAGGTGATCAGGAGGGTCACATGAGAGGGGATCCCAAATGCCCCAAGGCCACACCGGCACCCACTGGTCCACTGTCAATGGGGTTAGTTAGTGTAGTGCTGGGGGAGGAGTTGGTTCCTTGTGATTGGGGGGAGAGAGCTGCGATGACTCGTATGTCAGAAGGCACACTGAACTTAACCAATTTTCCACAGGAGAAGATGTCAGGTCCCAACTCCCCTCAGCAGCCGAGTGCTCAGACTGTATCTTAAATCTGAGCAGCTCTTCCACGGGGGGAAAGGGGAAGTGGAACAAAAAGAGAGACGCCTCCAGATCCAGAGATCGTCTTAAACTTCTCTGTTTTCGAGTTTTGGTTCTTCACTTAATCAAGTAGAGAAATTACAGGACCTGAATAACAAATTAGTACACCAACATTAGAACTACACTTTTCATTACATAAATGTTTAACTACAACATCTTGCTATTGGTCTCACTCACCCACCTGAATCTCTAGGAAGGCTAGCCCCTCTCAGAAGAGTTGAGAGTAGTCTTATTTCTTTTCTTTTCCTATAATTCCTACTCTCATAACTTTTCTTCAAAGAAGTAGTTTTTACTTTTGGTTAATGATTTCGAGTGAAGAAAGTTCTTTTGAACTAAGGAACATGGAGCATAGAGAATGTCTTCTTCGATGAAGGGATTAAGTTCTGAATGACTATAAATCCTTAGTTGAGAGTAATTATATTTGTATTCCTGAATGAACGAGAATGAGAAGGTTTTTTCCTTACTGTTGTGTGGAATCTCTCTACCTTAGCCTTCTCCACAGGAAATCTTCTTATCGAGCCGTAATACGAGAAAAAGAACTAAAGGAACACTAATCTCCTAAAGGAGAAGGTTCCCGGTGTGCACACCACTCTGGAAAAAGGCGGAGTTACGAGGAAGGTTGAGCTGACGAAAATTCTCCTCAGAGCAAGCGCAATATCCAGACACTGCTCACTCAGCGAGGAAATCAGTTGAAGTGCGCAGCTTCTAGAGCACGCACGCAGGACGGTACACTTCAGATTGAGGACTAAACAAAAGACTAGAACACCGAAGGCGATTGCGATAGCGGCCGCCATCTTGAGGGTTTGAAAACTTCATGTAGGCAGTTTTAAACATTATTTTTTGCAATAGAAGTTTAGAATGGAGACGTCACAAATACCAGCGAGGGTAAAGGGCAAAATGGATCTTCTTCTTTCTTGGTGAGCATTTCAAGATGCATGTGATGGTGTTCCTGATAGTACCCCCTCTCAAAGGAGACCCTCCCTCAGAAGGTTTGTTTGGTAAAGCAGAATGAAATTGATTTATCAGTCTTGGAGCATGCACGTAATTAGATGGTACCCAAGATCTTTCCTCAGGGCCGAACCCCTTCCATTCTATGAGATAGAATAGTTTTCCATTCCTAAACCTTGAATCTAGGATTCTGCTTACTTCATATTCTGGGTGAGAATCTACGACAACCGGATCTGGAGGGGCAACTGACCTAACATTGGGAGGGCTTCTTTTTAGTAATGATGCATGGAAAACGGATGGATCTTCATTTGAGGGGGCAAGGAGAGTTTAACTGTCACTGGATTTATAATTTTAATCACTCGAAAAGGGCCCAAAAATCTTTGTTGGAATTTTCTATTTCCCTTTAGATGGAGGTGTCGAGTTGACAGCCAAACCATATCTCCTACGGTGTACCCTGGAATACTCCTTCTCTTTTTGTTAGCTTGTTTCTTATATGAATTCTTCGCTTTACTTAGGTGCTCTATAGCAGAATGGTAGGTTTCTTGGATTCTTTTGCCAAATTCTTCTAAGGCAGGTATTGAGCCATCAGACTTTCCTAAGATGATGCTTGGATGTCTACCTGTGTTCAAATAAAATGGGGTGTAACCAGTAGATGAATGAGCAGCATTGTTGTAAGCAAATTCTGCTGTCCAGATCAAATCTGACCATTCTCTCTCTTGGTCTAAGAGGTAAAGGCGCAAATACTGTTCAACCTCCTAGTTAGCCCTTTCTGTCTGGCCATCCGTTTCTGGATGATAGCTAGTGGAATATCGTGAATCAATTCCTAGTTGTTGCATGAAGGCCCTCCAAAATTCAGAAACAAATTGAGCCAAACGATCAAAAATTACAACAACAGGAATACCATGAGCTCTGACAATGTGTTGAGAAAATAGTTGAGCAAGCTGAAAAGCCCCAGGGATCTTTTTAAGCGGAATAAAGTGACTCATTTTTGAGAAGGTGTCTTCAAACACCAAGATGGTGTCAAAACCTACAATTAGGTCCATGGTTACAGTATGCCAAGGGTAGGGGGCAGTAGGAAGGGCTGTAGTTCACCTTCCGGGGCCTGTCGATTAGCTTTCCCTCGAATGCATTTATCACAAGTTAGAACATATTGTCTTATTTGGGGAGTCATTTCTGGCCACCAAAAATGTCTCTTCAGAAGTTCTGTGGTCTTTAACACATCTTTATGGCCAGCCAAAGGGTCATCGTGACAAGCCTTAAGGGCAGTTTCTTGTAACTCTCTAGAAGGCAAATATAAGGCGTCTTCCACATAAGGAAGTTTATCTTTAACTCTTCTGTTCTTATTTTCCTTTGCCCAATCCAAAATTTCATCTTCAGACATGCTTTCTCGAATTATTTCTCTTATTTCAGAAAATTGCAGGGCACAAACAAACTTGTCCTCAGGAAGGATTAGGAGTTCTTTAGTTTCTCCAATTTCAGGCACAGTATCTATTCTAGAAAGAGGATCTGCTTTACCATTTGCGGAACCAGGACGGTAGGTGATGGTGAAGTTGAAGTCAGCAAAGTATAACGACCATCTTAACTGTCTGGGGGTTAGAGTTTTCGCAGATTTCAAAAATTGGAGATTCTTATGGTTGGTGAATACTGTGACGACATGGAGGGCTCCAAGTAAGTAGTGTTGCCATTCCTGGAAGGCGTCCTTAACAGCCAGTCGTTCTTGTCTGCAATTGAATAGTTTATTTCAGGGGGAGTCAACTTCTGAGAACGAAATGCTACTGGATAAAGTTGACCCGTTTTCTTGTGCCGTTGAGATAGAACACATCCAATGGCCAAGTCTGAGGCATCGGTTTTGACATAGAAGGGCTCCTCCGGGGCCGGATGAAGAAGAATTGGAGCTGTGGTAAAAGACTCCTTAAGGAACTTAAAGGCCAGCTCAGCCTCTTTAGACCATTCGAACGGAACACTTTTCTTCAAGAGTCTGGTGATAGGGACAATTCTTTTGGAAAATTCCTCTATGAAGCGACTGTAGAAATTGGCGAAACCAAGGAAGCTTTGTACATCCTTAACATTCCTAGGAGAGGGTCAATTTTGGATGGTTTGAATATTAGTGGGATCCATGGAGATTCCATTTTCTGATAAGACGAACCCCAAGAACTCCACCCTCTTCACGTGAAAGGCACACTTTTCTAAATTCACATAGAGGTTATTTTCCAACAATCTTTTCAAGATCGCTCTAACATGTTTTACATGGTCTTGCTGATTTTTGGAAAAAATTAGGATGTCATCAATATAAACCACCGCTGTGTGATCCAAAAATTCTCTCAACACATCGTTTACGAAATGCTGAAAGGCAGCGTGGGCGTTGCATAGACTGTAGGGCATTACTTGGTACTTGTACAACCCAAACCTGGTGCGAAAAGCGGTCTTCCATTCGTCACCCTCAGCTACTCGAATTAAATGATAGGCTCCACGAAGATCCAATTTTGTGAAGACTCTTGCCTCTTTCACCTGATTTAATAGTACTGAGATCAGGGGTAAGGGATATCGGTTCTTAGAGGTCACTTGATTTATTGCACGATAATCTATGCATGTTCTTAATTCTTGGTTCTTTTTTTTGGGACAAAAAAAGAGGTGACAAGACCCGGAATTGGGAAGGACATATTTTTTTTTTTTTATAGAATTTTATATAGCGCGAACTAGACCTGAGAAATCGGGTATCAGAGCGCTTTACATGAGCACCAGTTGCGTTACATGAGGACACATTCATTTTTGTTAGGCACAGGGAGATTAAGTGATTTGCCCAGAATCACAGGATGTTGAGCGACGTTGCCGAGACTCGAACCAGGTTCCCCGCTTCGAGGTCGAGCGCTCTAACCGTAAGGCTACATCCTCTCCCGTATCAAACCATTGGCCAAATATTGCTACAGATACTCTTTCAGGAATTTGTTCTCCTTCTCGGTGAGGGCATACATCTGATTACAAGGCAAATTGGCCCCTCGTACCAGTTCAAATTTGCAATCATAGGGTCTGTGGGGGGGGGGTAATTTCTCTGCTTCAGCCTTGTCAAACACTGCCGCCAAATCTTCATATTCAGGAGTTATGACCGCCTTCTCAATAGTACAAACAAAATTTGACCATGTGGCTAAAATCTTGGAGGGGGATGAATCGTGAATTCCATCCAAAGGTTTATAACAATGCTTAAGGCAGTAACTTGAATTGAGTTGGACCGTTCTTTTCTCCCAGTCTATAGTAGGGTTATGTTCAGTTAACCACGGTAAACCCAAAATCAACTTAAACTGAGGAGCATCAATAAGGTTGAATGATATTCGCTCTTGATGCCCATGCGAATCCTTCAATACGATGTTTTCAGTTTCATCTGTAATAGGGCCCAAAGATAAGTTGGTCCTGTCTACAGCACGCACTGGTTCTGCCATCTTTTTTTTAACAAAAGTTATCCCTATCCTTTTAGCATACTCAATGTTGCGAAATTTCCAGTAGCTCCTGAATCAATCATCACCGAGACCTCTAGAAGCTTCTTGGTTCTGAAGCTGATTTCAAAGGACACAGTAAGGTGGGGGGAAGATGACTGTAAGGTGTTAGCCACCTGCTGATGAATCAGGGTTGACTTAGGCTGGGCATCTATCAGGGCAACCCTTTTCACTGATTGTTCTTCTCTTTTACCGAATTATTAATTTGTGGCTTCTTAGGACATTCCTTCACAAAATGCCTGGATTGTCCGCAATATAAACATAAGTTTCCGGATCTCCTCTTATCCTTTTCTTCTTTTGATAGAGGACCTCGGACACTACCGATTTGCATGGGTTCTTCTGTAGGTGTTTTCAAACTTACTCCTATCATATCGTCGAGGTAACGGGCGAAATCCTCTGTTGCGCTCTGCTCTTCTTTCAAATAGTCGCTGGTCTATTTGCAAAACCAAATCAATAAGTTTGGACACCTCAGTGGGACGGTCAAGAATTTGGGCCAAAGCATCTTTCAATTATTCCCGCAGCCCTCGGTAGAAGATGGACGCCCGCTTGCCTTCGGGCCAATCTGTTTCTGCAATTAATTTTTTGAATTGCGCCAAGTATGAAATTAAATCTCTATTACCTTGTTTTAGGTGAAGTAGTTCATTATCCGTTGCCTGAGATATAGCTCTGCAATCAAAATTACGAAGAAATTCTGTCTTGAACCTTTCAAAATCGTACAACATAGGATCATTTTGCGTAACCAAAGGCATGGACCATGAGGCTGCATCACCGCTCAAATAAGACAATATGAACGCTGTTTTTGACTGATCATCTACAAAAATGACAGGTCTGCATAGGAAGTGTAATGAGCATTGAGTGAGGAAAATCTGTGCTTTAGGAGGATCCCCATTGAAGCGTTCGGGAGGGGCCAATGGAATGATAGGAGATATGGAGTGAATCACCTGAGTTGAAATCTCAGCAGCTGACGTGGAGGGATTTTTATTCGCAGAGCCAATTGACTGGGAAGGTGATCCTAAGGTCATATCATTTAGTTTTTGCATGAATTGTTCGGTTTCTAAATGGGATCTTTTAATTTCTTCTCTCAGGTTTTTATTCTCTTCTAGAGTGAGGGTAAATTGTTTTTGCATACTATCCATGAGTGCTGCTAAGGCTTTTAGATCAATATCCTCAGTCATACTGCTCAGGTGGAATTAAGTATAGCGTCACTTCAATCTGTCAGAAGGCACCCTGAACTTAACCAATTTTCCACAAGAGCAGATGTCAGGTCCCAACTCCCCTCAGCAGCCGAGTGCTCAAACTGTATCTTAAATCTGAATAGCTCTTCCACGGGGGAAAGGGGAAGTGGAAGAAAAAGAGAGACCGCCTCCAGATCCAGGGATCGCCTCAAACTTGCCTGTTTTTGCGTTTTGGTTCTTCACTCAATCATGTAGAGAAATTACAGGACCTGAATAACAAATTAGTACACCAAAATTAGAACTACACAGTTCATTACATAAATGTTTAACTACGGTATCTCGCTATTGGTCTCACTCACACACCTGAATCTCTAGGAAGGGTGGCCCCTCTCAGAAGAGCTGAGAGTCGTCTTATTTATTTTCTTTTCCTATTATTCCTACTTTCATAACTTTTCTTCAAAGAAGTAGTTTTTACTTTTGGTTAATGATTTCGAGTGAAGAAAGTTCTTTTGAACCAAGGAACATGGAGCATAGAGAATGTCTTCTTCGAGGAAGGGATTAAGTTCTGAATGACTATAAATCCTTAGTTGAGAGTAATTATATTTGTATTCTAGAATAAACGAGAATGAGAAGGTTTTTTCCTTACTGTTGTGTAGAAGCTCTCTACCTTAGCCTTCTCCACAGGAAATCTTCTTATCGAGCTGCAATACTAGAAATAGAACTAAAGGAACACTAATTTCCTAAAGGAGGAGGTTCCCGGTGTGCACACCACTCCGGAAAAAGGCGGAGTTATGAGGAAAGTTGAGCTGACGAAAATTCTCCTCAGAGCAAGCGCAATATCCAGACACTGCTCACTCAACGAGGAAATCAGTTGAAGTGCGCGGCTTCTAGAGCACGCACGCAGGACGGTACACTTCAGATTGAGGACTAAACAAATGACTAGAACCCCGAAGGCGATTGCGATGGCGGCCGCCATCTTGAGGGTTTGAAAACTCCATGTAGGCAGTTTTAAACATTAGTCTTTGCAATAACAGTTTAGAATGGAGACGTCGCAAATACCAGCGAGGGTAAAGGGCACAATGGATCTTCTTCTTTCTTGGTGAGTGTTTCAAGATGCATGTGATGGTGTTCCTGACACCGTATTTCACTAGGAAATAGTGACAGTCCAGAGGACCTTACTGCTGGAGAAAACTAACACTAAGAAGTACAGGCAGTGGGTGACCATTAATGAGTAGAGGGTGGAAGCTCTGAGACACACTGTGTGACATCTGTAAGGTGTCAATGGGTGTCTGAAGAGCAGGTAATTCCAGGTGTGCTTCACCCTGTAGTTGCTGCACACAACTCTGAGCACCTGTGTAATGTGGCGGAGGTTCCCTTTGAATGGGGGGGGGTCCCAGCTCATTGTGAGTCCATAAAATTCCTGTTGACTGTCTGCTTGGCAATGACCTGGAGAGTTCCCCTTGGGAGGAGGTGGAATGGCAGGCTCAGCTGGAGATGTTGGGTCTGCCTGAGAGGGTGTATGTGACCACTCGGTCAATGCCAGCCAGTGAGAGTGATCAAGAGGACCTGGAGCCTGAAACAGTGCCACAGGTGCCTGCCAGAAAGAGAAGGGGCAGGCGGTGCGGGAAACCCTCCCCAGTGGTTCCCACGGTCCAGGAGGATGCCGACCTTGAGGGTGATGCCCTGGAACCTACAGGAGAGAACATGGCCGAACTAGGAGACCTATCTGAGCTGTCCCACCTAGTGATGAGGTCTGCAAGGCAGTGGTGGCTGGTGACATTTGAAAGTGGTGGGGCGTAAACTTTCTGTCAGAGTGCACCGTGGCGAGCCAGCGCAGCGTGCGAGCACGAACATCTTAAGGCGGTTTCAGTGGGCTCCCCCCCGAGAAAATTTTGAAAAAAGAGTGGGTAAATGGTGCATTTTCAAGCAAATTTGAGTAGCAAGAAGTTTAATAAAGCAATTGTGAAAGTGCAGTTATTACATTAATAAAGGGATGTCATATAACAACATGTAGATACTGCCACAAAGTTGGTTTTATAAAAATGGGTCTAATTGGTGAAAATTATAGCACAATTAATCAAATACATCGGCTTGAAGCCATACAATATTCAGTCATGTCTATGGAGGACAGCATGTAATATTGCAATAATTCAGGGTCTGCCACAATACCTATGAGCTATATATTTCCAAAGCAGAAAATCATCTGCTTATAAAAATGTTGTGCCAAATACAAAAATGGATGCAAAGTGGTGGAGCATTGGTGCCACAGAAAATGCAGTGCCGGCCTGATAGTCGGCCTAGTTTCATCTTAAAAGTTGGAAACTTTGTGCCAGTAACTAATGCCAAACATTTTACATGTGCATTAATAACGTGGTTTGCTTCTATTAGTATGATGATACACCAGCATACCACAGGACAGCCCATGTGACATCACAGACCGAACATTCACTGATGCTCATTGTGACAGATGACAGCTCACTGTGCCAATCAGCCACTCAAGCTGCCTGCTTTGCAGTTCGTGATGCAATGACAGGTGCAGGTAACCAAATATACAGGTTCCAGTTTCACACATTATTAGCATTCAGTAACTACACGTACTGCTATGAAGCCAGCACCCACACTGCTAAAATTAGAAAAACAAAGATTGCCATTGCAGATTCTACAATTGAACATGTGTAGTAAATAACACTGCCGCGCCTGAAACCTAATTGTGGAGTTATGCTAAGGACCACTGTTATGCCATAGTGTATATTGAACTGCATGCAAAGGACCATTGTCATTCCAGAAAACATGTTATCCCACAGCAAAAGCACAATTACCATGCCGGAAGTCGCATTGCCCAGGGAAGGAGCACAACTCTATCATGCCAGAAACCAAATTGTCCAGGCATGTAAAGCAGTTTGATTGAGAGCTAAATTGCCAGCGTGCATCCAACCTGAACTTCCACTCCTCATTCTCTTCTCACCAATCATACCGCTCAGAAGGGGCTGGCCTGCAAGGGATAGCTGGGCCTGTAGTTTCAAGCTCTGGGATCTGCACAGACCGCCGAATGACAACCAGGAACAATGCCAGCTGCTTAGCATGTCACTACACATATACCGTGTATTGATGAGAAGCAAATGATAAATTGTGCAATGACAAAAAAATAATTGGAAGATGGTATGCTTTGAGTAAAAGGTGAGCACAGGCGAATCCGAAAGGCTCAGTTTTTACCACAAAGACAGATAGATTGGCAGGAGAAGCATTATATCCAATTCCGCTCTAGTTTAATTCTAGCACCACTAATATACTAGTGTACACAGTATTCACTGTGGCTCAGGGTAGGTATGAGCAGGGCTCTGTCTAAGGCGCAGATAGATACCGAAGGCTCCGGTTGCCAAAACGGAGAAGGTGCTCGGTGGCCAAAGCAGTGAGTGATGAGACATGCATCGCTTGATCAGTGACTGCGCCTGCTGTGCTATGACAGCTACGCCACTGCTGGAAAAGGCAATTTAATACAGTAGTAGCCCTAACTTGTTAATTTCCTCTCTAAAAAACCAGCTCGAGGGAGCATAATGGAGCTCTCCCTTCAATGGCTGACACGATCAGAATGCAAGGGTGGTAATCGGATCTGCTACACAAAATTACCAAATCCGACTGCCCCGCTCTGCTAGAAAAATTACCAAATCCGACTGCCCCGCTCTGCTAGAAAAATTACCAAGTCCTACTGCCCCGCTCTGGAGCACAGGAACGAAGGTCATTTGTGATTAAATAAAAGTCGGTTTTATGTTGAGCCTTATAGAAAAGGGTGCACAAAACGCATGGGAACGGACGTGACGCAAAGATGTCAACGACTGACAGCCATTTCTTTGAAAGAATGTCTGTTAGTGATTTTACAGTTACATGCAAAACATTGATTTTTATTTTTTAATGCAGAATAAAAGGAAAATGGATTTTCTTTTGAAGGATTCGTGTTGCGGCCAATCATGACTCCCAGGCCATAGCAATGCGGACTAACAGAAAGGGAGCGATAAAAACAGAGAGTAGGTTAACTAGTGAAAGAAAACCAGCAGCAGATGTGCACATGTTTGCACTACCCTGTTGTTTCATATGTGTGCACTGATATAGTTCACATATATATATGCTCATAGTCAGTCGCGGCTCTTAATACTTCCGGAAGGAAGGGGGGGGGGTCGCGCGGGCAGAGGGGGGTGGGGGGGACGTAAAAACTGACCGGGTCTGTGTCGCCTCTGCTCCTGGCCCGGGTCCCGTGCCGCCTCTGCGAACAGGAACAGGCATGCTGCTCCCTCCCCTCCTGTAAGCCAATCACAACACTGCAATGGCAGCGTTGTGATTGGTGGGGAGTCCCGGACGGCGCCCAGCTGGGCAGCAGTAGGGATGCCATTTTCTCTATGTAGGCTGCATGCAGCCTACATAGAGAAAATGTAGAGTGTGCATGACTGCTTTGGTCGGCCCCAGGGCCGACCAAACAGTCAGGGCACTGAGAGTGGTGCAAGCCACTCCTCCCCGACCCGCCCACCCGCCCGCCCACAGCCAGGCATATCCCGGCCTTCTGCGAGAAAGCAGTGGGGTGGCGCTCCAACGCCCTAATGGAGCGGCCGCCAGATGGAGTACCCTACTATTGCTGGTTTGCAGCAGCAGGCTACAGACCAGTCAACAGGAGATCAGTCTGGATCACATTGGATTTATTGGGAGAATGGTCTCCTCTACAGTGAGCTTAAGGTTAAACAAAAGTGATTGCATTCAATCTCCGCATCTTAAATAAGCGCAAGTGGCATCTCAGTGGAAAAACAATTGATGAAGCAATGACCTATGTGTCTCTAGGAGTCAAAATAGATGCAAGAGGCACATTTTCACCCTATAGAGAGGCAATTAAAGCAAAAACACAGGCACTTAATCATGCTTTCTCAACATTGGCAAGATCCATCCGAGGCCATAACCTGAAACCACTGGTGGCGGTATTGAAGGCTAAACTGCTACCAACTCTTGCATATGGATCAGAAGTAATGTTAGGCGCTGAGGCCAAACATTTAGATAAAATACTGATAAGATCATATGAACAAACCTTCCTGTTACCCAGATCTACATCGCTCGCTCAAATTAGATTGAAGTTTTCATTAACAAAACAGACACTAGCCAGGCCCGTGGCATACATTAAATGGTGCCACAAACTATGATCCGCCACAGACGACGCAATGGCTCATTGAGTCTGGTACGGAAAAAATATTTGAAGGGGGAATGGCGAATACAAAAAATATCTTGAGAGTAGCATTGAGAAGCTCGAAATAAGCAACCTATGGAACACGAGTATATCAGGGCAAGCTTTCAGGAACGCAGTAAATAAATCTATGAAATTACAAAGTTGGGCGATTGATGAAGAAAAGCTGTCCAAGCGGTCACATGAGTGGCTGGTCCTGAAATCTTAAGATAATCCCCACTTCCCGAAGCAACCTTCCATCAGAAGATAAAACAGAGGTTATCAGCACTAAGACTTGGTGATATCCCCACAATAGATTTCCTTCCAAAATCGAGGGAAGATAAGCAAGTAGGGGACAAGAACTGCCATCTGTGCCACCAGTGAGATGAATCCCTGCAGCGAAGAGGTCTGCTGAGAAAAGCCTTTAACAACCTAAGTGTCAGGACCTGCAGATCTGCATTGATCGAGTCATTGGATCCAAAGAATATAATGTTGAACATTAGACTGGTGCAGTTCCTGGACATCTTTAAAACCCTTGTCAAAACACATGTCCAGACATAGGTGGGGTAGAGGAAGTGGTGAAGAAGGCCCCCGATAAGAACTCCTGTGTGTACCACATGCCAGTGGGCTGCTAGGTAAAATGAACAACAGTTGCTTCCTATCCCGTTAGGCCGAGTATAAATTCAACATCACCTTGTCTGTCCCTTGATTATTTTCACTTTCTGCATAAATTTGCACAACTGCACTAATGCACTTTTAGCACAAATTTGCACAAATGTATTAATGTATTAGCAAGTCACTAGAGACCACAAGCTTTGCGGTCTTTAAGTCAGAAAGTCAAACAACAGCATCTTTATTACTCATCCTTTCTGGTTGCTAAACATTAGTACATTCTGTGTAAATTTGCACACCTCATCGGCTCTGCTAGCTTTTTAAGCATTATGTGCATTTTGGACCTTATGCAAAACTGACCTCTGTATGTACAGCAAATGCAAATTCTGTATTAATGACTGCTCCACAAATGGGAATGAATGTGTTCATGATCAATATCTATTTTTAGAATTTGTATTTGTTTTATCGCATATGTCTTTCTGTCGAAGTTTACGGTTTTAATTGACTAATAAACAAATTGTACCAGTTGACTTGTAAAATGGCTCTTTTAGTGCGGCATCCTGCTCTAAAACAGCTAACAATGAATTTGACTACTAAGAGTCTACCAACAAAACAGACAGAGGTTATTAAGGACATCAAGATCTGCAGGTGATTTTTTTTTTCAGAGCAGCAAGCTTTGTTCAACTTTTAGGTAGTCCTCAAACATGCTGTGAGAGAAATTGATAACATTAAACCAGATCTTAACCCAGTGTCTTTGGCCAGTTTAGCTGCTAACAGGTCTGCAAAATGACTGGAGATTCGAGGTTGAAGGTTATATTAGGAAGTTGAGTATGGAATACCTCTTTAAAATTAGGCCACTTGGTAGGTGATTTCGATAAAGAGTGGAAATAAAAATGTTAGAAATAACTTGAGATGATTCAATACTTTTGTCTTGAAGGAGCTACAAATTCCTCTCATTTCTTTTCAGCTTCTTCCTCAATCAATGTAGGAAGTGGACTGGTGACATATTTTACTTTCTCAAATACTTTCTTAGACTATATTTCAGACAAATCAATTTAGGATTTGTGAAAAGTGGATTTATCTTCAGAAATATATTGTAATAAGATTTTTTTTTGGCAGAGTGGAGGTGTTCGCTATTAATTTGTTTTACATTGTGCATCATGAGAGAGGATTGTAGCCCAATAAAATGGAATGCATGCATAAATCAGTAGATTTTAGTAAACAACTGTGGGGTAGGAAGGTGTGATCTATGTGTTTCTTGCTTTCTATAGATTCTACAAAAATGTTTAGGGTTTTAGAACACCAACACATTTCTAGTAGGAGGCTCTATATCGATCAGTATCTGCTTAACGACAAGAAGTTTATATCCTACAGTTTGTTATTTGGGCATGTGTCAACGACAAAAAGAATATAGCTAATGGCATAGAAATCAAACTGATAATTAGATAGTTATGTTATTAAGCCCTTGCCATAAATTGTGAGTTCAGGAACATGCAGTTGAGGGCAAATCAACTGGGAAATTTACTGTGATATTATATCCCGCAGTGAATTACCCTTAGAGAACACCCTTGTTCTCGTGCACAGTCATGGCCACTCAACCATTGAGGATGTCCTGTTTAGCTATGACAATACTTGACCCCATCGCCTTCTCTCAGTTTTTAATTCTACCTCTTTCTCCTTGTAAGTCATAACAGAATCGAACTTCTCCCGTTAATTCTCTCCCCTTGTGTTCTTCCCCTCTCTCTTCAGTGAAAACACTGCTGAACTAAGCGTTCTAAAACATATTTAAGTGATTATCGTGTTGTTTCTTCTGTTCTGTCACTCATATTGAACACTCCCTGGCTTGATGCGTATCCGAGGACTCTTGCAATCAAGCATGTTCCGCTAATTACATCATTCAGGAAAGGCTGCCATTTTGCTTTATTTCCTATTTTCTTTAAAGACGGGGACTGTTTGTAGCTTGGCACACAGCCATTGCATTATTCCTAGTGTTGTATCCACAGACATGGCAGAATGTGTATTTATATTTTCTGCAATTAAAACAACAACGACTATAGCTGTCCTATTTGGTATTAAATGGTTTACTTCGCGAGTTCAACGATTTAAACATAACTGGTACAAAGATATAATCAATCATTTTTAGAGTGACTTTTCTTATTTCCCATGTAAGCAAATTGGCCATAAAGCAGGTGTTACTCATTCTTCTATTTGACGTTTGCCTTCAATTTTTCAACACTGCAGTGTGCGCAAACATTTTTGTCAACAAGCCCAGTAGTTTGTTATACAATGGGAGCAACATTTCACATAATCAAACTCTGCCCTGTGTCTGATGTGCAATCCATCCATTGTGCACGTTTGCCAGCATTCTCCAACGCTCCTGATGAAGTGACAGATGGTAAACGTGTGATTCAGCAGTGACCTATCAGGAAGGAATCCAACATTCTGCAGCCTCGTTGCTGGTCTTATGGCCCTAAGAGAGTATTCCCTTCCGAATGTAATAGGCAGGGAACAAAGCATTATTTATGACCATTGAGGTAAGCATTGCATACATATATGCATTCACATCATTTTCTTCGTAGAGTGTTTCTGCTCAAAAAGTATGCCAATTATTACCACAGCTTATGGGGGCTTGCAGTTTTCGTCAGACTTTAGCCCCTCGACGTTATGGCAGCTTGTCTGTTTAAAAGCTCTGCTGAAAATCAAAGAAAGTGGACTGTTTTGGTAAGGAAAGAAAGGCTAGCTCAAGGAGGGGACTAAAACTAAAATGATTGCAAGAAACCTCTAGAAGACCTCAATTAACCTCATCCCTGTAAAAAAACTTTGGACAATCTTGGGCTTTTCATACCATGGTGGAAGACAACCTGAAACAAACCTCTTTACAGTAGAAAACCACATCACTGCGCCTTCCTCCCATAACAGCTGCCTGTGAAGAACACAGATTTCTAACAAAAACTAGAATGTTTCATGTCACAAAATATGCAAAGACTGGGAGACATGCTGCTGGAGAAGACAGCTTTAGAATCATTCACTTTCCTATGCAGAAGTCTGAATATGCACAGGGAAATGTTTGTTATCTCTGCCACTACAAATTCCTGAAATAAAGGCCCTGGGAATTGGTCAAGGGTTTAGCAAATCTAATATTCAGCATGGCGCCAAACTGTGATTTGCCCAGGTTGTGGAGAAGCAGCCTACTTGCCTGCTCGCAAATTTAACTCTTAGATCCCGAAATACTGGAAATATGAAAAGGTGATGTTCTGCAGAAAGCTGATGACTTTTAGGAATAATTCCAACTTAAGTGGTGTGTAGCTCATAAGAGATATATGGATCTATGTTAATTGACCTATGAGGAAGCTGTAAATGAGAACCAAAAATACCTCATCAGGTACTGAGATTTTTTTAAATTTTACAATGCCATCCTGGAAGAGCACTGAACAATTCATCCAAATGTTATGGATTTTTGATCAGTTGTATAGTTGGAGAGCAGGTGCTGCACAGAATCAAGTTCTATAAATTCTTCAGGAAAAGAACCTGACAAGAGAAAGTTCCATGAAGGTTCTTTAAGTATTGGACAAAGATGCCCATTTCCTCCCCTAAAGCTTTTTTTTTTAAAGAATTCAGTAGTTACCCAGAAAAGTCTCCTACTTAGCTCATCACAACTACTATAGCTCGGACCAGATATGGCTCATACTTTGTTGTAAGAGCAAATATAAATATTTTGACAGAACACCATACACCTTCACCTGCCAGTCAGACTTCTGAAGTAAGTTTAGACATTCCTTCTTCATCTTTTATATAATTCTTTCGATTTACAACAGTAAGGCTTTCATTAGATTTCAATTGTGTATTTTTTCTTTTTCCGAATTTTAAATTCCTTTCTCATTGTTCTCCGTTAAACATTCCTCTTATTACTTCTTCTCTTTTACTTCACTTTTGCTCAGACCTTTAGGGTTTGTAATTCTTTAATTATGGTGTTATTCAGTTTGTTGCTGTTAGACCTGGTACCATTGGCGTGAGTATCCCTTCCACTTTTTTCTGATTGCCTCCTCTGTTTTTGATCTGTTTGCTGGTTTTAGATGCTTTGGGCACTGCGCCACAGCTATTCAGTGCCACAGTACAAGTGCTCCCTATGTTAAATTGATGTATTGATTAGTGACTCCATGATTGGATCATTTGATTTACTTGTCAGACCCTAGTATAGTGCACCAGGGGAGCCCAGGTCCTGTAAATCAAATGCTGCTGGTGGGCTTGCAGCACTGGTTGTGCCACCCACAGAAGCAGCTTGTAAAGTGTGTCTCAGGCCTGCCATTGCAGAGCCTGTGTGCAGTCTCGGACTGCCATGTCGACTTGATAAGTGCACCCACTTGCCAGTCCCTAAACCTTTCCTTATCTTCATATCAGACACCCCTAAGGTAGGCCCAAGGGCAGGGTGCATGGTAAGTATAAGGTAGGACATGCCCTGGTGTGTGTGGCATGTCCTAATAGTGAATTACAACCATTTTCGTTTTTCACTATTGCAAGGCTACCTGTCCCCATAGGCCAGAATGGGCAGTTTGATTATAACATCTTATAATCCTAACTGACCCAGGGAACATGGTAGAAATTCAGGTTTAGTATGCCTGAACTCAGAATGATAAAATACATCTTTTAGTAAAGTTGGTTTTAACATTCTGTGTTTGAAAATACCACTTTTAGAAAGTAGGTATTTTCTTGCCTAACTGTCCAAGCCTGCCTCTGCTAGGTTGTGTATTGTGTGTCTGGCTTTGTGAGTGACAGGGGCTGGGGTATTCCAGGAGACAGGGTGAGTCAGCACAGGGCTGAATAGACATCTGCATGTAGAGTGGTGGGAGGAGTTGCACCTGGGTCTGAATAGGGCTGTGCCTGCCTTCCACAATGCTGGCTCCACCTCCTGTGGTGTGTCTGATGTCCCTGGCCCACCTTGCCAAAGGAAAGAAGGAGTCCTGTAAACAAAGTGCTCCAGGACTGCACAGAACTGGTTTGGACTAGGTAAAGGCCCCTCTGCCCTCAGAGGACAAAGGATTTTGCAGTATAAATATGGGGGCCCAGACCCCAAGATTTTAGATCACTTCTGGAACAACAAAACAAACCTCTGCCAAGGAGAAGAACCAAAGGAAGCTATAGGAGTTGGACTGCCCCCCTGCCAGTGTGCTGTGTTGCTGGGTTGGCCTACAGTGGTGTTTTCAGTGCCAAGGAGAGGAGAAGGAACTTTTCAAGAACTTTCATCATCTTGCAGAATATTACTCCAAGGGCTTGATTTGAGCTTGCCTCCTGACCGAAGTCTCAGGGATACCAGACTTCACTCTTTCTGTTTGCCTGCATCTGGAACTTGCTGTTCTGGTACTACAGAAGGAAGCTGCAACACCGACGCCGGCGAGCGACGCTGTAATCTGCAACGAAGCCGTGAGCGCTGCTCCGACTTGCAACGTACACCCGACGCTGGCCGCCGTGCCACATCGACGCCAGCGAACGACATCGTAAGCCTGCCATAGCCGTGAGCGCTGCTCCGACTTGCGACGCCGGCCCGACGCCTGCTGCTGTGCAGCATCGACTCCGGAGCCGACATCATCGCGGAGCCGATTGTCGACGTAGGTGGTCAAGAATCCATCGACATCGTGACATCGTACTGAACCGTGGTTTTGGCGCCATCGTGACGTCACCTCCTCTCCGGTCAGGAACCGACGCCTCCCCTGCCTGCGCAAGCATCCAGGTCCCGATGCATCATCTCCCCCGAAGCAAGGAACCGACGCCGCACCGCGCCAACGACACCGCATCTCCCTGACGCTGCGAGCTATCTTTGTTTTTGCTTTTCCAAGGTACTGTTTTGTGTGGGTCTGTTTCGACTCCGGGACCGACGCTGCGCACCTCGCGGTCGGCGCCGTACTTTGGGATTTCTTTGACCTTGACGTTGTGATAACTCCAGTTGGGGTTATCTGTTGCTAAAGACTGCTTTTAAGTGAATAACCTATTTTTGAGTTATTTATACCATCTTGAAGTATTATTTTTGATTACAGTATTGTGGATTTTTGTCGTTTGTGTTCTTGTGTTAAGTCTATATAAAGAATACTTATTTTTATAAAAACCTGTGTGGTGTCCATCTGTAGTGTTCTCACTGTATTACTGTATGTGTTCACAAATGCTTAACACACTGCCTCTGAGATAAGCCTGTCTGCTCGTGCCAAGCTACCAAGGGGGTGAGCAGGGGTTATCCAGGAGTGTAACTCCCTTGCCCTGATGTAGAAGCAAGGGTCCCTATTTGGGCAAAGGTACCTACCTCTGCCAACTAGAGACCCCCAGTTCTAACATTGGTGGTCAGCGGTGGGATTCTGGACTTGCATTTGTGACTCATATACAGTAATTGGTGTACACTACTAGTGAGTGCAGACCAAACGCGACCACATACTTTTTGGTAGAATTTTTCCTTGGACTGTTATTTTTCCTGAGAACTGCCAATTCTTACTGCCATGAGTAGACCATCATCTGTTGCATCTATGGATCTAGATTTTGAGGAAGAGAGGTTGGAAACCTACACTTTGAAACAGCTCAAGCATCTCTGCAGGAAATTGAAAGTTGCTACACCAGGCATTTCCAAAAAGGATGACTACCAAAAGGCGCTGAGGGCCTGGGTAGAAGCAAGAAATGCCCCTGAGTTGGTGGTGGAGCCAGCTGGGGATGCAAATGGGCAACTGGATAGGCCAGAGTTTCCAGCCAGGGGAGGGGTACCGTCCCCACCTGGCAGTAGCATCTCTTCCAAAGACCTGTCCCCCAGAGAGTTGGAAGACAGGGAGAGAAATAGGGCACACAAGCTGGAGATGGCTAAGCTTAAGATGGAGGGTCAGAGGGAAATAGAGAATAACAAGTTGTCCTTGGAGAGAGAGAGAATGAGAATGGAGCATGAGAGGGTGTTGAGGGAGTTAGAGATCAAGGCAAAGGGTCTAGAGATCAATCCCTCTGGTGGCAGCGCACCATCTGTGCCTTCGGAAGGCAGGGTATATATCCCCAAAGATGCCATCAAAGATTTCCATAAGCATGAGGATATTGGGCAGTGGTTTGCAGCCTATGAGATAGCAATGTTGGCCCACCGGGTCCCTGAGAAGGATTGGGGAGCTGGGTTGTGGGGCTGCTTTGTGAGTGAGGGGAGGGATACTTTGTTAGACCTACCCAGTGAAAATAGGATGTCTTATGCCCACATGAAGGAAGCCCTGATGACAAGGTATGGTTTGACCCCAGAACTCTATAGACAGAGGTTCAGGAATTGTAAGAAACTGGAGGCAACCACTTGGGTAGAATATGTATCTTTCTTTTGCAGAGCTATGGATGGTTGGGTGAAGGGTAGCAAAGTGGATACTTTTGAAGCGCTCTATGATTTGTTTGCATGGGAGCACTTGTCTACTAATTGTTTTACAGAGCTACGCCAGCACCTTATTGATAGCAAGTTAACTAACCCTAGGAAGCTTGCTGAGGAGGTGGACCGCTGGGTCAGTACCAGGGTCCACAAGGGTCATGTGGGAGATTCCGCCAAAGGTGGGCAGGGTCCCCAGCAGAAGAGTGGGGGGGACAAGGGTAAACAGAGGGAGTTCCAGAAAGGGCCCCAAAGTAATTCCCAAGGGAACCAAGGGAAGGGTTCCCAGCCTCCCCCTGAGAAGAAGCAAGAGGCCCCGACAGGTAAACCTGTTCACAGGGGCCCCTACAAGTGCTTTACGTGTGGTCAACTGGGTCACCGTTGGTATGATGCACAGTGTCCCATGAAGGATTCCAAAGCACCACTCCGTGCACCACCCCGTCAGTTGGCGAGTGTAGCCCTGGGAGGGGAGGAGATGGGTGCCCAAGGTGGGTGGGGTCCCGCAGAAATGTCCCTTGTCTCTTTAGGAGACTTTGAGATGGTCCCTAAGACCCAGCTGCCTGATAACACTAAGAAATACAGGAAGTGGGTGACCATCAATGGCCATAGGGTGGAGGCTCTGAGGGACACCGGGGCTAGTGTGACAGCTGTCAATTGCCGGTTGGTGTCCAAGGAGCAGGTTATCCCTCATGCATTCTTCCCTGTATTTGCAGCGGACAACTCGCAGAGCCAGTGTGAGGTGGCTCAAGTTCCCTTTGAGTGGGGGGGGTCTCAGGTACTCTCCAAGTTGCTGTGAGGCCAGTCATGCCTGTGGATTGTCTGTTGGGCAATGATTTAGAGAGCTCCCCTTGGGCTAAGGTGGAGAGAAGGTCTCATTTGGAGATGTTGGGTCTGCCTGAGTGGGCGTGTGTGACCACTCAGTCTATGGCAGCCAGTAAGGGTGTTGAAGCGGTTCTGGAGCCTGAAAATATGGCCCAGACCCCTGCCTTAAAGAGAAGAGGTGGGGGGCGCAGGAAACCAGCCCCCCTAGTTCCCACGGTCCAGGAGGAGGCAGACCTTGAGGGGGATGCCCTGGAACCTACAGGGGAACAAGTGGCCGAACTGGGGGACCTGCCTGAGCTGACCCATTGGCAGCAAGAAGGAGGCCCCTCCAGGGAGGAATTTTGTGAGGAGCAGAGAAATTGCCCTTCTCTTGAGGGTTTGCGGCAACAGGCCACAGCCCAGGCAGCAGGTGATCAGTCTGGATCACATTGGATCTACTGGGAGAACAACCTCCTGTATAGCGAGCCTAAGGTTGCTGAGCCTGGGTCAGCCCATGTGCTGGTGGTACCCCAGCGCTTCAGAGCCTTCCTACTGGGTTTGGCTCATGATGTACCTTTAGCTGGACATCTGGAGCAGAACAAGACCTTTGAAAGGATTGTCTCCCACTTTCATTGGCCCCAGATGCGGAAGAGTTCAGACACTCATTGTAGGACTTGTCAAACTTGCCAGGCAAGTGGGAAAAGTGGAAGGAAGCACAAGGCTCCTCTCCAACCTTTCCCTGCAGTCAGTACCCCCTTTGAACGGGTGGGCATTGACATTGTGGGGCCACTGGACCCCAAGACAGCCATGGGCAACAGGTTTATCCTGGTCTTGGTGGACCATGCTACCCGGTACCCGGAAGCCATCCCACTCAGGACAGTGACCGTGGTGGGACGTGCACTGATGGGGATTTTCTCCCATGTGGGGTTCCCCAGAGGGGTGGTGTCAGACCGTGGGACAAACTTCATATCCAACTATATGAAGTCCCTGTGGCAGGAGTGCGGTGTTACTTATAAGTTCACCACTCCTTACCACCCCCAAGGTAATGGGCTGGTTGAGAGATTCCTAGGTCCTAGGATGCTTATTTCCAGTCCAGGGAGGACCTGGCTTGGCAGTTCGGGCTGGACTGTTCCCATGAGGCACAGGGTCAAGACTGATTTGCATATGGCTGGGTTCAAACTGGAATGGCATGGTGAGCAAAAAAACGATGGATTTAGGCCCAGATCTCTGTACTGGGGTGAATGTATGACATTGTTCTGCATTCTGTCCATCGACTGTTGTTTTTGCATTTGTCACCCCGAGTGGGACGGGTATGCCCAGACGTGGGTCCCGTGCTCTCCTTGCCACTGGAATCAAGCTATCCTGGCTGAAGAGGGGTGACCCCCGAAACCGGTCCTAGGATGCTTGTTTCCAGTCCAGGGAGGACCTGGCTTGGCAGTTTGGGCTAGACTGTTCCCATGAGGCACAGGGTCAAGACTGATTTGCATATGGCAGGGTTCAAACTGGAATGGCATGGTGAGCAAAAAAACGATGGATTTAGGCCCAGATCTCTGTACTGGGGTGAATGTATGACATTGTTCTGCATTCTGTCCATCGACTGTTGTTTTTGCATTTGTCACCCTGAGTGGGACGGGTATGCCCAGACGTGGGTCCCGTGCTCTCCATGCCACTGGAATCAAGCTATCCTGGCTGAAGAGGGGTGAAACCCGAAACCGGTCCTAGGATGCTTGTTTCCAGTCCAGGGAGGACCTGGCTTGACAGTTCGGGCTGGACTGTTCCCATGAGGCACAGGGTCAAGACTGATTTGCATATGGCTGGGTTCAAACTGGAATGGCATGGTGAGCAAAAAACGATGGATTTAGGCCCAGATCTCTGTACTGGGGTGAATGTATGACATTGTTCTGCATTCTGTCTATCGACTGTTGTTTTTGCATTTGTCACCCCGAGTGGGACGGGTATGCCCAGACGTGAGTCCCGTGCTCTCCATGCCACTGGAATCAAGCTATCCTGGCTGAAGAGGGGTGAAACCCCGAAACCGGTCCTAGGATGCTTGTTTCCAGTCCAGGGAGGACCTGGCTTGGCAGTTCGGGCTGGACTTTTCCCATGAGGCACAGGGTCAAGACTGATTTGCATATGGCTGGGTTCAAACTGGAATGGCATGGTAAGCAAAAAAACAATGGATTTAGGCCCAGATCTCTGTACTGGGTTGAATGTATGACATTGTTCTGCATTCTGTCCATCGACTGTTGTTTTTGCATTTGTCACCCCGAGTGGGACGGGTATGCCCAGACGTGGGTCTCGTGCTCTCCATGCTACTGGAATCAAGCTATCCTGGCTGAAGAGGGGTGAAACCCCGAAACCGGTCCTAGGATGCTTGTTTCCAGTCCAGGGAGGACCTGGCTTGGCAGTTCGGGCTGGACTGTTCCCATGAGGCACAGGGTCAAGACTGATTTGCATATGGCTGGGTTCAAACTGGAATGGCATGGTGAGCAAAAAAACGATGGATTTAGGCCCAGATCTCTGTACTGGGGTGAATGTATGACATTGTTCTGCATTCTGTCCATCAACTGTTGTTTTTGCATTTTTCACCCCGAGTGGGACGGATATGCCCAGACGTGGGTCCCGTGCTCTCCATGCCACTGGAATCAAGCTATCCTGGCTGAAGAGGGGTGAAACCCCGAAACCGGTCCTAGGATGCTTGTTTCCAGTCCAGGGAGGACCTGGCTTGGCAGTTCGGGCTGGACTGTTCCCATGAGGCACAGGGTCAAGACTGATTTGCATATGGCTGGGTTCAAACTGGAATGGCATGGTGAGCAAAAAACGATGGATTTAGGCCCAGATCCCTGTACTGGGGTGAATGTATGACATTGTTCTGCATTCTGTCCATCAACTGTTGTTTTTGCATTTGTCACCCCGAGTGAGACGGGTATGCCCAGACGTGGGTCCTGTGCTCTCCATCCCACTGATATCAAGCTATCCTGGCTGAAGAGGGGTGAAACCCCAAAACCGGTCCTAGGATGCTTGTTTCCAGTCCAGGGAGGACCTGGCTTGGCAGTTCGGGCTGGACTGTTCCCATGAGGCACAGGGTCAAGACTGATTTGCATATGGCTGGGTTCAAACTGGAATGGCATGGTGAGCAAAAAAACGATGGATTTAGGCCCAGATCTCTGTACTGGGGTGAATGTATGACATTGTTCTGCATTCTGTCCATCGACTGTTGTTTTTGCATTTGTCACCCCGAGTGGGACGGGTATGCTCAGACGTGGGTCACGCGCTCTCCATGCCACTGGAATCAAGCTATCCTGGCTGAAGAGGTGTGAAACCCCGAAACCGGTCCTAGGATACTTGTTTCCAGTCCAGGGAGGACCTGGCTTGGCAGTTCGGGCTGGACTGTTCCCATGAGGCACAGGGCCAAGACTGATTTGCATATGGCTGGGTTCAAACTGGAATGGCATGGTGAGCAAAAAAACGATGGATTTAGGCCCAGATCTCTGTACTGGGGTGAAGGTATGACATTGTTCTGCATTCTGTCCATCAACTGTTGTTTTTGCATTTGTCACCCCGAGTGGGACGGGTATGCCCAGACGTGGGTCCAGTGCTCTTCATGCCACTGGAATCAAGCTATCCTGGCTGAAGAGGGGTGAAACCCCGAAACCGGTCCTAGGATGCTTGTTTCCAGTCCAGGGAGGACCTGGCTTGGCAGTTCGGGCTGGACTGTTCCCATGAGGCACAGGGCCAAGACTGATTTGCATATTGCTGGGTTCAAACTGGAATGGCATGGTGAGCAAAAAACGATGGATTTAGGCCCAGATCTCTGTACTGGGGTGAATGTATGACATTGTTCTGCATTCTGTCCATCGACTGTTGTTTTTGCATTTGTCACCCAGAGTGGGACGGGTATGCCCAGACGTGGGTCCCGTGTTCTCCATGCCACTGGAATCAAGCTATCCTGGCTGAAGAGGGGTGAAACCCCGAAACCGGTCCTAGGATGCTTGTTTCCAGTCCAGGGAGGAGCTGGCTTGGCAATTCGGGCTGGACTGTTCCCATGAGGCACAGGGTCAAGACTGATTTGCATATGGCTGGGTTCAAACTGGAATGGCATGGTGCGCAAAAAAACGATGGATTTAGGCCCAGATCTCTGTACTGGGGTGAATGTATGACATTGTTCTGCATTCTGTCCATCGACTGTTGTTTTTGCATTTGTCACCCCGAGTGGGACGGGTATGCCCAGACACGGGTCCCGTGCTCTCCATGCCACTGGAATCAAGCTATCCTGGCTGAAGAGGGGTGAAACCCCGAAACCGGTCCTAGGATGCTTGTTTCCAGTCCAGGGAGGACCTGGCTTGGCAGTTCGGGCTGAACTGTTCCCATGAGGCACAGGGTCAAGACTGATTTGCATATGGCTGGGTTCAAACTGGAATGGCATGGTGAGCAAAAAATCGATGGATTTAGGCCCAGATCTCTGTACTGGGGTGAATGTATGACATTGTTCTGCATTCTGTCCATCGACTGTTGTTTTTGCATTTGAGGAACCTATGAGGCCTAAGTGGGACGTCCTCTTGCCATGCCTTCTGTTTGCTTACCGTGAGGTGCCACAGAAGTCCTTAGGGTTCAGTCCCTTTGAACTGCTCTATGGTCACCCGGTAAGAGGACCTTTGAGTCTGGTCAAGGAAGGCTGGGAGCAATCTCCCAGGAAACCTCCCCAGGATGTTTACAGTTACATGCTGGACTTCAGGAACCAGACCCGGCGATTCAGGCAACTCGCTGAGGTGAATCTGGAAGCCAGCCAGGAAGAGATGAAGCGGTGGTACGATCAGAATGCCACTCTGATTGAGCTTCAACCTGGACAGAAAGTTTGGGTCATGGCCCCTGTAGAGCCTTGTGCGCTCCAGGACAGGTGGACCAGACCATTTGAGGTGGTGGAGCGCAAAAGTGATGTCACCTACCTGGTGAACTTGCGGTCTTCAAGGAACCCTTTGCGGGTCCTGTATGTCAACCGCCTGATGCCCCACTTAGAAAGGTCCGAAGTGGGCATGCTCCTAGCGACAGATGATGGAATGGAGGAGGAGACTGAGCCTCTTCCTGACCTCCTGTCTGCAACAGAGCAAGATGGGTCAGTGGATGGTGTCAGCCTCTCTGCCACACTGACCCCTCATCAGCAGCAAGATTGTCGCCAACTGTTGCGACAATTCTCTGATTTGTTTTCCCTGATTCCTGGTGTCACTGAGAGGTGTGTCCATGATGTGGACACTGGGGACAGTCCTCCTGTGAAGCACAAGGCTTACAGAGTGACTGACAAGGTCAGAGCTTACATCAAGGAGGAAGTCTCCAAGATGTTTGCCTTAGGGGTGATTGAGTCCTCTCACAGTCCTTGGGCCAGCCCAGTGGTCTTGGTCCCAAAGGCTGCCGCGCCTGGTGCCACACCCGAACTCCGGTTCTATGTGGACTACCGAGGACTCAATTCAGTCACCAGTACTGACGCGCACCCCATCTCCAGAGCTGATGAGCTCATTGATCGGTTAGGGGCTGCACGGTACCTCAGCACGTTTGATTTAACATCTGGGTACTGGCAGATCGCCTTAACTGATGGGGCCAAAGAGAGGTCAGCATTCTCCACACCAGATGGGCACTACCAATTCCGGGTTATGCCCTTTGGGATGAAGAATGCCACTGCCACCTTTCAGAGGTTGGTCAACCAGGTATTGGCTGGACTGGAGGATTTCAGTGCCGCCTCCCTGGATGACATTGCAGTGTTCAGCGCCAGTTGGGAAGAACATCTGCGCCACCTCTGGGAAGTGTTGATGGCACTGCGAAAGACAGGCCTCACGATCAAGGCGAGTAAGTGCCAGATCGGGCAGGGTTCCGTGGTGTACTTGGGGCACCAGGTAGGGAGCAGCCAGGTGGCGCCCCTACAACCCAAGATTGATACCATCCTGGCATGGGAACCCCCAAAAACTCAGACACAGGTGAGAGCCTTTTTAGGACTCACGGGGTACTACAGGAGGTTTGTCAAGGGGTATAGCAACATTGTTGCACCCTTGACTGAGCTGACTTCTAGGAAGCAGCCCAAGAAAGTGAACTGGACTGACACCTGTCAGAGCTTTTGACGCCCTGAAGGCTGCCATGTGTACAGCACCCGTGCTTCAGGCGCCCAACTTCTCAAAGGAATTCATTGTCCAAACAGACACTTCAGAGCATGGTGTGGAGGCTGTTCTATCACAGATTAATGAAGAGGGCCTAGACCAGCCTGCAGCCTTCATCAGTAGGAGGTTACTTCCACGGGAACAGAGGTGGAGTGCAATTGAGCGTGAGGCATTTGCTGTGGTCTGGGCACTGAAGAAGTTGAGACCATACCTGTTTGGGACTCACTTCCGGGTTCAGACAGACCACAGGCCCCTCAGATGGTTGATGCAGATGAGGGGTGAGAATCCAAAGTTGTTGAGATGGTCCATTTCCCTACAGGGGATGGACTTCACGGTGGAACACCGCCCTGGTACAGAACACACCAATGCTGATGGTCTGTCCAGATTTTTCCGCCTTGGTGATGAGAACTCCCAAGGGGAAGGGTAGTTCTCCCCACATTTCAGCTGGAGGGGACACGTGTTAGACCTGGTACCATTGGCGTGAGTCTCCCTTCCACTTTTTTCTGATTGCCTCCTCTGTTTTTGATCTGTTTGCTGGTTTTAGATGCTTTGGGCACTGCACCACTGCTATTCAGTGCCACAGTGCAAGTGCTCCCTATATTAAATTGATGTATTGATTAGTGACTCCATGATTGGATCATTTGATTTACTTGTCAGACCCTAGTATAGTGCACCAGGGGTGCCCAGGGCCCGTAAATCAAATGCTGCTGGTGGGCTTGCAGCACTGGTTGTGCCACCCACAGAAGCAGCTTGTAAAGTGTGTCTCAGGCCTGCCATTGCAGAGCCTGTGTGCAGTCTGGGACTGCCATGTCGACTTGGTAAGTGCACCCACTTGCCAGTCCCTAAACCTTCCCTTATCTTCCTATCAGACACCCCTAAGGTAGGCCGAAGGGCAGGGTGCATTGTAAGTATAAGGTAGGACATGCCCTGGTGTGTGTGGCATGTCCTAATAGGGAATTACATCCATTTTAATTTTTCACTATTGCAAGGCTACCTGTCCCCATAGGCCAGAATGGGCAGTTTGATTATAACATCTTATAATCCTAACTGACCCAAGGAACATGGTAGAAATTCAAGTTTAGTATGCCTGAACTCAGAATGATAAAATACATCTTTTAGTAAAGTTGGTTTTAACATTTCTGTGTTTGAAAATACCACTTTTAGAAAGTAGGTATTTTCTTGCCTAACTGTCCAAGCCTGCCTCTGCTAGGTTGTGTATTGTGTGTCTGGCTTTGTGAGTGACAGGGGCTGGGGATTCCAGGAGACAGGGTGAGTCAGCACAGGGCTGAATAGACCTATCTGCATTTAGAGTGGTGGGAGGAGTTGCACCTGGGTCTGAATAGGGCTGTGCCTGCCTTCCACAATGCTGGCTCCACCTCCTGTGGTGCGTCTAATGTCCCTGGCCCACCCTGCCAAAGGAAAGAAGGAGTCCTGTAAACAAAGTGCTCCAGGACTGCACAGAACTAGTTTGGACTAGGTACAGGCCCCTCTGCCCTCAGAGGACAAAGGATTTTGCAGTATAAATATGGGGGCCCAGACCCCAAGATTTTAGATCACTTCTGGAACAACAAGACGAACCTCTGCCAAGGAGAAGAACCAAAGGAAGCTATAGGAGTTGGACTGCCCCCCTGCCAGTGTGCTGTGTTGTTGGGTTGGCCTACAGTGGTGTCTTCAGTGCCAAGGAGAGGAGAAGGAACTTTTAAAGAACTTTCATCATCTTGCAGAATATTACTCCAAGGGCTTGATTTGAGCTTGCCTCCTGACCGAAGTCTCAGGGATACCAGACTTCACTCTTTCTGTTTGCCTGCATCTGGAACTTGCTGTTCTGGTGCTACAGAAGGAATCTGCAACACTGACGCTGGCGAGCGGCGGGGTAATCTGCAACGAAGCCGTGAGCGCTGCTCCGACTTGCAACGTAGACCCGACGCCGGCCGCCGTGCCACATCGACACCAGCGAACGACATCGTAAGCCTGCCATAGCCGTGAGCGCTGCTCCGACTTGCGACGCCGGCCCGACGCCTGCTGTTGTGCCGCATCGACTCCGGAGCCGACATCATCGCGGAGCCGATCGTCGACGTAGGTGGTCAAGAATCCATCGACATCGTGACATCGTACGGAACCGTGGTTTCGGCGCCATCGTGACGTCACCTCCTCTCCGGTCAGGAACCGACGCCTCCCCTGCCTGCGCAAGCATCCAGGTCCCGACGCATCATCTCCCCCGAAGCAAGGAACCGACGCCGCACCGCGCCAACGACACCGCATCTCCCTGACGCCGCGAGCTGTCTTTGTTTTTGCTTTTCCAAGGTACTGTTTTGTGTGGGTCTGTTTCGACTCCGGGACCGACGCCGCGCACCTCGCGGTCGGCGCCGTGCTTTGGGATTTCTTTGACCTTGACGTTGTGATAACTCCAGTTGGGGTTATCTGTTGCTAAAGACTGCTTTTAAGTGAATAACCTATTTTTGAGTTATTTCTACCATCTTGAAGTATTATTTTTGATTACAGTATTGTGGATTTTTGTCGTTTGTGGTCTTGTGTTAAGTCTATATAAAGAATACTTATTTTTATAAAACCTGTGTGGTGTCCATCTGTAGTGTTCTCACTGTATTACTGTATGTGTTCACAAATGCTTAACACACTGCCTCTGAGATAAGCATGTCTGCTCGTGCCAAGCTACCAAGGGGGTGAGCAGGGGTTATCCAGGAGTGTAACTCCCTTGCCCTGACGTAGAAGCAAGGGTCCTTATTTGGTCAAAGGTACCTACCTCTGCCAACTAGAGACCCCCAGTTCTAACAGTTGCACATAACAAAGCACCGATTTTGCCTGTGTAATTAATTTACCACTCAGACTCAAACCCCAAAAGAGTGACAAAGTTAATCATAGTGATATCACCTTTTAATTGCAGTCTTAGCATGAATTATTTTGGGTGCAGCAGAAGAATGGCATCTCTTGGTATCCTCTCACAGAGTGATATTTGTAGATCTAATATTCACGGGAGCAATTTCTCCAAAAGCTATGAATAACAAGAGCAATCTCAGGGTATGAGAAAAGGAAACATAATTGTGCAAATGACTTTGGGCTTCTGTAGAAGGGGGTGCTTAATTTGTAGGGCCCAAAGTTTTGCTTGGAAGCCCCCGGCTAATGTTATCAAAGGCCAGGGTGCGAATACCAGAACTGGATAGTGTTGAGTCCATCTAATCCATTTTAAATCCACCACTATATACTCTCCTGCCCCCTCATCTCCCTCTTACAGGTTATTTTTCATCCCTGCTTTCTCCCTTTGTCACTGTTCTTCCATCTTTTTCTTCTTCCTGTCGCTGTCCTTTTTGTGTTTTTCCCTCTCTTGCTCTAGGTCAAAGCCTGTTGGGAAAAAACAAGGGACTGTCCCCAAAAATGAGTCACAGTGGACCCACCTGCAATTGCCGAGCCAAAATAGGCACTGGTTGCAGTGAGATATCAGGATTCCTCATATCCAAAAATGCGACTCTTTATATTATATATGAACATCAGGAGAAATGCACTAGGTGTGAAAAAGGACCCCTCCAGTACGATTCATTAAGAGTTCTCTGATACCTGGAGATGTTATCCACTGTGTGGTAGAACTGATTTAGAATGTTAAGCGCAATATCTGCCAACTGAGAAGAGAAGGGGCCTTGGGATATACGCTTCCAAGTGTGAGACTTGTTTTTTTATTGTTCTGGTAGTCTGTAAAACTTGCTCAACCATAGCTCTCTATGTGCAGGGCCTACATACTCAACATTTGCTCCATTTAAAAGAAGCAAATCATTTTAATATTCTTTTCAAATGTGCCATAATTTTGTCAACCCTGCATCTACCTATCACTGAAACTTGGTAGGTTGGTTTTGCAAAAAACAGGTTTGGATACCCAAAAGGGCTCAGCAATGAAGGCAAAAATTGTAAATGAATATCAAAGAGCACACACCACTTACTGCTAATAGGGAAGCTACACAAACAGAGCACTACATCTGCTTTGGCAGATTTACCATGTCGATCTTGTTGGGATCAACAAGAGGCAATGATATTTACATGTGGTAGCTCATTATCCTAAACCACAAACCACATGACATTTTCTCTTCCTGTTTGTAAGAAATTGGATTATTCATTGAAGGGGGTGAGAATTCACTTCAAATAACAATCACAATCCTTGTCAATGTGAACCACAAAAGTCACAAAATAAACCTGTGTTTAACCCTCGTGTAGCATGGCACAAAAGCAGTCAGAATTTATGCAGCATTCAGATAGAAATGGAGCAACAAAGCAACAAAAGGAAAATACCCCAAACAACTTCGAAAAATATAGTAAAATGTAATATATTAAATAACACATCAACAACAAAATTCCAATCAGTAGAACAGGAGTAATGAGTTTTTAAAGTTTTATATAAAAATAGTTCCAAAAAGGACCAAAGCGCCAACTATGGACTTTGCAGAGCAGTGCATCACTAGGCATCGGTGAGGCTTTCAGCTGTGCGGTGCTTTGCATCGCCTCAAGTCTGATGAAGCTTTCAGTCAGGATCTGTGCGGCGCTACTTTGTGGGGCTCTACATCATGCTATGTTGGATTTGGTGAAGCCTTTGAGGAATAGCTGTGCGGCTCTGTGGGGCTTTGGATCACTTTGGATCCAGTGGATCCTTCATTGATGAGCTGCGTGGCTCTGTGGCCTTTGTGTCGCTTCATGTTAGATCTTGTGAAACCCTCCAATAGGCAAGAAGAAGTACACTCTGACTTCAGCCAAGGGTCAAGGAGTTTGAGGACAGCTTTTTGTTGGTTAGAACTCACTCCCACAAAGGTCAGCAGAGACCACCCTATACCCCTACCCAACCCTAAACCCTAAAAATACCTTTACCACTCTATACCCCTAACATACCTAAAACCAAAAACACCCTATTCCCCTAACCACTCAACCACTAAAAATACCCTTACCACCCTATACCATTACACACCCATAACCCCAAAAATACTCATGCCACCCTATACCTCTACCCACCCCTAAACCCTAAAACACTCTCACCACCCTATACCCCTACACACCCATCACCCATCAGTATAAAAAGTGACATGAATACATTTTCCATCATCCATCTGGAGAGGAAGTGCCATTGCTGGTTTTCTCACCAAAACTGTCTTTAAAAAAAGAAGCCAAGCAAGAGGACTTAATTTCCTATCACCCAGCAGCACAGGAAGTGACATCACCGGTTCTCCTATCAGCCACCTACACAGGAACTGACATCACTGAACCTTCTATCATCCATCTGGACAGGAAGTGAAATTACTGGTTTTCCCACCAAAACTACCTTTAAAAGAAAAAGCCAAGCAAGAGCACTTCATTTCCAATCACCCATCAAGCACAGGAAGTGACCTCACTGGATCTCCCATCATCTACCAACACAGTAAGTGACATCACTGAATTTCACATCATCCATCTGGTCAAGAAGTGACATTAACATTGAAGTCAACTTTTTAAAAGTGTAGTTTTCAAAATATTAATTTGAAATATGACTTTCCCATTAAAGAGGATTTTAAATTATAATTCAAATGAGTGGGAGAAGTATTTGTCTAACTTTTCCCAAACTGAAGTTAGTACTTGTTAAATGTAATATTGCTACCCATTGTTAATCTATAAGAGGCTATCCTTGCTGCAGTGAAACACAATCTTAGAGGGGTTTTCACTGCCAAGACATGTTAAACTTATGTACACATGTCCTACCTTTTAAATACATATACCCTGCTTCATGAGCCTACATTAGGGGTGACTTATAAGTATCAAAAAGGAAGATTTAGGCCTGGCAAAAGGTTTATTTTGCCAGGTCGAAATGACAATTTAAAAATGCACCACAGGCTTTAGCAGCAGGCCTAAGAAATGTTACAGTGCTACAGTGCTACTTTAGCGGGTGGCATAATAAGTGCTGCAGCCCACTTGTAGCATTTAATTTACAGGCCCTGGATGATTGGCAAATGAGCCAATTAGGTATATGCCAATGTTACCATGTTTGGGAGGGAGAGCACAAGCACTTTAGCACTGATTATCAGGAGCAACGCACATAGAGTCCAAATGCCAACAAAAAAGGTAAAACAAAAACTAGAGTAGTGAAGGCAAATATCTGGGGGAATAACATGCAGAAATTGGTCATTTCCAACACTGTTCATTAGTGATTGATTTCCTCAAGGTTGCAGACCTTCAAATATGCTCAAGAATCTAAATGGTGAAGAGAGCATGATGTTTTATCCATTGAGATCACATTTATTTTATTATATAACAGTACCAGAACATCACTGAAGGTCAACAACTGTATTTTGTGCCAGGATAGAGGTTTCAGTGCAAAATAGGTATTTATAATCCCAGATTAATGTCCCTGGCAAACGAATAGTTATTGTGAAATAACCCTTTCTAGACATTAATAGATTTATGTTAGCAATATATTCAGTTGACTATAGTTGCATTTGTTAGTCACATCCCATTATTATGACAAGCTTAACATTCTTCTGCCATTTGTTTATTTTATGTTGTCTGGAATCAGTCATAAAAATTCAGATCGAAAGTGCATTTAGCCAAATACCCTTTGACAAAATTCCCACTGCTTTTAAAGGTGCTCTAGTCTCATTTCTTATTGTTGTATTTATTTGCACCATAGCATAAATCTCAAAGAATAGCAACAAAATGGTTTTTGTTCTTCAAAAATGCCTGTGTGCAGTTTTTCAAAGGTAAGATTATTCAAACAGAGAGAAAAGGGATCTTAAGTGGTAGGGAAGTTAAAGTGTGTCAGAGCAAGTTTTAGGTAGAGCTTGCGGAATTTGAGAAAAAGTCTGCGATATTCTATGGAGTTCTGCCAACGAGTGTAAATAGGCACATAGTGCTGCTCGCGCTGTGATTTAGCGCTAGGAACTTGTTCCACACTGAAAAATCAGCACAAACGGCAACACACAGCACACCAGAGGGTGCTGCTACTCAAGTGGATTTTGCTGTCATTGGATTAGACTTTCTTCTCAAGTGGCAGCCTTTTCACCTGAATGGTCATGACAACCCACATGAAGACAGAAATCACGCTATGGGATGCTAAATTTCATCCCGCTCACCAACTTACCATCCTGGAGCTGTGCGCAAGAAAAAATTCAGCAATGAGGTGAATGGCTGAATTTGGCCGGAACTCTGCACTAGGAGAGTAATGCGGAGCTGCCAAAATTCCACCAGTTTCGCTGGTGGAACAGAATATTTTGCCCACCCCTAGTCAGAGCCACTGATTTGTTTCTAATATTTTGTTCAAGTTACATAATCTTTCTCAAAAGAAAACTATTTGCAAAAAAAGGCAAAATAATAATCTTCTGACAGCAATAACCTAGTCAATATTTTGCCCCTGTTTTTGGAATTCAAGGAGGCACAGGCAGTTTCCATCCAACAACCACATTCGCTCCCACCTTTTGAATGACCGCTTTAAAAGCCATCATCCTTCACTCTCTTACCTGCTGCAAACTCTAGAGGGTGCACATCTAATACTGGGCTACAGCAAAGACAAAGCCATCAGTAGTGGTGGTCCTTTGCAAGAGTCACATGAGCAGGGATAGGCTCAAAGTCAGGAGAGATAAGGAGACATGCTACATCAGAGTCCAACTCGCTCAATCAACAGTCTTATGTCTTCCTGAATCTCTAAGCCCCTAACACTTTGCAGGAATCTTTTCTGTCTGGATATCTGGGGACTCTGCTTGCCAAAATGGATGGTGGGAGGGGAATTCAACCTGGCATGGCATTGCAATCTAGAGGGGACTCACAGACCTACCCCTGGCATGGGGACTATGTCTGGAAAACTAAAACACAAGTTACCCTACCAGGGGTTGATGGATCTGTGGAGATACCCCCATCCAGAGGTGAAGGACTACTACTTTTTCCCACATGCCTACTCCACATGTTCATGTATTGACTACCTTATTGAGTCACTAGCTCTCCTCAATGTCATAGTAAAGGCAAGTACATCAGACATATTGATTTCAGACCATGCACACATAACAATGGGTTTGGAACTAGGAGAGAGATGTCATGGGGTGGACAGTGGGGGTAGTAGGCCAATATTCTTAGGACCCTGTCATTAAGTCTGAGTTGGCAAAAGAGATAAATTGAACTCTTTAAGGTTAACACAGTTAGAAGTCAATGATGTAGTGAGCCATCTGGCTCAATCCCTCGGACCTTGACACCACGATCATCTATGCAACCCCATGGCTGGCCACAGCTAGGGCTATAAATGAATGAGATCTACTTCGCTTGTGGCTAGTCCCAAATGGTATAAGTCTGATTGGGACTAAATTCACTGCACACAGCAGAGCAGGCCTTCCCGTTGCATGGCAGTGCATTACACTGGTGATGAGGATCTTTACGTTGAACCTCTCCATCTGCTACCAGCAGCTTCCCTCAACCAATGCAGGCAGCTGTCGTCAGACTCCACACTGGATTCTGCCGGCAGCTGACCAAACTGGAGCAACTTAAAAGTCACAGGCGATTCAGCAATCCCCTGACCCCAAACACCATAAGGAAATAAGCAATTTCCTTTGGATGGCCACATATTGTGGCTCGTTCATCTTCAGCCTAGTGACCCTGGTGGAGCCGCTCTGTATACTCACAAAGGCAGGCGCACGAAGCACTTTGAACCTCGGAGAAACTGAGGCTTTTGAGAGTGTCAAGAAGGCACTGCTGGAAGGCACCACGATGGCTTACTTTGACCTGGAAAAGACAACAGAGCTGATAGAGAATGCAAGGCCATAGGAGTGGGGGAGGTATTGACTCAGTAAACTGGAACCAGGGTGATGGGCACCCGTTGCACTTGCTAGCCAAACCCTCTCTGCTACCAAGGCCCAGTATGCTCAAATTAAGAGGGAAGCTCCGGCAATCAAGTGGAGCTGCGGGCATTTTCATTTATACCTATGTGGAAGGACATTCATCATAATCACTGATCATCAATCACAGGTTTCCCTCTTAGGTGGGACCATGATACACCCTCCCCCCAAGATTGACAGGTGGGCAATGCAACTGCAGCAGTACAGGTTTAAGATTATTTATGTTGGAAATTGGGCTATTAGTTGTGTGGCCATCACAAGTAATAGGTCCACAATTGTCCTCAATGGGAACCAAACACCCCATTGTAGCACTTGACTCTCACAGGGTAGTGAAGCGGAGCAGTCCAAGGACTACTTAAGGGAGGTGGTGTGGGCTAGTAATCACCAATCAATGGCACGCAATAATAACACCCAATAAACGATTGTCCAGTCGGTCAGTACGTTTTCTTTAGAAAAAGGAGAAGTACATTTTTTCACACACTTTGCAGTAATTTACAAAAATATACATTGGCAGACAGAACATACCATAGATGAAATTGTGTAATCCCTGGTGACTCCCTAGAGGGGTCACCTAAACCTACCAAGTGAGTTTAATCATGTTGTTTCATAATAAACTACTTTCAGATACCTTTAGCTGGAATCATCGTCATTACTGCAGTGATGAACAAAGCTTTACGGATCATTATGGTGAATCTATATGATATGTGCAATCATTATAGTGAACCAACAAAGCATTTATGAGAAGAAAAAGAACAGCATTTATGTAATTCTCAGGCATTTGATTCCAAGCTGCAATTATACAAACAGACCCTAGAGGGCCTCACATTGAGACAGTATTGATTTGCAACCATTCAGGCAAACCCTAGAGGGCGTAAGAACAACATTATATTTATGTATTTTCCTGACTTCCAGAATGTCACTATTTACATGGCCCCCAGAGGGCATAACACTCCTGGATGCAGAGCAGAAGCTCCAGCCATGGGAGTGCTTGAAAAGACATTGAAAATCCAGGGGAGGTGATAATTTTAGGGTCACCCCCAACTTAGGGTGAGGACTCAGAAAGTATCCTTAAAAGAAAAGCTGTGCTGTGCTGAGTAATTTGGTGGTGGTTCCATCTTCCTCAGATCTGGGCGAAAATGCATTTGAAATAATGTAAGGCATTATGGGATGAGTTTCCTAGAGAAAATGAATATCAAAAGAGCGGCTCTCCAGCTGTGCCTGGGAGAACTGCGTTTGTTTTTTTCTTTTTCTTTTTGATTTTTAGAAGTGGCTTTGCACCACGTTTTCTTTTGTGATCGGGGGGGCCAGTCCCACCCGGGCACCCATGGATTTCCTTGGCTGGAGAGCAGCTCAGGGAGCCCACCGCTAGCTGCCCTCGCCAGCTCCCTGCACAAGCAGCACCATCGAGTGCTGCTGTGGGAGCTAGGAGCCTCCACTTGTGTCTGCCCACTCCAGCGGGCAGGCGTACAGGGTGTGTGGCCTCCTCCCGCCTCCTCTGACATGGGTACGGGGAGCATGGACACTGGACCATGTGGGGGGTTGTGGTAGCCCTCCCCATCCTCCAGGTTGACTTGGGGCCCAGGGATGGGGTCCTGAGCCCCTCCAGCCTCCTGCGGGAGAATGCAACAACACTCCTCTATCTCCAATACTTTCTGGAAGTGCGATGGTGCATTCCGGTATTCCTCAAGCACTCGGGGGTCCAAGTTGGGGGTTCCAGCCTCTTTAGGTATGAATTCACTTGGGGATGGTGTCCCCTGGCGAGATGGAAGAATGGGGAGGGGACCCCATGTATGCCCTCTCCCCCAGCTGTACCATCCCCCGGGCCCTGATCCACCCCGGTGATTTTAGCAGAATGGCAGCGGAGTCCCATGCACTCCAAGGAAGGAAAGTAGGTGAAAGGTAGCCAAATTTTATAATGCCATAACTCGGGCCCTGTGGGGCCAATTTGGATGATCCTGGGTTTGAATTACTCCTGGTGGCGAGCTCTATCCACCAGGGGCAGTTGCAGCAATCCTTCTCATCTCCAAAGTGGTGCAGTCCTCAAAAATAGCTGGTTTTCCTAGTCTCCTGCATGAGTTATTCTTTGGTTCTTTGTTGGTGGGCTCAGAAAAGTCCAGGACGTTCCCCTAACTGTTTCTCATGGTGTGTAAGGGGGCTAGCCTCTCTGCCCCTTTGGGATACCCACTGGTCCTGGGGTCAACTGGGCAGAGTCCTTGGTCTTGAGTGGGAGTCAGGGGGTTCTTCCTTCCAGTTCTCCATGGCAGCCCCAGTATCCTGCAACGAAGTGAAGAAACATCCACAGGCAAGAAATAATCTCTCCCTTGTGCAAGAGTTTTTAAAGGGGCGAGGAAAGTTCCAGAAGACAGGCACCCCCGGCCAATCCTAGGGTGTCACATAACCTCTCCACCACTATCCCAACCCTACTGCACAGCATGCTGGGAAAGTCCAAGATGGCATCATCAAGGAGCCACTGGTCACATCAGCTCCTGGGGTATTAGCTCCACCCCTTTCTGACATCACTGCCAGGGACTTGCACTCTTGAATATTTCAAAGAGGGCCCCCCTCAGGGTTAACTCCAGTTGTCTTGGCACTCTCCTTTGTTCAGTGGGCTTGGGGAGGACCATCCCCGGTACAGTATGAGAGCTGAGCTATTGATGCAGATCATTCCGCCCCACCCCTTTCCTCCTCAGGAGCTGGGATAAGTACTGCTAATTGCTCCTTTTGTGTGGGGCGACCTTTGTTCCTGCTGCTGGAGAAAATGTAATTAACTCGGCACAGCAGGGTGACACAATGCCTGGGCTCTGATCCTGAGCTGAGCCAGGGAAATATGGAAACTCTGGATGACCCATAAGATGTGCAGTGATCATGCTGGAAGTTACATATTTGTTTTTTTCACACAGGTTACACTCCAATTCAAGATGTCAATGGTCTCTGTAGGGTAAGGGGGAGTGGAACTACACTCCGAGGCAGTTATCTCCCTATGTGTATAATGGGGTGCCAATTACAGGCAAAACAGTAAAGCGCCCTGACTTTCCCTATTAGTATACACTACCCTTATAAGGCTTATCCCAGGTGAATATCTAATCCTGCAGAGTTCCCGTTGTGCCAGGCTACCTGTGTGCTGTTACAGGGCTGTGCACGACAGTATCCTCCCACGCGCAACTCACACACATGTAACCAGCCAAGTGCCCCGTACCCTTGCTGTGTCACAGCGGTCTAATCTTAAAAGGTGGACACTGATGGTAAACACGCCCAGTCCATTTGCCATGTGATTACCGCAGGTGAGGAACCGGTAGTGAGGCTCACCAACAGTAAATAGTTTAAAAAGCAAGTGATCAGAAAAACAACAAATCAGGGCGTACTGCAAGGGCAGAAACCAGTGCAACAATTTACCACCCCAGATCCAAGAATCCAGCAGACTTCCTCTCAGATCATCCCATAACCTGTATGGACCCTTCAGCACATGACTCCACCCCTTTCTGACATCACTGCCAGGGACTTGCACACTTGAATTTCAAAGAGGGCCCCCCTCTGGTTTGGCTCCAGTTGTCTGGGATCTCTCCTTTGTTCAGTGGGCTTGGGGGGACCATTCCGAGACCAGTATGGGAGCTGAGCTATTAATGCAGATCATTCCGCCCCACCCCTTTCCTCCTCAGGAGCTGGGATAAGTTCTGCTAATTGCTAATTTTGTGTGGGGTGGCCTTTGTTCCTGCTGCTGGAGAAAATGTAATTAACTTGGCACAGCAGGGTGACAAAATGCCTGGACTCTGATCCTGAGCTGAGCCAGGGAAATACGGAAACCCTGGATGACCCATAAGATGTACTGTTATCATGCTGGAAGCTACATATTTGTTTTTTTTGCACAAGTTACACTCCAATTTAAGATGTCAATGGTCTCTGCAGGGCAAGGGGGAGTGGAACTACACTCTGAGGCAGTTCTCTCCCTATGTGTATAATGGGGTGCCACTTACAGGCAAAACAGGAAAGCACACTTACTTTCCCTATTAGTATACACTACCCTTATAAGGCTTATCCCTGGTGAATATCTAATCCTGCAGAGTTCCCGTTGTGCCAGGCTACCTGTGCGCTGTTACAGGGCTGTGCACAACAGTACCCTCCCACATGCAACCCACACACATGTAACCAGCCAAGTACCCCTTACCCCGCTGTGTCACAGCGGTCTAATCTTAAAAGGTGGACACTGTTGGTAGACACGTGCAGTCCGTTTACCATGTGAATATCGCAGGTGAGAAAACAGTAGTGAGGCTCACCCTGTTATATGGTTCTTAGGCACATTATCGACATTGCTAAGTTAGCATGAGCTTCGCTGCCATGATGCTGCTTTTGGGCACGCTACTACATGACTTTGTTTTTGCAAGACTTTGTTTGTGCCCTTCACATGAGAACGGGTTGCCTTTCGCGTTCCCTGCCTTTCCTGGAGTTTAGTCTGAACACGATATGCAAGGTCGATAAACAATGCCCCTTGTTATTCTGTTCTAGTCAGTCCCTAGCACCTAGACATAACATGCTACACAGCTGCAGTACTGAAGACTCGTGCTTTGATATTACGTTGTTGCATGTTGTTTTAACACACTTGGAGAAAGTCGTTCCATGGAGAAGAGCTCTGCTGTTCCTATGATGTAAACCTTACATTCAGGCTTTAAGGTATGGGGTCTGCTGTCAAAGCCCAGAGATCGTTCTTTATATAAAATAAACTTCTTCTAGTCACGGGGAGGGTGGTTAGGACTATAGGCCCTTATTTCCACAGTCTTTATAACATGACTTCTCCCTTAGTATTATAAGGAATTATAACAATGCTTACTGTGCTGAGTTTATGCATTTTGCTGCTAGTAGTGGCACGTATACTGTATTGTAGAGCACGATAGTTAAAATAAACATTTTGAACTATGTCAGTGACTCTGACAATTCTTATTGTGGACAAGTATGAGTGAGTGAGCGAAAGAGTACTTCTTGCTCCCGCGATTCCTGAGAGAGTCGGGAGTGTTGTGTTCTGGGTTGTCTAATCATTTGTAGCTCTGTGATATTTGGAGGAGAACGAATGAGACACTATAGCTAGTCGGTTTGGGATTTTGGGTACTGATGTGGTAGGTTGGTACACCTCTATTCACTGAGGTCCTGTTTTCCTGCGCATAGTTCTGTGTATGTGCAGAATCCCTGCAACAACCCACAGAAAATTGTTTAAAAAGCAGGTGATCAGAAAAACAACAAATCTGGGCGTACTGCAAGGGCAGAAACCAGTGCAACAATTTACCACCCCAGATCCAAGAATCCAGCAGACTTCCTCTCAGATCATCCCATAACCTGTTTGGACCCTCCAGCACATGACTCCTCTCAGAATGAAGATGTACCTATGACTGGTGAGTCGAGGGTTATGCCTGGTGGCGCTAAGCACACAGGGAATCCGCCAAGAGACAGACACAGGTGAATTGCTCCAGTAGGTCACCACCACTCTTCAAGACGGAACCTGGAAGACATTTCTGGGGAATGCCAAACAGTGGATCCGCACTAACAGCAATAAGTAGTCACAGCTCTGGATGGTCAGAAATGAACTAAGAGTCGCACCAGGTACTGCTACGTGGACACCACATAATGGTGCCAGCCTCAATGACCTACTGAGTTGTGGAGTTGGCCCAAGTCGGACATCAAGGGGAGCAAAAACGAAGGCCCAGCTGTGGGGAAAAGTGTCTTTCCCTGGACTTGAAGAAGCTGTTGTTGAAATAATAAAACAATGCTTGGCATGCCAGCTAACAAGTGGAGCAGAGCCTAACGCCCGTGTAGCCACTGAGGACCACTGCGATTCACAGTAGCCAAAAGTCAGCCTTGATTTTGGTAGTTTTCCAGATGGACGCCTCATAATGGTAATGATATATGGACATTTCAAATATCCCATGGTTGAACTGACAACGGGCCACCCTTCCAAGGAGCCGAGTTCCAAGAATTCCTTCAACACCTTGGAATAAATCACCGGAAGATAACACCCCAGTGGTCATAAGCCAATGGCGTCTTGGAGGGGTTTATGCACATCTTTGATAAGATGCTGCAAATTTCTGTTCAAGAAGGATACGGCACCGAGTTCAGCCTCCACAGGTTCCTCAGAGCCTGCTGCAGCACTCTGCACTGCGATACTTAATCCTCACTGTGGGCTATGATGTTGAGGGGGCCAAGGCGTGACATGATCCCAGCTTATCCAAAGTGAAAAGCACCTGAGTACGAACCGGTAGGCACCCAAGCAAGGAGGCAGTGAACCAATGAAAATGTGAGTTGAAAGAGAAGGGCTCACTCACATCCTGAGCTTGACTCCAGGGGATTGAGTACTGATACAAGACCACTGCCCCAGGTGGAGATTCCACACACCCTACGAAGAAGGCCAATGGGTAATCGCTGCTGACAATGCACCATGGTAACCGCCCGCCAAGGCAAAGAGACGATCATCAGGAATGTATCATGGTTCAAGAAGATAGAAATTCCAACGGAGGAATAGTATATGGCTGCTGGAAGCAGCAAGACCCCAGTCTCACGTGAGTGGAACAGCACCTCCATTCTGGGCAGCCTAGCAGAGACACCCAGTACCGCCTGCTCACCCAGCCCTAGCCAGGACCTGTGGCCGGGAACATAAATAACTCCAGTGGAGACACCCAATCAGTCAGGAGCCACCCGGAGCCAGTGGTGCAATCTCTGACCCAATCCAAGCCACAGTCAGAGACTCAGATACTTTGTGTGCACCATCTCGCCCCATCAGTGAAATGGTAAAACCGAACTTATATTAGAGGGGATGTAATGAGCCATATGGCCTGATCCCTCTGACCCCGACCCCATAGTCATGCACTCAATCCCACATCCTGGCGTGACTAAGGGGTATAAATAAGGGGGGTCAAGACCGCTCGTCTCAAATGGTATAAGTCTGAGTGGGACTATATTCACTGCTTGCTGCAGAGCAGGCCTTCCTGCTGTGCAGCCATGCTTTACAAATATGTCTATGAATTGGGATGCTTTTAATACTACTTTGAGAAGGGTGGCCAAAGAATGGCAGTGCGAGTGGCAAGGAAAAAAGGTTAATTGAAGATGAGCTCAAAGCAGGGATAAAGGACTTAGAGTCAATGGACAAACAAAATGCGCCCATGAACACCAAACAGCATCTGGCCATAATAAGAGGCCAGTTAAGAGTCCACACAATGAACATATATTTCCTGACCAGAAAGTCTATGAGAGGGGTAACGTGATTGGATCTTTCTAGCCATGAATAATATATCAGAGAGTTAAAATGGTGAGAGCCAAAATCAGGAAGCTATATGTCTCATTGACTGTTCGGTAACGAGATATAAAATTTGGTGACTATTTTAATTCATAGTACTCCAAATGCTTGGTATGTCATGAAGGCATTCAAGCATTCTTAGAAAAGTGCACTTGTCCAGCTCTAATGAGGAACTTAAGGATTTATTAGTAGTACCAAATAGATGAGGAAAACATTAGGTGGGATAATTATGCAGAATTTAGTGGACATTTTGCAAAATTATGAGCAATTATATTATACTATATTGTATATTATAATTATACAAAAAGAAAATTTGCCATTTAGCACTATATTTTAGTGCAAAATGCATCTTTGCGTCAATTTTAGACTTACAGGTGCATTTTGTGCTATGTGCTAAACACATGAATTGGGAGAGTCCTGGAGGTCTTCCTAGATAAAAGCAGTCACAAATCTCCAGTGCATATCTCCATCAAATAGGAAGTTCACTCAAACAGATACTTATGGCTGCACTTAACCGACAGTGTGGAAAGCTGATGAGACGCCAACTGGCTTAACTTCTGAAACAAATACACAAAGACTTGCTTTGGAGGCACCCACTTTATAGCTCCTTTCCTTAAGATGACTATATTACAGAACGTCTTGTTCCTATTTCATTGGCTCCTAGTCAGTATCCTAGTATCAAATATACAGGTACTGCAGAAGCACCTGATGGTCTTTGTGAGGGCCTGGGGACTGGCTCAGATACCCTGGTGGTTCCAGGGGACAGGGAAGTTTGGCCTGCACTGACCTCATGAAGTTCCATAAAGAGAGTTGCCGGGTAGGATACCTAGCACAGTCCTATTCATAATCTTAAGGCCTCATTTCCAATCTAAGTAAAATGTTAAAAGTAAGCAGTTGGTGGCAAAAATTGGTCTATCAGCTTATATGGGTGGATGAACTACAGAGAGAAACTTCTAATGAAGCTGAGGGGTGGGGATCCTCCTGGCAGAACATTCCAAAGTCATTCAGAAACATGTATGGTAATGTACCAATTATAAAGGATCCCAGTACGTCTACATTGCATCTTGCTGACTGCATCAGAGCTTTGTTGGTAATGGTGGTATGCCAGTGAAAGCTTCCTACATTTATGGTGGTCCTGAGAGGTAATCTAAATATCTGGACACACACATCGGGAGGTAATGGGGTTTCCGGTTCACACAGATCCCAAGCCTACCTCCCTAGATCTGCATGGAGACACTCTGAACGGGATCACCTTACATTATTGGGCAATGCTCTTCCAAATGTTAAGAAAAGTGAGTCAACGTTTTGCCATCTTTTGGAAGAGGATGAAGGCACCACCAATTGCCCTTTTGTTCGCTAAGCTGTGAAATAGAATTGCAGTGTAGAAAGTGACCTGCAACATAAGCCATTAAGACTTACAAATTTACCACATAATGGAGTCAAATGATACAGTACTTCACAAAGCTAACCACCTAAGTTTCTCCTTCCATGACTGAGGGTCACTCAATTGCTCTAACTGCATACCTGCATCAGGGGGGTGCACAACACAGTGCATGAGACCTGGGGGGTGGGGTCCTTCCCCTCCCTTTAGGCGGTTGTGCAAATGTGCAGGAAGTAGATACAATGACTGTTTTGCTGTTTATTTTCAAGCTCTCTAGCACACCAAACTGCAATGGAAGCTGTTTGGTAAAACAGAACTAGACTTGGATGTAGATTTAAAAATGGAAGAGTAGTTTTATTGATTTTTTTGTGAATAGGTTACCAACTTTATAGGACTGGGTGCTAACGAGGAAGGGAGGCTCACGATGATGGTCATTCCTCAGTGAACTGCTGTTATATAGGCTGAGATAGTTTCAAATTAAATTCTAGTTTAATCTTGTATTTGAAACCGAAGCTAATCGGTATGTGAAATAATGAACTCAACATATTCATTCCTGCTTTTTCTTGGTACTGACGTTCCAAGGTTATTCCATTTCACGGTCATGTACTATTTGAAGCTTTTAATTTGAAAAATGTCCTTGGATCTTTTTATGGATATGAACTATTTGTGGTTTTTAAGCATTCAAGCTGTGTAATGTCTTTTTTTTTTACAGTGACTGTTGGCCCACCTGTATTTTATTCTGCTTTCTTTCGTGCTGTTTTTTATTTCTTCACTGTACTGTCAAATCTTTTTAATGATTTTAATTAACTGTAATAAAGGTTATCTATCTATCTTATAGGACTGGTTTTGGATTTTATGATATTTTTTAACAAATAGAAAGTTAATTTAAAGAAACAAAAACATGTTTGGAATTGCCCAATGTTAGATACAAAGGAGTAAGAATAATAATTCTGACTTCTACGATACACACATTTTCTCCACTGTTATTAGAAGTAAATCTGATCCCCCCATTCATTTTATGCACTCTCCTCAAAGCTAGCAGGACTACAGTTAGAAAAGTAAACCAGCCTCCAATATATTTACTTTCCAGTTAGAGGACCTGGAGTTAGCATAGTAAATCTAAGTCCAGGGCCCTTTGCACTTTTCCCAATTGAAATTTTGCTGGCATTAGAATACTAATTCTGTACCACCCCTATGCATGCACTTTGCCCAATGTTAGTGGGGCTGGATTTAGAACAGTAAATTTGAACTCTGCTCACTAATTATATGCACTTTCCTCATTATTTGTCAACTGGAGTTAAACCCGAGACCCAAATATATGCACATTCCGAAATGTTTCTAGAACATGAGTTAAACAGAAATCGTACCCCCCAATATTTATGCATATTCCCCAATGTTTGTAAGACTAAAGTTAAAATAGTAAACCTGCAACCCACCTTTATATGCATCCCACCCACTTCCCACACGTTCCTCAATGTTAGCTGTACCGGAGTTAAAATAGTAAATCTTACCTTCCCCAAAAGTACTTTATCCAATGTTTATGGGACTGGAGTTAGAATAGTAAATATGATTCATCTCTCCCAAATATATATGCCCTTCCCCCAATACATTTGGGAGTGGATGAAAAAAAAACATCTATACTAGCCTTTGAAAACATTATATATTTATTGCATTAATAAATACGAACATTTTAAATTTAAATTAATTTTATCTTTTTAAACAATATTTTGAATGCAGTTAATTTGTATGTTTTTTTAAAGAAAACTCCCATTTGAAATGCTGACTATCTTTAAGGTTCAGGTCCTCAAGAAAAATCAATGTACTGATATATTGATCTATATTTATCAAGACAATACCCTTTCAGGGTTAGAGTGACATATAAACTATGCAAAGAAGGATAGTCCTTTATATGGAACACTCTACGACAATCTGAATCTGCTCACCTCACATGTCTATTTTTCTAGCAAAGTATTTAGGCGTTGGATTAGCACAGTGCCATCCATGCCGAGCTAGAAAGTGACAAAGCCTTTTGCAATTTTTACAACAAAGTCTTTAAGCATACGATGAGCTAGTGCCATATTATTTTATGTATATATATATTCACTGAAAAAACCATAGGTTTTAGGGACAGTTATAGTTAGTTGGACATTGCACTCGTACAAAACCCGTGAAATTCCCCCATTATAGTTAGTTCAGGTAACTATAACTCGCGCCCCCGCAATGCACTGCTGATGACGTCACATATTACATCACTCATGACATGGTCAGTGACATCACTGATGACATCACTCATGACATCTCAAATGACATCACTGATGACATCATCCAGTGACTGTGTGTTTCTGTAAAGTTTAAATATGTTTAATATATATGGGGAAAGGCGTATTGAAGAATGAGTGGGTGTATAGTGTCTGAATGGATGATTTAGTAGGTGCGTGACTAACTCTATAAGTGAGTGATTAAACGTATCTTACTGAATGCATGGGTTAGTGACTAAACTGGGTGAATGTCTGTATCCGTCTGTCTGTTGCTGTGTAAGTGGCTGCATGGGTTTGTGAATAGCTACATGAGTGTCTATATGAGTTATTGATTGGTTGTCTGAGTATCTGTATGGGTGCCTGAGTGTTTGTGTGGGTGGGGTGTGTACGACTCTGTGCATAGATGTGTGAGTGGGTTATTCACTGGGTGGATGGTTTCAAGAGTGCATCTGTGATAGACTGTATGGGTGGGTAAGTGTGTGTAAGAGTGTGTTAGTGAGTGAATGTATGTCCCAGTGGTACATGTGTGAGTAACTACATATGTGAAAGGCAGTATATATGTGTGTTGGAGTATATAAATAGCTATAAGCTAGAGTGTGTGATTGTGAGAGTGACTGTATGGATGAGTGTGTGCTTGTATCAGAGATTGTATAAGAGTGTAAGAATGTGCTAGTATTTGTATGAGTAAGTGAGCTGGTGTGTGAATAACTGTATAGGTGAGTAAATGGGTGTGTGCTTAATTTTTGCATGACTGACTAGGTGTGTGAGTACCTCTATGGATGAGTGGCGGTGTGTGAGAGTTTATATAGGTGTATGAGTGCATATAATAGTCCTGTACTGAGTGACTATAAGTATGAGTGACTGTACGGGTGAGTGAGTAGATGTGTGTGTGTAGACCTAAGAATCAGTGAGTGTGTATATAGTAATTGGTGTTGGAGTGTCTATGGTTTTGACAATGGCAGTCTGTAATTTACAGTGGGTGTATCAAAAGTTATATTAGGGTGTGAGAAGATGCATCAAATTATCACATGGATGATGTCATCAGTGATGTCATCAGTGATGTCATTTGAGATGTCATCAGTGATGTCATCAGTGATGTCATCAGTGATGTCACTGACCATGTCATGAGTGATGTAATATGTGACGTCATCAGCAGTGCATTGCGGGGCGCGAGTTATAGTTACCTGAACTAACTATAACGGGGAATTTCACGGGTTTTGTACGAGTGCAATGTCCAACTAACTATAACTGTCCCTAAAACCTATGGTTTTTTCAGTGAATTTGTAAGGTTTTTAAATGCTAATTTCTAAGTATAACGTGCCTGAAACCTATGGTTTTTTCAGTGAATTTCAAAGGTTTTTTAAATGCTAATTCCTAACTATAACATGTCTGAAACCTATGTTTTTTTCAGTGAATTTCAAAGGTTTTGTAAATGACAATTTTTAAATGTATTAATTGTTATATTTATTTTTTTGATACTGATTTACTACATTTTTTTAAACTATTTATTTTTTAGATATTTTATTTTTTAAATTACATTATAATTACATTATACATTACATTACAAAATATACTTTCTCAGAATGAATTACTTTAGTTTAAATACTTTGCAAATAGGCAATAGACTTTTAAGTACAGTAGTTACAGTTGTTGCAATGGGCAACACAATTTCAAACACAATGCAACATTGAGCTCAATGTGAATTTCTAGTTAAATGCAATTAGTTACTTTATGGATTACTTTTCTAACCACAGGACTGGATCCTAGATTCAGTCCTGGGACATCTCCTGTAAACAGTTGAGTAAAAGCGTTTTGGTTACAGTAGTGATTTTTAAGGAATATTATTGTATTTTAAAAGTTGACAGAAACTTTTTCACATAGAATCACCAATGTTATCCTATGGGAGGAAATTCACTTAGCAGGTAAGTAGTGTTATCGTTACTTTTTCTTACTCAGTGGTGGATCCTGGATCCAGCACTGGTGCATATCCTGTAAACAGTTGAAATAATGCGTTTAAGTCATACAGGCGATTTTTAAGGAGTATTTGTAGTTTGTGAAAATCGACACTTTGAAACTTTTCTGCTGAAAACCAGACAATGGATTCCTATGGAAGGAAATACAAGTTACTGGTAAATACGGTTAGAATTACTTTTCAGGGTCAGTGCTGGGCTAAAAGATGCAGCACTGGGTTCTCTCCTGATAACAGGTGAGTAAATCGGAATTCATAGTTCGGCTGATTTTAGAGGAATATTATAAAGTTCCAAAACTCCACACTGAGAAGAATTTCCAAGTGAAACCAGTCAATGTTAGCCTATGGAAGGAAATTCAAGTTACTGGTAAGTACGGTTAAAATTACTTTTCAGGATCAGTACTGAGCTCAAAGGTGCAGCACTGAGGTCTCTCCTGATAACAGGTGAGTAAATCGGAATTCGTAGTTCTGCTGATTTTAGAGGAATATTTGTATGTTTCAAAAATCGACACTTAGAAACTTTTTCAGCAAAAAGCAGGCAATGATATCCTATGGAAGGAAATTCGGGTTACTGGTAAGTACGGTTAAAATTACTTTTCAGGATCAGTACTGGGCTCAAAGATGCAGCACTGAGGTCTCTCCTGATAACAGGTGAGTAAATCGGAATTCGTAGTTCGGCTGATTTTAGAGGAATATTTGCACAGTGGTGAAGGGAGGGGCGGGGCTTCAGGTGACATGTCTGCAAACAGGCCCCGTGGCGCGTTTTAAGATGGGGAATTAAATCCTCCTCAATCCCGAGGGTCCCTAGGGGCCAAGTAGCCCACCAGATACCTCCAGTATGCGCCAGAGAGCTGCGTTGCAGAGAGGTGTTCTGAGGCCACGCCCCTTTTGCACCTCTCTGCAACGCAGCTCTGTGGCGCTTTCTGGACGTACCTGGTGGGCTAGTTGGCCCCCAGGGACCCTCAGGATTGAAGGGGATTTAATTCCCCATCTTAAAACGCGCAACGGGGCCTGTTTGCACACATGTCACCTGAAGCCCCGCCCCTCCCTTCACCACTGTGCAAACGCGCCCGTGGCGCGTTTTAAGTTGGGGAATTAAGTCCCCTTGAATCCTGAGGGTCCCTGGAGTCCAACTAGCCCACCATGTACCTCCTAAAAGCGCCACAGAGCTGCGTTGCAGAGAGGTGTAAAGGGGCGTGGCCTCTGTACACCTCTCTGCAACGCAGCCCCTGGTGCATACTGGAGGTTCCTGGTGGGCTAGTTGGCCCCCAGGGACCCCAAGTATTCAAGAGGAATTCGTTCCCCCTCTGCAAACGCGCCAGGGGGTGCGTTTGCAGAGTGGTAAAGGAAGGGGGCGGGGCCTGCGGCACGATCATTTAAAAAAAAAAAAAAATGTTAATGCTTTTTCCTGCCCAGGGGGTCCTTGTGGGACCCCCTGAGCAGACCTAGGGGGTCAGGGTGTTTCTACCCTGCCCCCTTTGTGCGTTTGCACACTTGTTTCTTGTGTTTTTTTTTAATCGGCGGGATCCGCGCACCCTAAGCGCATCCTGCCGTTTAAAAAAAAAAAAAAATGATTTTTTCTGCCCAGGAGGTCCTTGTGGGACCCCCTGAGCAGACCTAGGGGGTCAGGGTGTTTCTACCCTGCCCCCTTTGTGCGTTTTGCGCACTTGTTTCTGTGCCTCGGTTCTACCGAGGCATAAAATGGCTGCCAACACTTCCTGATTTGGAGTGTTGACAGCCAATTAGCATGCAGCTCGCGATCAGGAAGGTGCGCGCAGGGTGCGCGAATCCGACGCGGCCATATATATATATGTTATTTTCCTTTTGATTTTCTCAGGAACTACTGAACGGATTTACACCATTTAACAAAAAGGGTTCTTTATGAACCAAGAACTACCTCTTTGCCAAATTTGGTGTAATTCCATTCAGCAGTTCGGGCTGTAGCCGTGGCTAAAGTTTCCTATGGGAAAATGATTGGGGAAAACACGTTTTGGCACCCCCCTTTTTCTCGGCCCTCGCTTGACGAATCACCCCGAAACTTTCAGGGAAGGAGCGGAAATTTGAAAATTTCGCGAAGATTCGTCAACCGACGCAAGAGTTATTTCAAATAGAATGTTGCGGATTTCCTATGGAAAATAGGTCCTAACTATAACTATCTACTGGCGACCGCCAGTAGATAATATATATATATATATATATATATATATATATATATATACATATATATATATATACTTGAAGATGGAGGATCACAAGAAAACAACAGCCAGCCAGGGCAAAAATCTGGATCCCAAAGGATACAATGAGTCACAAAGAAATAAAATATCCAAGAAAGAAGTGACTCAAACAGATAGATTCACCAAAGAACAAAAATATATTTCAACTACAACGTTTCAGCTTCCGCCTTCCTCAGGTAGTACAAGATGGTTTGCTCAGTGGCTGCACAGATGACCAACTAGGGGATCTAGATGACCAATGTCATCTGTGCAGCCACTGAGCAAACCATCTTGTACTACCTGAGGAAGGCGGAAGCTGAAACGTTGTAGTTGAAATATATTTTTGTTCTTTGGTGAATCTATCTGTTTGAGTCACTTCTTTCTTGCATATATATATATATATATATATATATATATATATATATATTCCACCGCACAGCAATGCTTCCGCAAAGCAATCGCCTCACCGAGCCTCTTATGACGGCGTTCCACGGCAGGATGGCGAATCCTCAACATCAAAAAACGCGCTGGTTGTAGGTTGTAAAACAGCACACCGTGGCCCAATCTTTTGCAAAGCGGTTTCTTTATTTGATGGTCTGACACACTCTACGCGTTTCGGGGAAACCCCTTGATCACGAGTGACCGTCATAGTTTGTTAGTGGTTTAAATAGCAAAACATGTGATCTACTGACACAGTAGACAGACTTACAGACACGAGTTATACTTCACTCGATCCTTGTCAAAAAGTGCATAAATACAAATAAACGGTTTTCACAATTCATTGTAAACGTGATAATTTCTCAAATTAGAAATACAGTGAATGCGAATATCAGGCAGACTTTAAAGGCATTTGTCTAATAGCTATTCAAAAACCTGCAACTTTATTAGTCCCATACAAAAGTCAAAACATGTGCGTTAACCTAACGCAGTGTATCTGACTTTAAGTATTTCAGTTTTTTTAAACAGATGGAACATTTCACCCGACCTACTAAATCTGCATATTATAACATCAGGCATATGCCAGAACTCATTCCCAAGTGGGAAATTAGTAATCATTCCCTAATGGGAAAACGGGTGACCCTAAAAGGGCTAACAAATAATAAATTCTACACAGTACCTCGTTGTGCCCCAGTGGGAATTATATACAGAGAACATTCTCAAAAAGTTAAATAATGGCACTGTAGAATGGTGTACCCAGTTGCAAGTAGAAAAGACGATATTTTAGCTCCTCTGCCTTCTCCTTACGTAGTAACAACTTACATAATTTTCTGTGAAAACACAAAAATGTGATTAAAATCCAGTTGATCCCAAATTAACAATAAACACCTAAACAATACAGTGACACTATATACACAAGTGCCATGGGGCAGCAGATAATAAACACTTTACATTTTTCGTGAAAAAATGATTTTGTTTAATTTTAATTTTAATGCTTAAATAGCCTGTTAAAATCCCGAACTTCCTGAACTGAGCCTAAATACATTGTTGTTAGTATAGGGGGTTAGAGGGTCTATCCTAGATGAACTGATAGCTCCTCGTCACAGTTATGACCCCCTGGCACCAGTGTTTGATATTGAATAATGAGTCTTGATTCAAGGCGTCTCAAATCTAGGACACGGTTTCCTCCCCGTTCATTGACTGGTACAGCATTCAGTACACAGAACGTGAGTAAGTTACCGTTTTGATTGTGGTGGGTCTGAAAATGTCTAGCCATAGGGTATTGCCGGTCACCATTTTTGATTGCTCTTAAGTGTTCCAATACACGTTTCTTTGCTTTGTGAATTGTACTTCCAATGTATGTTTTATTACATGGGCAGATCAAAGCGTACACAAGATGATCGGTATTACATGTCAGATATTTTAGGATTTTATATGGCTTACATTCCGATGAGAGTTTGCATTCCTTGCAGTTTTTACTGTGCTTACATGCTTTACAGTTTCGGCATGTGAAAAAACCCTGTATTCCCGATGTTTTCGGGATTGGTGACTCAAGGGCTCTGCAGAGACTATCTTTCAGTGATTTTGCTTTTCTGAAAGTGATTTGTGGGAACGCTTCAACACTTGTGGCGAGGTCTTTGTCTGTTGATAATACATGCCAAAATTTATCAAGACATTTCCTGACTTGTTTGGTCTGTCTATGATAAGTTGTTATAAACCTGATTTTTTGTTCTGACAATCCCTCACTGTCCTCTCTTCTTTTTTCTTTTTGTACAAGAAGGGATGATCTTGGTCTAGAGTCAACTTCTAACATGGCTTTCTTAATGATTGACCGTGTGTAGCCTCTCTGCAGAAATCTTTTGGTCATTACAGCTTCCTCATACTTATAACCCCCTTCAGTGCTACAATTACGCTTTGCACGCAAAAGTTCACCTAGGGGGATACTCTGAATCAAACTAGTCGAATGACAGCTGCGGGCGTGTGGGAGGCTATTCCCTGCGGTTTCCTTTCGGAATAACCTGCTTTCAAGTTTGGCATTTTTAACAGTCAGGTTCAAATCAAGAAATTCAATTGTGTCTCTAGAAAATTGACTTGTAAATTTTAAATTGAACAAATTAATGTTCAAGTCATTGACAAATTTGACAGCTTCCATCTCACTGCCATCCCACACACAAAAAATATCATCGATGTACCGTGCCCATACTATCACATTTTTTGACCATCCTGCGTGTTTTTTGACAACTGAATCTTCCCAGAACCCTAAATAGAGACCTGCAAAGCTCGGCGCAAAGCAGGTCCCCATCGCTGTTCCGAGGGTCTGTCTAAAGATTCTGTTGTCAAAAGTGAAATAATTTTCTGTCAAACAGTATGACATCATTTTAACTAGCATCTCTGTATGGTAAAAATATGAGACAGACCTGTCTTTTAAGAAGTGGCGGCACACCTCTAAACCAGTAGTGTGTGGTATACATGTATAGAGGCTTGTTGCATCTAAACCCAAGAGACAATAATTTTCTTTCCATTCAATATTTTCTAGTCGTCTGAGAAAATCCCCCGTATCTTTAACGTAAGACGGAAGATTTTGCACAAGTGGTTGCAAAAAATAATCCACATACCTAGATGTGTTTTCCATACAGCTCCCCCTGGAGGATACAATAGGTCTCCCAGGGGGGTTCTTGTCATCTTTATGGATCTTAGGTAAGAGATACAGCGCGGGGAGTTTAGGGAATCTACATGTCAGGAAGTTGTATTCTTCCATCTCTAATAGACCCCTATCTTTCCAATCAAGTAGTTGGATTTGATACACTTTGATAGATTTCTCATATTCTGATTTACTACTTAATTCATACTTCTCCCCATCAGAGAGCTGTTTCATGCCCTCCTGAATATACATCTGTCTGGGTAACACCACAACATTACCCCCCTTATCCGATTTCTTAATGACAATCGAACGATCTTTCTTGAGTTTTTCAATAGCCTCACTTTGTACCACCGACACATTTCTGTAACCATGCCATTTCTTTCTTGACAGATCTAACAATTCCTTCATGACCCCTCGTTCAAATACATCAATGGCATCGTTCTTTATTTGTGGGAGAAAAACTGACTTAGGTCTAAATCCACTATGGGCACTCATGTCTAAGCGCACATTATCATTCATTAAATTGCTTAATGGATCAACATTACTCTCCCCAGCCAATTCGTTCAAGGCATGCAACAAATTCACATCCCCAATACTGATAATACTTGGCTGGTCTCTCACCACTTCTGTCCCGTCAGATATTCTAGTGGCATACCATTTTTTAATACGCAACTTTCTAGTAAAATGAAATAAATCTATCCGGCTCTGCGTGTAATTAAAATCACTGGAAGGACAAAATGTTAATCCCAAAGATAAAATCTGTACCTCCACATCGCTCAGTTCTCGCTCTGAAAGGTTGATGACAGTTTTTTTCTTCATTATTTTGTCTTCTGTTGGCCCCTCGTACGACTTCCCACAGGGCTTCCTAAATCTCCAAGTGCTGCTGAGTTTTCTTTTCTGCCGCCTCTGCCGCCTCTTCCGCGACCTCGAAATCCTCTCAGTTTGTTGGCGGTCAGCCTCCCTCTTGCCACCAGACTGAACTCTGTTAAAATACGGGTTTTTGCTCCATCTTGTTCTGATACACTAGAGATGTCACTTTCACTTATTTCAGTTTCCTCTCCTTGAATTTCACTTGATGGAAAGTTGGTGGCTTGTCCACTTGTAAATGCGTCATGTTCGAGAACTACAAAGCCAGTGAGCCCGGAGAACAGAGCGAGCCAGTGAGTGGTGGAACTACAGCACCCACCAAAAGGCAACTATGGGATCATCTCTGGAAGGCACTCAAATTGGAACAGAATAAGTGGTGGGAAGCTACGACTCTCCAAAAATACATTGACGTCGGGAGAATACCAAGGGGGCTAAGGATCTTTATCACCCCAACCTTTAGCGACCCCGACCCAGATTTAATCAGTGACTGGGCAGCTAACAATCACAATTGTTTGACTATTATGTTAGGTTTACTTGTTAAGTACGCACGCAAGGATTGTGAGCGATTGGCTGAGGACATTGATACCATTACAAAACAACTTAAAACTATCTGAGGACAAGAGGAATTCCAGTCCGAGATGAACAGAATGGATGGAAGACTGGAGAAAATCGAGGAAGAGATAAAAAACAAAAAACAACGCAAATTCAACTGGGACCTAGTCGATTACCAGAAGGGGCAAGTAATGACATTTGCCAAAAAATACAATCAACTACGGAGTGTGTCGACTGCCCCCGGCGCCGTCTCGAATGACGCATTTACAAGTGGACAAGCCACCAACTTTCCATCAAGTGAAATTCAAGGAGAGGAAACTGAAATAAGTGAAAGTGACATCTCTAGTGTATCAGAACAAGATGGAGCAAAAACCCGTATTTTAACAGAGTTCAGTCTGGTGGCAAGAGGGAGGCTGACCGCCAACAAACCGAGAGGATTTCGAGGTCGCGGAAGAGGCGGCAGAGGCGGCAGAAAAGAAAACTCAGCAGCACTTGGAGATTTAGGAAGCCCTGCGGGAAGTCATACGAGGGGCCAACAGAAGACAAAATAATGGAGAAAAAAACTGTCATCAACCTTTCAGAGCGAGAACTGAGCGATGTGGAGGTACAGATTTTATCTTTGGGATTAACATTTTGTCCTTCCAGTGATTTTAATTACACGCAGAGCCGGATAGATTTATTTCATTTTACTAGAAAGTTGCGTATTAAAAAATGGTATGCCACTAGAATATCTGACGGGACAGAAGTGGTGAGAGACCAGCCAAGTATTATCAGTATTGGGGATGTGAATTTGTTGCATTCCTTGAACAAATTGGTTTGGGAGAGTAATGTTGATCCATTAAGCAATTTAATGAATGATAATGTGCGCTTAGACATGAGTGCCCATAGTGGATTTTTAGACCTAAGTCAGTTTTTCTCCCACAAATAAAGAACGATGCCATTGATGTATTTGAACGAGGGGTCATGAAGGAATTGTTAGATCTGTCAAGAAAGAAATGGCATGGTTACAGAAATGTGTCGGTGGTACAAAGTGAGGCTATTGAAAAACTCAAGAAAGATCGTTCGATTGTCATTAAGAAATCGGATAAGGGGGGTAATGTTGTGGTGTTACCCAGACAGATGTATATTCAGGAGGGCATGAAACAGCTCTCTGATGGGGAGAAGTATGAATTAAGTAGTAAATCAGAATATGAGAAATTTATCAAAGTGTATCAAATCCAACTACTTGATTGGAAAGATAGGGGTCTATTAGAGATGGAAGAATACAACTTCCTGACATGTAAATTCCCTAAACTCCCCGCGCTGTATCTCTTACCTAAGATCCATAAAGATGACAAGAACCCCCATGGGAGACCTATTGTATCCTCCAGGGGGAGTTGTATGGAAACCACATCTAGGTATGTGGATTATTTTTTGCAACCACTTGTGCAAAATCTTCCGTCTTACGTTAAAGATACGGGGGATTTTCTCAGACGACTAGAAAATATTGAATGGAAAGAAAATTATTGTCTCTTGGGTTTAGATGCAACAAGCCTCTATACATGTATACCACACACTACTGGTTTAGAGGCGTGCCGCCACTTCTTAAAAGACAGGTCTGTCTCATTTTTTTACCATACAGAGATGCTAGTTAAAATGATGTCATACTGTTTGACAGAAAATTATTTCACTTTTGACAACAGAATCTTTAGACAGACCCTCGGAACAGCGATGGGGACCTGCTTTGCGCCGAGCTTTGCAGGTCTCTATTTAGGGCTCTTGGAAGATTCTGTTGTCAAAAAACACGCAGCATGGTCAAAAAATGTGATAGTATGGGCACGGTACATCGATGATATTTTTTGTGTGTGGGATGGCAGTGAGATGGAAGCTGTCAAATTTGTCAATGACTTGAACATTAATTTGTTCAATTTAAAATTTACAAGTCAATTTTCTAGAGACACAATTGAATTTCTTGATTTTAACCTGACTGTTAAAAATGCCAAACTTGAAAGCAAGTTATTCCGAAAGGAAACCGCAGGCAATAGCCTCCTACACGCCCGCAGCTGTCATTCGACTAGTTTGATTCAGAGTATCCCCCTAGGTGAACTTTTGCGTGCGAAGCGTAATTGTAGCACTGAAGGGGGTTATAAGTATGAGGAAGCTGTAATGACCAAAAGATTTCTGCAGAGAGGCTACACACGGTCAATCATTAAGAAAGCCATGTTAGAAGTTGACTCTAGACCAAGATCATCCCTTCTTGTAGAAAAAGAAAGAAGAAGAGAGGACAGTGAGGGATTGTCAGAACAAAAATCAGGTTTATAACAACTTATCATAGACAGACCAAACAAGTCAGGAAATGTCTTGAGAAATTTTGGCATGTATTATCAACAGACAAAGACCTCGCCACAAGTGTTGAAGCGTTTCCACGAATCACTTTCAGAAAAGCAAAATCACTGAAAGATAGTCTCTGCAGAGCCCTTGAGTCACCAATCCCGAAAACATCGGGAATACAGGGTTTTTTCACATGCCGAAACTGTAAAGCATGTAAGTACAGTAAAAACTGCAAGGAATGCAAACTCTCATCGGAATGTAAGCCATATAAAATCCTAAAATATCTGACATGTAATGCCGATCATGTTGTGTACGGTTTGAATGCCCATGTAATAAAACATACATTGGAAGTACAATTCACAAAGCAAAGAAACTTGTATTGGAACACTTAAGAGCAATCAAAAATGGTGACCGGCAATACCCTATGGCTAGACATTTTCAGACCCACCACAATCAAAACGGTAACTTACTCACGTTCTGTGTACTGGATGCTGTACCAGTCAATGAACGGGGAGGAAACCGTGTCCTAGATTTGAGACGCCTTGAATCAAGACTCATTATTCAATATCAAACACTGGCGCCAGGGGGTCATAACTGTGACGAGGAGCTATCAGTTCATCTAGGATAGACCCAGTTACCCCCTATACTAACAACAATGTATTTAGGCTCAGTTCAGGAAGTTCGGGATTTTAACAGGCTATGTAAGCATTAAAATTAAAATTAAACAAAATCATTTTTTCACGAAAAATGTAAAGTGTTTATTATCTGCTGCCCCATGGCACTTGTGTATATAGTGTCACTGTATTGTTTAGGTGTTTATTGTTAATTTGGAATCAACTGGATTTTAATCACATTTTTGTGTTTTCACAGATAATCATGTAAGTTGTTACTACGTAAGAAGAAGGCAGAGGAGCTAAAATATCGTCTTTTCTACTTGCAACTGGGTACACCATTCTGCAGTGCCATTATTTAACTTTTTCTGTATATAATTCCCACTGGGGCACAACGAGGTACTGTGTAGAATTTATTATTTGTTAGCCCTTTTAGGGTCACCTGTTTTCCCATTGAGGAATGATTACTAATTTCCCACTTGGGAATGAGTTCTGGCATATGCCTGATGTTATAATATGCAGATTTTGTAGGTCGGGTGAAAGGTTCCATCTGTTTAAAAAAAAAAACTGAAATACTTAAAGTCAGATACACTGCGTTAGGTTAACGCACATGTTTTGACTTTTGTATGGGACTAATAAAGTTGCAGGTTTTTGAATAGCTATTAGACAAATGCCTTTAAAGTCTGCCTGATATTCGCATTCACTGTATTTCTAATTTGAGAAATTATCACATGTTTACAATGAATTGTGAAAACCGTTTATTTGTATTTATGCACTTTTTGACAAGGATTGAGTGAAGTATAACTCGTGTCTGTAAGTCTGTCTACTGTGTCAGTAGATCACATGTTTTGCTATTTAAACCACTAACAAACTATGACGGTCAATCGTGATCAAGGGGTTTCCCCGAAACGCGTAGAGTGTGTCAGACCATCAAATAAAGAAACCTATTGGGCCACGGTGTGCTGTTTTACAACCTACAACCAGCGCATTTTTTGATATATATATATATACAGAAATCCTCTCACCTAGGGTATTGGTGAAGAAACGAGCCACTCCGGTTTGCAGTTTCTAACGAAAATCAGGTTTATTCGGGCACAAATACTTTAATACCCTAGGTGATAGGATTTCTGTGTATGCTGGTGCGGTGGCGTCCGCACGACACAAGCCCCTGCTCGCTTGGATGGGCGTTCTATGACGCCAGTCTGTGTTCCGGATTTACCAAAGAACGCCCGCCGGCAGAGTAACGCAGATAATTCCGCATCTGACTGAGATCCACAGATAGAGTATCCGAACGATATTCTTTTCGCTAGTGTGATCGACCCAATAAGGTTTATAAAAGTAACTGCCAGAGCACGCCAGAACACGTTTGTTCTAAGGCGCGGTTGCAGCAACGTGACAATCGGCTGATTGTCAACTAAACCAAGGGCCATGGAGTATTTGAAAGGACGGGAGGCCTCAGCGAACTTGATATTTAAAGCTACCTCTACAAGCATTAGCAGAGCAGGCGAGAATGCTAACCAAACAGAGAAAACGACTAACTTAAAACAAAAAGGGAGTATCCTGGAGAAATTACGCCGAAAGGAGATTGGCAGATGGTGGGAGGCGACATCGTTACAGAATTATCTGGAAGTCGAAAGGATACTGAGAGGACTGAGAATCTTCATTGTATCAACACTTAATAATCCCAAACCGCAACTCTTAAAATCTTGGATGGAGAACACCACAGCTTGTTCTAAAACGATGTTACAGATTTTGATCAAAAATGCATGGGAAGAACATGAAGATCTCATTGCCCAGATCTTGAAGGAACCAGATCAAACTGAAGCTAAACGAGTTCTGGCAACAATTGATGAAAGGATCAAAAAGTTTGAAAAAGAGGTAATTGAAAGGAAACAGCGAAAGTTTCAACGCGATGAAAGAGACTATAAAAACGGGAGGATTCTAACGTTTGCTCGCAAATTTGACAAAGTTCGAGCAGAACTCGCAAAGGATAAAGCACTGGGAGTTGCGGACAAAGGAAGATGGGAGTCAGGCATAAGCCTCAGTTCTGACCTTGAATCCCTGGATAGCAACACCTCCAACCCCACAGAAGTAATTTATTTTTCCGAGGAACTGCGCCTCATTCAAAAGGGCAACGAACACTCAATGAGATGAAAAACCAGGGGAAGAGGAAGAGGCAGCAAGGCAAAAGCCAAAGAAGAAGACAGCGCCGTAGGGAAAATCAGCAACACTGGCATGGGAACAAGAGGCCAGAATCTGAAGAAACCATAATGGAAGAACAACAACTCACAGTAATAAATTTATCTGAAAGAACTATTTCAACAGCAGAAAATGAGGTCCTAATGTTAGGCCTAACATATTGCCCCGATGTAGGGATGGACTATGCACAGACACGCATCGATATTTACAAATTTGTGAGAAAATTGAAACTTTTTAAGTTACACTGTATGCAAAATAAGACACATGTAGTGAGAAGCACATCAGGAGCAGAACCCACTTCCTCACTACTGATAGAAGACATAGACACACTTAGACTTCTACACGATTTAGATGACCAATCCCAGGGAAGTCTACCACAAATCACGTTAGACCCCTTTGACCCCACACTTATCAATACGGTGGCGGAAACCTTTGGTCTCGACCCAGGCATTCCAAGCGAAACTAAGTTCAGAAACAAATCTAAATATACACCACAAATAGCGAAAGCTAATATAGATGTCTTTCATGAAGCAGTAAATCAGGACATCTTAAAACTCACAAAGGTAACCCCCAAGAGGAAGAATATATCCATGAGTCAGTGGGACGCCATCAGAACACTACAAAAAGACGAGAACATTATAATCAAACCCTCAGACAAGGGCGGTAATATCGTCCTAATGTCAAGAGAGAAATACACACAAGAAGCATTGAGGCAGCTGAGTGACACGGTGTGTCGTGAGAAAGTAGGGAAGTCATACACTACACACTTACAAGACAGATTTTTTAAACTATTAAAAGGCTGGTTTGAAAGCAATCTACTGAATTGGGATGAATATCATTATCTCAAGAATGAAAACCCCACCACACCGACTTTTTACCTTCTACCGAAGGTACATAAGAATTTAGAAAATCCACCAGGACGCCCCATAGTTTTATCTCAAGGGAGCCTATTTGAGAACACCTCCAGTTACGTGGATCATTTTCTATGCACATATGTGAAAGACCTAAGCTCACACGTGAGGGATACCAAAGACTTTCTGCAGAAAATACATAACATACACTGGAAAAAAGATCACTGGTTGGTATGTCTAGAGGTGGAGAGCTTATACACAAGTATAAAACACAGAGATGGTTTAACAGCCTGTAAATACTTCTTGAAGTCTAGGAGCATTCACCTATTGGAACACACACATATGATGCTCCAAATGATTGAGTTATGTCTCACAGAAAATGTCTTCACCTTTAACAACATACTGTATAAACAAATACAGGGCACATCGATGGGTACCTGCTTTGCTCCCAGCTACGCCAGTCTTGTGGTGGGTTGGTGGGAGGAGCAGGTGCTCAGAGGTGACGCCCTAGCGAAATGGACTGACAAAGTCAATCTTTGGCTATGCTATATAGATGATGTATTCTTTGTGTGGGAAGGAAATGAAATTGATTTACTTGAATTTGTTGAAGAACTTAATCACAACAATGTTAACTTAAAATTTTCTATGCAACACAGCCAGACAACAGTTGACTTCCTTGATTTGAGAGTCAGTGTAGAGAAAGGAACACTTTCCACAAAGCTATTTCGTAAGCCCACGGCAGGAAACTCAGTTCTGCACGCATCCAGCTGCCATCTCCCTAGTTTTAGGTGGAGTATTCCCTTTAGTGTGTTCTTACGAGCAAAAAGGAATTGCAGCTCTAATGAGGACTACGAAACCAACAAAAAAGAGATGATACAGAGATTCCAGGCTAGAGGGTACACACAACAGACATTACGGATGGGAGCAATCAATGCGGATGCTATTGATAGAGATCTGTCACTCTTTCAACCACCTAAACCTAAAAAGGATAATCAGGAACACGAAGGCCCCATCAGGCTTATAACACATTTTGGGACTCAATCCACCGATCTGAGGAATATTATACAAAAACGGTGGGACATTTTAACCCAAGATCCCATCCTGAGAACGAAATTAGGTCAAACCCCCTCCATGACCTTCAGAAAACCTTCATCTCTGAAAGATAAACTGGTCAAAAGCCACTTTTTACCACAAAAAACGAATTGGCTGGTAAGAGGGGGAGGGTTCCACAAATGTGGCAAATGTAAAGCTTGCAGCCACAGCGAGGATATGAAGGAGGCAAAACTATTGAGAACCAATAGACAATGGAAAATCTCTAAAAACATTAATTGTCTCACTGAATTTGTGGTCTATGTTATCATTTGCCCTTGTGGCAAGTGGTACATAGGATCCACAATTTTTCCAGTAAAAAAACGCATTCTCGAGCACTGGAGGGCTATCACTAACAAAGACTTCACCTACAGCACAGCGAAACACTTTCATGAGGCACACGAAAGTGATTGGACAAAGGCCAAATATTTTGGCATTGATTGTGTCCCCAAAAACCCAAGAGGCGGGAATCGCGTACAAGCTCTACGCCGCCTAAAGTCAAAATTTATTTTACAGGCAGGCAGCATTCCGCCTTTTGGCATGAATAATGATGAGGAATTATATGTACATTTATAGCTCGCTGGGGTATCCTGTTTTTAATTGCACTCCTGTACAGGAATTCTTGTAATTCACAATGTATATTTAACCCTTTTAATATTATTTTCACACACAGTCTGTTTTCTTGTTCATGATTAATGAATTTTTCACCTTTCCGTCATCACTAGGTTCGTAAACATCACCGATATTGTATAATACACTATGAGTTAGCATCACACAACATGAAAGAATCAAGACTAATCTATTCTGATTTTTCTTTGATATAGAATGGCATCCAGAGAGCAACAGTCATTTATATGCAATCACAGAGCAGGAAGATAAAAGCACGGAGATCTGGCCTAGTAGTCACGACAGCCGCCTCTTCTTTGTAGTAGGCACGTATTCCTTGTCAGTCACTGGACTAAGGACACTACAAGTACAACAGAAGTATGGGATAATAAGCTTTTTGAGGACTACACGTACAACAAGTGCAATAGAGCATATATTTGTCTAAATAGACAGTGTACTGGACCCGATAAACCTTAGGAAGGCATTAACCATGCTTGTCGATACTATGTGATCCGTTGTCATGATTGAAATATATTACATGTATTATCACTACCTAGGTGCATACGACATTGATCTGCTCTAAAGAGAAAAAGAGAAACATATAAAAGTTTTAAAAAAAAGAGAATAAAGGACTTGGGTACTATACTCGTTATGGCTATGCTCTGCGCCGATATTTTTTCTAAATGTGTGATCAACTAACTCGTATGGCCTACTATAGGCGTGTGAAACATGAATTGGTGCTTAAGTGCTGGATAATGATGTAAATAACTTGCGTGATGGTATGCAAATCATGTCATTAATGTTGACAAATTATTTTATTTTTATTAATTTTGAAAGAGTAATATATAAGATGCATCATATCCACACTCTATTTATGAACAAGGGCAACTGCCCGCAATCGCTGGCAGTATGTTTTTCATGTTTATTAAATCCATGCGCATCATGTTGGATGCTACGTTTACTTTAACGTGAGAATTCCACCTATGGTCATGTGACCAAGACTCCGGAAGGAGTTGAAACGCGTGGTGTATTTGTGCCCGAATAAACCTGATTTTCGTTAGAAACTGCAAAAAAAAAAAAGTATTTGTGCCTGAATAAACCTGATTTTCATTAGAAACTGCAAACCGGTGTGGCTCGTTTCTTCACCAATACCCTAGGTGAGAGGATTACTGTGTATGCTGGTGCGGTGGCGTCCGCACGACACGAGCCCCTGCTCGCTTGGATGGGCATTCTATTACGCCAGTCTGTGTTACATATATATATGATAAGGGGGACCAAGGTCGGCTTTTACCTGCTACGTAGCTGCAGTGGCGTGGAGTCACTGTCCAGCGATGCTTGGAGGCAGCACTTGCTGTCGTTGAAGTCTCTTCACTGTAGGGGATTACACAGTGGACTCCAACGCCCATCATGCAGTTGGGTTGAAGGAACAGCGCGAGGTGCCTTAAACCTGTGAGGCGAAGGAGGGGCAAGTGGTCACGTGATGAGGAGTGGCCACAGTGTTAACATCTGAGCATTGGACCCCCATGAACACCAAGGACACACCTGAAACGGGCACTGATGAAAGACAATGAAAGTCTGAAACGCGTCTGCCTAGCGTTTCAGGGACCCTTTGCTTGCCTGCGCAGATTGCATCAATAAAACCGGTTTTGATATCCCCCGGAGCTGGTCACACTCTTTCTTTTTGTGGAGAGAGACTAGTTGTGATATATATATACATATATATATATATGTATATATATATATACTGAAGCTGCTTTCCACCTAAACTTGAGAACTACCCAGAGTTCTCTGCTTCTTTTTTTTGCAGAATTTATGCTTCACTCTATGCCTGAAAGGGTATTGCTTTGACTTATACTGGGTGCTCCTTTGTGTCAGGACAAAGCTATACCTATCTGAAGAGCTCTAATGAGAGTGACACACGTGTCAGGGGTTGCTTTTATTCATTTCAGGTTCGCTTGGATGGTATTTTATCAATCCAAAGCTGTAATACTGTGCCTGGAGTGGTAAAAGGCTTTGGCCATTTTACAGCTCAGCATGGATAGCAGTGTGCTAATCCTATGCTTAAAGACTTTGCTGTGGAAATAGCAAAATAATGTGTCCCTTTGTATTTCGGTATGGATGGCACTGTGCTCATCCTATGCTTAAAGACTTTGATAGAAAAGCAGACATTTGAGGTGAGCAAATTTAGAGTGTCGCTGGTGTTGAGAGTGCCCTATACTGGAGCTGCTTTCCACCTAAACTTGAGAACTACCCAGAGTTCTCTGCTTCTTTTTGATGCAGAAAAAGTGTTTTGGGACCTCCCCTTTTTCTCTTCCCCCGCTTGACGGATCACCCTGAAATTTTCAAGACAGCAGCTAAAATGAGTAGGCCACTAGTTTAGAAAATTTCGCGAACATTCTTCAAAGGACGGCAAAGATATTGGCAAAAGAAAAACGCTTTTTGAATAGAAACAAGGTTCTGACTTTAACCCCTTCGATGCTCATGACGAGCTCAGCTCGTCATGCTGTGCGGTGGGCGTGTGCACATGACGAGCTGAGCTCGTCACGACCACACCCGCGATCGGAATGTCCAGCACCTGGGCGGAATTCCGATCGCGGCGAAGCGGTTAACTACCTACTACGTCTGCCAGTAGGTAATATATATATATATATATATATTCACTGAAAAAACCATAGGTTTTAGGGACAGTTATAGTTAGTTGGACATTGCACTCGTACAAAACCCGTGAAATTCCCCGTTATAGTTAGTTCAGCTAACTATAACTCGCGCCCCGCAATGCACTGCTGATGACGTCACATATTACATCACTCATGACATGGTCAGTGACATCACTGATGACATCTCAAATGACATCACTGATGACATCATCCAGTGACTGTGTGTTTCTCTAAAGTTTAAATATTTTTAATATATATAGGAAAAGACGTATTGAAGAATGAGTGGGTGTGTAAGTGTCTGTATGGATGATTTAGTAGGTGCGTGACTGACTGTATAAGTGAGTGATTTAACGTATCTTACTGAATGCATGGGTTAGTGACTAAACTGGGTGAATGTCTGTATCCGTCTGTCTGTTGCTGTGTAAGTGGCTGCATGTGTTTGTGAATAGCTACATGAGTGTCTATTTGAGTTATTGAATGCTTGTGTGAGTATCTGTATGGGTGCCTGAGTGTTTGTGTGGGAGGGGTGTGTGCGACTCTGTGCATAGATGTGTGAGTGGGTGATTCACTGGGTGGATGGTTTCAAGAGTGCATCTGTGATAGACTGTATGGGTGGGTAAGTGTGTGTAAGAGTGTGTTAGTGAGTGAATGTATGTCCCAGTGGTACATGTGTGAGTAACTACATATGTGAAAGGCAGTATATATGTGTGTTGGAGTATATAAATAGCTATAGCTGAGAGTGACTGATTGTGATAGTGGCTGTATGGATGAGTGTGTGCTTGTATCAGTGATTGTATAAGAGCGTAAGAATGTGCTAGTATTTGTATGAGTAAGTGAGCTGGTGTGTGTATAACTGTATAGGTGAGTAAATGGTAGTGTGTTTAATTATTTGCATGACTGACTAGGTGTGTGAGTACCTCTATGGATGAGTGGCGGTGTTTGAGTGTCTATATAGGAGTATGAGTGCATATGATAGTCCTGTACTGAGTGACCGTAAGTATGAGTGACTGTACGGGTGAGTGAGTGGATGTGTGTGTGTAGACCTAAGAATCAGTGAGTGGGTATGTAGTTATTGGTGTTGGAGTGTCTATGGTTTTGCGAATGGCAGTCTGTAATTTAGAGTGGGTGTATCAAAGGTTATATTAGGGTGTGAGGAGGTGCATCAGATTATCACGTGGATGATGTCATCAGTGATGTCATTTGAGATGTCATCAGTGATGTCATCAGTGATGTCACTGACCATGTCATGAGTGATGTAATATGTGACGTCATCAGCAGTGCATTGCGGGGCGCGAGTTATAGTTAGCTGAACTAACTATAACGGGGGAATTTCACGGGTTTTGTACGAGTGCAATGTCCAAGTAACTATAACTGTCCCTAAAACCTATGGTTTTTTCAGTGAATTTCAAAGGTTTTTTAAATGCTAATTTGTAACTATAACGTGTATGAAACCTATGGTTTTTTCAGTGAATTTCAAAGGTTTTTTAAATGCTAATTTCTAACTATAACGTGCCTGAAACCTACGTTTTTTTTAGTGAATTTCAAAGGTTTTGTAAATGACAATTTTTAAATGTATTAATTGTTATATTAATTTTTTTCATACTGATTTACTACATTTTTAGAAACAATTTTTTTTTACATATTTTATTTTTAAATTACATTGTAATTACATTATACATTACATTACAAAAATACTTTCTCTTAATGAATTACTTTAGTTTAAATACTTTGCAGATAGGCAATAGACTTTTAAGTACAGTAGTTACAGTTGTTGCAATGGGCAACACATTTTCAAACACAATGCAACATTCAGCTCAATGTGAATTTCTAGTTAAATGCAATTAGTTACTTTATGGATTACTTTTCTAACCACAGGACTGGATCCTAGATTCAGTCCTGGTACATCTCCTGTAAACAGTTGAGTAAAAGCGTTTTGGTTACAGTCGTGATTTTTAAGGAATATTATTGTATTTTAAAAGTTGACACTTAGAAACTTTTTCTCATAGAATCACCAATGTTATCCTAAGGAAGGAAATTCACTTAGCAGGTAAAAACTGTTATCGTTACTTTTTCTTACTCAGTGTTGGATCCTGGATCCAGCACTGGTGCATCTCCTGTAAACAGTTGAAAGAATGCGTTTAAGTCATACAGGCGATTTTTAAGGAATATTTGTAGTTTGTGAAAATCAACACTTTGAAACTTTTTGCTGAAAACCAGTCAATGTTAGCCTATGAAGGAAATTCAAGTTACCGGTAAGTACGGTTAAAATTACTTTTGAGGATCAGTACTGGGCTGAAACATGCAGCACTGATGTCTCTCCTGATAACAGGTGAGTAAATCGGAATTCGTATTTCGGCTGATTTTAGAGGAATATTTTAAAGTTCCAAAACTCCACACTTAGAAGAATTTCCAAGTGAAACCAGTCAATGTTAGCCTATGAAGGAAATTCAAGTTACCGGTAAGTACGGTTAAAATTACTTTTCAGGATCAGTACTGGGCTGAAAGATGCAGCACTGAGGTCTCTCCTGATAACAGGTGAGTAAATCGGAATTCGTATTTCGGCTGATTTTAGAGGAATATTTTAAAGTTCCAGAACTATTTGCACAATGGTGAAGGGAGGGGGCGGGGCCTGAGGTGACATCTGTGCAAACGCGCCCCGTGGTGCGTTTTAAGTTGGGGGATTAAGTCCCCTTGAATCCTGAGGGTCCCTAGGGGCCAACTAGCCCACCAGGAACCTCCAATATGCGCCAGAGGCTGCGTTGCAGAGACGTGTAGAGAGGCCACACCCCTTTTACACCTCTCTGCAACGCAGCTCTGTGGCGCTTTCTGGATGTACCTGTTGGGCTAGTTGGCCCTCAGGGACTCTCAGGATTGAAGGGGATTTAATTCCCCATCTTAAAACGCGCCACGGGGCCTGTTTGCACACATGTCACCTGAAGCCCCGCCCCTCCCTTCACCACTGTGCAAACGCGCCCCGTGGCGCGTTTTAAGTTGGGGGATTAAGTCCCTTGAATCCTGAGGGTCCCCGGAGACCAACTAGCCCACCATATACCTCAAAAGCGCCACAGAGCTGCGTTGCAGAGAGGTGTAAAAGGGTGTGGCCTCTCTACACGTCTCTGCAAGGCAGCTCCCTGGCGCATACTGGAGGTTCCTGGTGGGCTAGTTGGCCCCCAGGGACCCCCAGTATTCAAGGGGAATTTGTTCCTCTCTGCAAACGCGCCAGGGGCGCGTTTGCAGAGTGGTGAAGGAAGGGGCGGGGCCTGCGGGCCCGATTGTTTTTTTAATTTATTTTTTTTGTCCTCTGAAGGGGGCTGTGTAGCCCCCTTCCTTTTTTCTTTTTGGGCCCTGGGGACCCCATCCCCCAGGGCCTTACCCCTTTTTTAAATAAAAAAAAAAAAACGGGAAGGGGGCCGCGTGGCCTCCCTTCCCTGGGCCTGTATTGGCCCCGGGGACCCCATCCCCGGGGCATGGCCTCTATATTTATTATTTTGAGGGGGCAGCGTGGCCCCCTCCTCTGGCCATTTTAAGGCCCCGGGGACCCCATCCCCGGGGCCGGCCTTTCCATTTTTTTTTTTTTTTAATTCTCTTTTTTTGGGAGGGGGCCGCGTGGCCCCCTCCCGGGCAACTACTTGCCCCGGGGACCCCATCCCCCGGGCTGGCCCTCTCCGTTGGGGACTGTGGGGTTCCCCAATCCCCCACAGTCCCGCCGGCTCCCCACGTCCCTTGGGAGCCGGCATTAGCTATTCCACATGGGGAGCAGCTGACATGCTGCTCCCCATGTGGAAAAGCAATCGCTTTGGATATTGGAAGAGAGAGCAGGTTTCCCTGCTCTCTCTTCCAATATCCAAAGCAGTTTGCTATGGCAGGACGGGAGCCGCGAGGCTCCCGTCCTGCCATAGCAAACTACAGTGTCCCGGGGTAGGCACCCCGGGACACTGCAGGAGCCGGCCCTGGGGGTGGTGGTCCCCAGGGCCATCAAGGGCTCCAGGAGGGGGCCGCGCGGCCCCCTCCCCATTCAGTACACAGCCCAGGGGAGGTGGTGGTCCCCGGGGCTCTGGGGGTCCGTAACAGACCCCCATATTAAAATGTTTAGTGCCCCGGGAGGTGGCAGTCCCGGGCGTGTGGGGGCTGGAGCCCCCCCCACACAGGTTTTATAATGTATACAAAAAAGCCCCGGGAGGTGGTGGTCCCGGGGCTGCGGGAGAGCTCAGAGCCCTCCCGCACCATTTTTAAAAAGCCCCGGGGGTGGCGGTCCCCGGGGCTTGAGGGCCCCTTGAGGCCCCCACACATTAAATTATCCCCCCACCATGCCCCCGGGACTTGGGCCACCCGGGGCCAATTAACATCGAAGCGCTTCGATTTTTTTTTTTTCGGCAGGATTCACATCCTGCCGATTTTTTTTAATTTTTTTTTTTTTGCCCAGGGGTCCTTGTGGGACCCCCTGAGCAAGCCTAGGGGTCAGGGTGTTTCTACCCTGCCCCCTTTGTGCGCTTTGCGCACTTGTTTCTGTCCCTCGGTTCTACCGAGGGACAAAATGGCTGCCAACATTTCCTGAATCGGAATGTTGACAGCCAGCTGACAGCCAATTAACATGCAGCTCGTGATCGGGACGGTGCGCGCAGGGTGCGCTGAGGGTACGCGGACCCTACTCGGCCATAGATATCACTAACTTTTTACTTTTCATTTTCTCAGCAACTACTGAACGGATTTACACCATTTAACAAAAAGGGTTCTTTCTGAACCAAGAACTACCTCTTTGCCAAATTTGGTGTAATTCCGTTCAGCAGTTCGGGCTGTAGCCGTGTCTAAAGTTTCCTATGGAAAAGTGCATGGGGAAAACGCGTTTTGGGACCCCCTTTTTCTCGGCCCCCGCTTGACGAATCCCCCGAGACTTTCAGGGTAGGAGCGGACCGGAGCGGGCCACAAAGTTTGAAACTTTCGCGAAGATACGTCAACCGGCAAGAGAGTTATTTCAAATAGAATGTTGCGGATTTCCTATGGATAATAGGTTGTAACTATAACTATCTACTGGCGACCGCCAGTAGATAATATATATATATATATATATATATATATAAATATATATATATATATATATATATATTACCTACTGGCAGACGTAGTAGGTAGTTAAAGTCAGGACCTTGTTTCTATTCAAAAAAGCGTTTTTTCTTTTGCCAATATCTTTGCCCCCACGCATTATTGTAAACAAAGCCCCGGGGAGGTGGCAATCCCCAGGGCTGCATGGGGGGCTGGAGCAACCCCATGCATTTTTTCTACATATAGCCCCGGGAAGGTGGCATTCCACGGGCCTGCGGAGGGCCACATGACCCCCCTGCATTTCCAACAATTTGCCCAGGGGAGGTGGTTGTTCCTGGGGCTGCGGGGGCCAACACGGGCCCCCACATCACTATTTTTAATAGGCCCTGGCCCACCTGGGGCCTAAAGGAAATGAAGCACAGGAGCCCGTGCTTCATTTTGTTTTACATTTTCAGCCGGATTTGTGGATCCAATTCGAATCCTGCTGAAATTAATTTTAAAAGATGCTTTTTTGGGGCCTCGGAATCCCTGTGGGTCCCCATGAACAGGCCTGGGGGGCCAGGGTGTTTCTACTCTGCCTCCTTTTCTTTATTTTTAACCTTTCTTGTGACTCCATTCAACCGAGACACAAGATGGCTGCCAACACTTCCTAGTTTGATGTTTTTTCAGCCAATCAGATCTCAGGCACAAGATCGTGAGGGTTCGCGGATCCACAGGGGCTGCAGTTGTATATCTGAGAAATCTTATCTGAGAAATCTTTACATTTCTCAGGAACTACTGAATGGATTTACATCATTTAACAAAAAGAGTGCTTTGTGAGCCAAGAGTACCTTTTTGACAAATTTGGTGTAATTCCATTCAGCAGTTCGGGCTGTAGCTGTGTCTAAAGTTTCCTATGGAAATTAACATGGAGAAAAAGCGTTTTGAGACCCCCCTTTTTCTCGGCCCCCGGTTGACGGATCACCCCGAAACTTTCAACACAACAGCTAAAGTCAGCGGCCCATTAGTTTTGAAACGTTCACAAGGATTCATCAAACGGCACCAAAGTTGTATGCAAATCAAAAAACGCATTCCCTACTGAAACTAGGTCCTAACTGTAACTACCTACTGGCGACTGCCAGTAGGTATGTGAATATATATATATATATATATATATATATATATCCTCCAAGTATCGCAGTATGCGCGCTCTCAGGAAACACAAACCAGGGGATGTAGGTACTGCAGATGGATTTATTAAATCATAAATCTATACGTGACGCGTTTCGGCCGACAAGTCCCCTTGATCACACAAAGTGAAAAACATATACAGATATCCTATATGCAAAATACTTGAAATAGAGAAAGGACCCCACTTAAGAGAAATCTGTGTAATTTATCGTGACGGCCATCTTAGAGTGGATACAATAATCTATACACGTATAGTACAATGCTCATCGCAGTGAGGGGACATATCCAATATATACGCAATAGATATTATATTAGGAAAATGTCATGTGTCACATGTATAAACTCGTAATTGTAGACAAAGTGTCATATAGCAGTGGCCCTGGTGAAAAACGGGAAACAGAGAGTGGCCGTAATAGAGGCAAGAGTATAATACACAACTCCATGCCTCTTAATACAACAAAGTAATGCAATGAATCAAAACCTGGCCTCATTAATGCTACATCAGTAACATAGTTATCATATCTCCAATTGGTGCGTTACAGGGCAAAGCGAGTTCATGAGTGTCAACTAACATTTCCCTCCTCAATACCGCAATGCAGAAAAGAAAAGAAAAGAATGGCTTCAACCAAAGGCACAGTTGTACATAAGGAGTCTTCAATAACAACAATATAACTCCCCTAGTGGGAGAAAACTCTGTATATGAGATAAAGAAGAGAGTGAAAAGAAAGAAAATATAGAAATTCTTATCTGGGGGCTAGAGAGACCCAAAGTAGTCAGTTCATGTGAAGAAAAGGGTAGGGATCTCAAAAGAAATCGGTCCTGTTCCAAGGATCCCTTCCTTTCCTCCTAAGGATAAAACAAAGATGAGACAATGTTAGAAAAATGGTACCATTTCAGAAAACTTCTAACAATACAATGATTTTCAATAAAATTCTACACATATTGAAAGGCAAAAAGGTGCAGAGAGAGCAAAATTCAAAGTTATTCTGTATGCAAGTATATGGTCATTTCTTAGTCGATATTGTGCCTGCCAGGGTAACGGATTCCAAGGTCATTGATGTACATAGATTCACATTTGCGCAACTGTAATAACCTATTACCACCCCGTGCACCCACATTCACCTGTTCAATGGCAAAATATTTGAGCTTGGAGCTACCAGAGTAATGATGTGTCTCGAAATGCCTCGCAATGGGGTAGTGCGGATCTTTATTAGCAATGGCCCTCATATGTTCCAAGACTCTCTTCTTGGCCATATGTTTGGTGCTACCCACATAGCGGAGATTGCATGGACATTCGAGCACATATATGACAAACACCGAGCTACATGTGAGAAATTGTTTCATGGGTGTATTGGTATTCTTATTGAGGTTACTGTACTCCTTTCTCATGGTACTGTTTCGGCAGGCCTTACAGTGACTGCAGGGGAAGAAACCTTTTAAGTTCAAGTTGCTAGTGTGCACATTCGTTGAGATGTCATTATGCATGAGTGTGTCTCTTAGATTACGTCCCCTCCTGTAAGTTATTTTCGGTCTAGCAGGAATGGAGCTACCTATAATAGGATCCTTGGCCAAGATCTCCCAATTTTTTGCAAGGATCTTTTGGACATCTTTAGAATCATTGTTATAGGTGAGAATAACCCTGGTGGTATGGAATTCCTCATCAAGGTCAGTAGATGTGTCACAGAGGGTGGCACTTCTAGTGACCAACTTTCTCAACCTCTCTGAGTAGGACCCACCCAGGGTATCCTCTTTCAATGAATCTGACAAGCATGGTGTCTTGTTCACAGAGGAAAGCCTCCTCAGAGCTGCAGTTACGTTTCGCTCTGAGGAGTTCCCCATAGGGGATGCTCCATTTTAAGTTGTCAGGGTGACTGCTCAATGCATGCAACAAACTGTTGCCAGCAGTAGCTTTTCTGAACAGTTTTGTGTGCACCTTGTTGTTAATAATTTCAACTTTGATATCCAAAAATTCCACAGTGGTGCTGCTGATGTTGCTAGTCAGTTTGAGATTCATATTGTTGCAGTTCAATTTCTGGATAAAATCCATAACCTCGGGTTCTGTGCCCCTCCAGACAATGAACAGGTCATCGATGTAACGTAGCCATGCAACGACCTGTTCAAAGTCTTTCTTCATATTGGGGTAATTCATGATTCCCTCCTCCCATGCCCCCAGAAACAGATTAGCAAAACTGGGGGCAAAGCAGGTGCCCATGGCAGAACCGAGGGTCTGTCTATAGATGTTACCATCAAAGAGAAAGAGATTTTTGTTCAGACAGTAGTGTACCATTTCAAGGAGCATGTTGGTGTGCTCCATAAAACGTATAGGGCGTTTGTATACGATCATAGACCATGACACTGGCTAGATACAATATCTTGGACCTATCGAGTCGTCTAGGGGCAGCGCACTTGAAAATGTCTCTGGGTATGTGGATCACTTCTTAAGGGACCAAGTTGTCACCTTACCCTCATATGTTAGGGACACGAAAGACTTCCTCACCAAAATCCAAGGTATCCAATGGCATTCAGATCTTCTGTTGGTTACCATGGATGTTAATTCTTTGTATACGATCATAGACCATGACACTGGCTTAAGGGCTTGTGAAAAATATCTCACCAAACGCCCTATACGTTTTCTGGAGCACACCAACATGCTCTTTGAAATGGTACACTACTGTCTGAACAACAATCTCTTTCTCTTTGATGGTAACATCTATAGACAGACCCTCAGTACTGCTATGGGCACCTGCTTTGCCCCCAGTTTTGCTAATCTGTTTCTGGGGGCATGGGAGGAGGTAATCATGAAAGACCCCAATATGAAGAAAGACTTTGAACAGGTCGTTGCATGGCTACGTTACATCGATGACCTGTTCATTGTCTGGAAGGGCACAGAACCCGAGGTTATGGATTTTATCCAGAAATTGAACTGCAACAATATGAATCTCAAACTGACTAGCAAAATCAGCAGCACCACTGTGGAATTTTTGGATATCAAAGTTAAAATTATTAACAACCAGGTGCACACAAAACTGTTCAGAAAAGCTACTGCTGGCAACAGTTTGTTGCATGCATTGAGCAGTCACCCTGACAACTTAAAATGGAGCATCCCCTATGGGGAACTCCTCAGAGCGAAACGTAACTGCAGCTCTGAGGAGGCTTTCCTCTGTGAACAAGACACCATGCTTGTCAGATTCATTGAAAGAGGATACCCTGGGTGGGTGCTACGCAGAGCGGTTGAGAAATTTAAGTTGGTCACTAGAAGTGCCACCCTCCGTGACACAACTACTGAACTTGATGAGGAATTCCATTCCACCAGGGTTATTCTCATTAACAATGATTCTAAAGATGTCCAAAGATCCTTGCAAAAAATTGGGAGATCTTGACCAAGGATCCTATTATAGGTAGCTCCATTCCTGCTAGACCTAAAATAACTTACAGAAGGGGACGAAATCTTAGAGACACACTCATGCATAATGACATCTCAACGAATGTGCACACTAGCAACATGAACTTAAAAGGTTTCTTCCCCTGCAGTCACTGTAAGGTCTGCCGAAACAGTACCATGAGAAAGGAGTACAGTAACCCCAATAAGAATACCAATACACCCATCAAACAATTTCTTACATGTAGCTCGGTGTTTGTCATATATGTGCTTGAATGTCCATGCAATCTCCGCTATGTGGGTAGCACCAAACATAGGGCCAAGAAGAGAGTCTTAGAACATATGAGGGCCATTGCTAATAAAGATCCGCACTCCCCCATTGCGAGGCATTTCGAGACACATCATTACTCTGATAGCTGCAAGCTCGAATATTTTGCCATTGAACAGGTGAATGTGGGTGCACAGGGTGGTAATAGGTTATTACAGTTGCGCAAACGTGAATCAATGTACATCATTGACCTTGGAACCCGTTACCCTGGCGGGCACAATATCGACGAAGAAATGACCATACACTTGCATACAGAATAACTTTGAATTTTGCTCTGTCTGCAACTTTTTGCCTTTCAATATGTGTAGAATTTTATTGCAAATCATTGTATTGTTAGAAGTTTTCTGATATGGTACCATTTTTCTAACATTGTCTCATCTTTCTTTTATCCTTAGGAGGAAAGGAAGGGACCCTTGGAACAGGACCGATTTCTTCTGGGACCCCTACCCTTTTCTTCACGTGAACTGACTACTTTGGGTCTCTCTAGCCCCCAGATAAGAATTTCTATATTTTCTTTCTTTTCACTCTCTTCTTTATCTCACATACAGAGCTTTCTCCCACTTGGGGAGTTATATTGTTGTTATTGAAGACTCCTTATGTACAACTGTGCCTTTGGTTGAAGCCATTCTTTTCTTTTCTGCATCGCGGTATTGAGGAGGGAAATGTTAGTTGACACTCATGAACTCACTTTGCCCTGTAACGCACCAATTGGAGATATGATAACTATGTTACTAATGTAGCATTAATGATGCCGGTTTTGATTCATTGCATTACTTTGTTGTATTAAGAGGCATGGGGGCTGTGTATTATACTTTTGCCTCTAGTACGGCCACTCTCTGTTTCCCGTTTTTCACCAGGGCCACTGCTATATGACACTTTGTCTACAATTACGAGTTTATACATGTGACACGTGACGTTTTCCTAATATAATATCTATTGAGTATATATTGGATATGTCCCCTCACTGCGATGAGCATTGTACTATACGTGTATAGATTATTGTATCCACTCTAAGATGGCCGCCATGATAAGTTATGCAGATTACTCTTAAGTGTAGTCCTTTCTCTATTTCAAGTATTTTGTATATAGGATACTCTGTATATGTTTTTTACTTTGTGTGATCAAGGCCGCTGGTGGGCCGAAACACGTCACGTATAGATTTATGATTTAATAACTATCTGCAGTACCTACATACCCTGGTTTGTGTTTCCTGAGAGCGCGCATACTGCAATACTTTGAGGATTTTACTGCTGGTTGCTCCGCCGGCTTACGCGCCACCTCCTGAGGGTCTCCGGTTCCCGGAAGGAGTTCTTTTTGTTTGGATATATATATATAGGGCGTCCGATTGTGTCCTCTAAGAATAGCTTGTTGGAAAATACATCAATTTATGTAGACCATTTTCTTTTCCCATATGTCAGAGACCTCAACTCTTATGTAAGGGATACCAAGGACTTTCTACAAAAGATCCAAAACTTACATTGGGGAGACAATAATTGGATGGTTTGTCTTGACGTAGAGAGCCTGTACACCAGTATCCACCATACAGATGGCATTAGAGCTTGTCAAGACTTTCTCAAAACTAGAAGCATACACCTATTGGGCCATACACGTATGATTCTGCAAATGATCGAATTTTGTCTCACAGAGAATGTATTTATGTTCAACGGTAAATGGTTCAAACAGATACAAGGGACTTCAATGGGTACCTGCTTCTCCCCCAGCTACGCCAACCTGACGGTGGGCTGGTGGGAGAAGCAGGTACTCTGGAGTGACGAAATGGAATTATGGACTAAAAATGCAAATATCTGGCTTCGTTACATAGATGACATTTTCTTTGTGTGGGAGGGAGATGAATGTGATCTCATGAATTTTTTGGTTCAATTGAATAACAACAGTATGAATTTGAATTTCACTATGCAACATAGCCAACACACTATTGACTTCTTAGATGTCAAGCTGATAGTAGAGGGAGGGATACTCATGACTGATCTCCATAGGAAAAAGACAGCTGGCAATTCCATACTCCATGTGGCCAGTTGCCACCCACCAAACTTCAAATGAAGTATTCCATATGGAGAATTACTCAGAGCAAGACGCAACTGTAGCTCTGAAGAATCCTATACTAAAACCAAAACAGACATGATTAAAAGATTCAAAGAAAGAGGGTATCCAACCAAAATGTTACGCAAAGGGGTAACTAAAGCTGATAAAGTGGAGCGAACTGATGCTCTGTACCTAATCAAGAGTCAGAACGATCCCAAAACTGCCCCAATAAGATTCATTACTACTTTTAACACACTGGCTGCTAACCTGACACAGATCCTGAGAAGACGATGGGATATCCTTACACAGGATACACTTCTCAAAGAAAAGATAGGCACGAACCCATCAATGTCCTAAAGAAAGAATTTATTCATCAAAGACCTCTTAGTCAATAGCCACCTGAAACCACGTATAACTAATTGGCTAGACAAGAGCAAGGGATTTTTTAGATGCAGAAAATGCAAAGCTTGCAGCCACAGTGATGACATCAAGGAGGTGAGATTAGACAAAACAGGCAAAATGTGGAAGATCTCAAGAAACATCAACTGTAACACCGACTGTGTAGTGTATGTCATTACTTGCCCATGCCATAAATGGTATGTGGGATCTACCACTTTTCTCGTCAAGAAACACATCCTTGAGCATTGGAGAGCGATAACTAACCAAGATCTCAGCTATAGTACAGCCAAGCACTTCCGGGATGTCCATAGCAGCGATTGGACACTCGGAAAATTCTTTGCTCTCGATACCGTACCGAAACACCCAAGGGGTGGAAATCGAGTACAATCTCTTAGAAGATTAGAATCATGCTTTATCCTACAAGCAGGCAGTTTATTCCCAACAGGGATTGTAGGAGAGTAGGATCTGCTTCACAGGGGTACCCCCACTTTTTGCTGATACTTCACTGGTTTTCGACATTAGTCTGGCTGGGGCCCTGCTATTCAGAACCCCAGCCTAGCTGTTTCCTCTTTAAAAGGGTCTCCATGTGCCTTAGGCACATCTCTGATTGGGATCTGGAGTGCCCTTGTAAGTCCCTAGTATATGGTATACTATGTACCAAGGGCATAGGTACCTCAGAGGCCTGCCAGGGGCTGCAGCATATATTATGCCACCCCTGGTAGGCCATCCAAACTGACACCACAGGTCTGCTACTGCAGCCTGGGTAAGGTGGTGCATGCACCCCTTGCTGTGGTATAGGTTACCTATATCACTAAATGCATACACACATATAAACCTATAAGTCACTCCTAAGGCAGGCCTTATCAATCCTGAAGGCAGAGTGCATGGTTCCTATGTGAGAGGGTGCCCCTGCATGAGCAGGGCCCCTCTGCAGCGTTCGGAGACCATCTCTGATGCTGTTTGTAGTGCAGCCTGACCATATACTCTTAAACGCATTATATCCTCGCGGTAAAATGCTAACTATGGAATGGCTGCACCGAAACATGTCGTGTTTGGTGTCAAACATCTTGGAATACTACCCCCGCCAACTCTGGCGGCGGGGGTAGCATTCCACCCTTCTAGAGGGAAAGGCATGTTAACTCTGACGAGTCCGGTAACTTCTTTCCAGAGCCCTGGCATCACAAAATGGATGCTGCTGCCACAGACACGAGTCTGGCCTCCTGCTGCTGGACGAAACTCCGGCAGGGGAGGCCTGGACAATAGGTTTCCTGTCCCAGGGAGGTGTGACCACCTCCCAGACAGGACAATGTGATTGGGGCTGGGCGGGAGCACTTTCGGGTGCTTTGAAGTCCTGCACTGGGGGCACATTTGGTGTCCCTGTGCATACCCCAGTTCAAACCGGATCAGGGGCTTGCAGCCCCTGCTTTGGCGCGAACTGGACAAAGGGAAAGGGGTGTAGCCACCCCTCTGCCCTGACCCACCCATAGGTGGGGCCACAGAGTAGTCCATCCCCTATTTTTGGAATAAAGGTAGGAACCCAGTCCTTAGGACTTTAGATTATACCTGGACGAAACTCTGAAACAGAATCCTGGACCTTCGACGCTCTACTCACGATTAGAGGACTGAAGAATCTCCCTTGGGGTCAAGGAGTGACTCCCCTGCTTGGCAGGCACCAAAGAAGCATCTGTCCGGTTCGCATCACTGAAGCTCCTGTCGGACGCCGAAGTCATCGCATCACCAGAGGTGGATTCTCAGACTTCCCGAGGCTACCCTGAGTCCCCAGCAAAGCTGAGGCCCGTGGCTATCGTGGGTAACGTGAGACCGTGACCCCTGGACACCGAGCACACTTGCAAGTGCACCATCTTCTGGGTCTCCCAAGAAGTCGTGCTTTGGGCTCCGAGTAGCCCTAGCCTCCAGCACCACCTGCACTGAAGATCACTGGCCCCCACTCCACGAGTGTCCTGTAAGCCAGCTCCACGTGCGGCGTCACGAGGCTCCTTCGCGGTCGCTAGCCCGTTGGCTAGTAGCCCTTACCGAAGGCCAATCTTTTCTTTACTTGGCAGTCTGGTTGCTCCAGGCCTGCCCTCACTTACCCTTGCTGGGTGAGTTCCCCAGACCTTGCTGGTCTGCACCATCGACGATCTTCAGCTACATCGAGACTTGCCGTTGCCAAGGCTTGTTGGGTCCAATCTGGTCGCCGACACCGCAGCACTCGACAGACATCGTGTACCAGCCCGAATCCTGCTCCTGGTCGCCGACAACGCCTCCTGGACCTCGTGGCTGCAGAAACGAGACGACCGTCAACGCACCTGAAGCACTCGACATCGGTGGGCATCTGTCCATCGCCTCCCTGGTCACTGGCTAGTGACCCAGACTCTGTCCCCTCTGCTTTCAGGTTCTTCAGAACTCCGATCCACTCTTGGATCCACCCGGACACTTTTCTCCTGGTCGCCAGCAGCACTTTGCAGCAGATCGCCATAAGAACCGACGACGAAACCCGACCCCGAAAGGCACCTATGCACCCGGCTTCCCTGGGTGAGGTAACACGAGTACTCCGGTGCTCCCGTGGGTAGAGACTCTTCAAAGTCCTAGATCTCAAAGGGTTTTGTCCTAGTCCTCTTTTAAGTGTCCCTTTCCTCTATTTTCCCGATCCCGACTTTCTCCATAGAAGTTAACGGCGTATCGCGGTTGTGTATTTACACTGCACGCGTCTCCCGTGGGTCCCCTGTGTCACTACCTTGGGTGGTTCCTTGTGGTCCAAGCACTTCTAGAGGCTCTAGGCCTAGTGTCTGGTTCAGTCGTGGTTCGCATACCACTTTATTGGTATATGGTTTGGTACGCCCCTAGGGCCCAAACGTGTATTTGTGCTATTACTGTGATTTAAGATCTTATAACCTATGTACTTCGAACTCTAGCCTCATAAAGAGACTAGAGGGGTGTGTTTAGTAATAAATACATATATTTTGAATATATACCTGGTGTGGTGCTCTTTCATTTGGTCACTCAAGAGATTATAGACTGGTAAAACAAGCTGCTTTACATTCCTTCAAGACTTAGCCTGAAGGCTGCTCTCCACAGCTACCACTAGGATAGCTTTCAATAAGGTTGTCTTTAACCTACCTACCATAAGAGTCGATTTGGACTGGTGCAAGGTGCCCACTATAATTAGTGGACAGCATATGCCAGGCCAACTTCTCACAGGGATGAACAATGATGAGGAGATGCACTCACATCTGTGAACATATTGTAGTGTAGCTCCTATTTCCCTAATAGGCTCTGCGCATTGGAATAATATACCCTATAGGCTTGACATAGGACTGAGGTCGGTATGTCCCTATCGAGTATATTAAACTTAATTACTTGTGCCAGCTAGCTCAGAGGCCACTAGAAACTCCTTGGATAACAGAAGGGAGTAGTTTCTGGCAGCCGCAAAACATGACAACTGTGTTTCCCTTTAGAATCAGAACGTGTCCCAGAGTCGTGGAAACAATAGATAACCGTTTCACTCAGCTCAATCGTGCATGCTTAGTTTTCCTCAAAGTTACACAGAAAGAATAGACGGGCGTTTCAATAAAAGATTTATTGAACAGTCTTGTTTCTTGTGTAAGTAATATGTGCTGTTACGATCATAAGACAGTATGCAAGATAAATAATGTACAGCTTAAGCAGTAGAAATAAATAATACTGCGCTAGCATGATCTTTAGTAGATATTCATTTACATAAATAACACAGACTAAAAATGCGAGTACTCATACGATGCGTTTCTAAGCCAGTTCTACCCCAATGTACCTAACCTAACCTAGGTGTAGGGAGAGGTATGAAGTAGGTGAAGTATTCCTTACTATGGTATACTAAGAGTATGTTAAGCCTAGTATGCCTAGTATGCCAAGAGTCCCTCTAGGTTCTAGTCAGCTCCATACCTTAAGAATGAGAGAGGTGGGAATTTCTTGCCAGACTCGAACTCCAACACCCCGCAAGGGAAGTCAGATCACTGGAAGCTGGGCTCTCTGCGTGCACGGATGACAGCGTCTTCTCAGTGCGTCAGGCCAGGAAATGGGCTCCTCTGAAGTCGAGGTCTCCTCTAGTTTACAAGGGCTAGGGAAGGTATATTTATACCTGAGAGGTACCTCACAATGTTAGCATTGATGTGAATCGGACAGCGGAAGACGTCATGAATGAACCCCTAAGGTATAACGGTTCATGCATAATAGATGAGTCCTTGAAGAAATCAATAGTCCTGTGCTAGGGAAACTCCCAAAGCCTAAGGGTCTGTTCTTCAAGAACTCATTGTGACGTTAGGGTGGACGGATGTAGGAGACCATGCCTGTATTTGGATTGCACGGTTTAATGCCTAAATAAGGACTGGGATTTTATGCCTATATAAGGGCAGGGAGAATTGTGCCTATATAAGGACATGATACAGGATAACCTATATACGGACACCCTAAGAGGAATACAACACCCACTCCACATTCGTGTGTACGATAATAATATAAATGCTAAACATTTAAAATGCTAAACATAAAAATGGAGTACCGCATATTGCTAAAATATTTCTTAAAAGCATTTAAAAGGCATTTAAAAAACCTATTATAATGCAAAAAGTACTGTACATTTTAAGCATTGCTTTTCTTTTCAGGCATATATTTGAAAATAAAATGCAATTGGAATGAAATAAGCAGTAATATTTACATGTGACAGAGAAATGATCGATAAGTTGTTCAAAATCAAAGTCATTTCATGTCATGGAAATTAATGAACTTATTAGACTAACAAGATGACAAAGTGTCTGAGGAAGTACCGCGAAGTCCGTACTATAAGAATAGTTCTACTTCAAGCAGATTGTTGTGCCATTTAATTTGAAAAAACTGAAAAAAGTTGAATATGGGAAGAGTTCCACGTTTTTGAAATATGAAGGCCAAATTGTTATTGCATCTCCGGAACACTGTGGGCTGAATCAGAGTCAGTGTACGGGTCTGGTGTAAGCATGAGATCATCTATTTCTGTAGACAAAATATCGTCCACTGATGTTGGTGAAAGTCTGAACACCTCGTGTAGTAGATTAATTGCACAGAGATGTGAAGCATCGCTTTCAGCATAGGATGCCGCAGCAATGTTCGCGTCCGTTGTTACCTGTGTGCCTGTAGATCCATCTCGTACCTCAGCAGCAGCCAGAAGCGTCTGTGAGATCTCAATGAATGCCGTCATCAGGATTGGTAGCCTCTGGGGACAACACAGAGCATGGGCCGTTATCGGGTCCAGCAGAGTATCGATATCCGTTGGCGTAGCTGATGGAAATGTTAGACAGGTGTCCAACACGCATTCTTCACCGCATAGCAGGCATCGTAGAACAGGTAAGATGCAATCTTGCCAGATTGGTCTGAACGACAGGAACCACGTGGTATTAAGTTCCCGTAGACGATTCATGCCCAAAAGCTGTACTATTCACTCACGGCACTTTCGTTCAAGGAGAGCTTTCTCCATTTCGCTCGGAGTGATGTCTGCGAATAGGCTGGCCATAGCGTAATAGCAGGAAGAGAAATAGAATTCCGGCAACAAGTGCTAGAATTAATGGTATGCCACCAAACACCAAATGTGCAAAGTTTGGGATGATTCCGAGGACTGCCTGGAAAGGTGCTAACAGTCCGGAACAGATGCTCTTAAATACATGTACAATTCCGCTTGTATCAGACATGTTAAAGATACGTCCTATCATTTCCACGAAATGTATAGGGCAGTTTGTACGTATTAAAGTCTGTATCTCAGCCGAAGTCCTTGCGATTTGTAGATCATAGGTTTCTTTGGCCGAGGTCAAAGGCACTGTTTGTTGTAAAAGCATGGCTTTCATTCTGCTTAAAGTATCAAATCTTATAAAAGAGATGTTCAGCGAAGGCCACAAAGGCGACTCCCTGACTGTGTCTATTGGGGCAAACAAAACTTGCATACAGCAAGTGACCCTGGAGTTCACCGTTACTAGATATGGGATGCCTGGCAACATGCCACAGCAACTCTGATCATTCAACATGAGGTAACTCCCATTAGAAAGTTGTCCAAACGTTGGATTAATCACAGCTGCTGGTGTACCCTGCTGATGGCAAGACAAATTTGCCACAGAACCATTACAAGCCCTGTGTAAAGAAATGTCCTGACATATTAGTGAACCGCTCAGTGCATTTTTACAGTGTGTACCGCTCAGAAACACTTCACGATCCCCACTCCAACATCTATATGTGTATGGTAAATTCCAAGATGTCTTAATGTATTTCTTACCCAACCTTTCATATTTGCCTGCTTGCATTTGTTTGAGGCAATACTGAAACTGAAAAGTAGTCACAGGTAGTGTGATTTTGCCATGCATAAGCCATTCTGTAGCTGTTTTTTCTGCCACTGTGAATGGTAACTTTTCCAGGTTTTCAATGCCCAGCACTGTATACTTTGCTCCTCTTTGTGCCAGTTCGATCTGTTTATCAGTTAGATTGTATTCTGCAAACAGAATTGACGTGTTGATAAAACGCCAAGGCACATAGCCCGCACGCAAAGATTGCAGCGTCCAGCTTAATAACACAATAGAACGTAATTGAGATTGGCCTTGTAACATCGCCAAATCTTGTTCCAGTATGTCGATAGCAGAGGATACAATGCCGTCCAGTGAATATATTCTGGAGGGCAAAGTTGTTAACCCATTGTCGACCACAGAGAGAGTTTTCTCTAAATTAATACGATCAAGTTCACGTATTCGTTCTGCGGCCTCCATCTGTGACACTTTCCATGCTTCATTATAGGCAGCATAAATGCCGGCATACATGAAACGTTTTTGACGCGGTTTTCTTGGTCCAAGCAAGAATTCCCTAAGGTCTGCGTCTTCTTTAAGTAAGGATAAGTGTTGTTTCACATCCTTAAGTGTAGACTTATGCAGCCAATCGAGGCATAATTTTCCTACACTGTATGTTGTTGCTACCCCCGGATGCTGTCTTTGGACGTATCTTGGGTCTGGCCTATGAACAGTAAAGCCCTGAGTTTTATTCAGGAATCTTTCCTGACAGTTGTTCGTGTCTGTGGGCCAGATCAACCATTTTCTCCAATCAGGATTAGATCTGTTGAGTTGTAGTATTTTGTCAACTATAACCGCTGCCTGTGTATTGTTATCACTTGCAGGTGTTGGTACAGAAGGAGTTTTCATCTCTTTAATCTTGGCTAGACCAAGACAAGATGTTTGTTGGATAGTTTCATTCAAAAACATTATTTGTTCTGGGATGATGCAGGCTCTAAATAAAGCTTCTATCCCCTGCACTTGCCAATCTTTAGTACCCCAGACAGTTTTTGTGTCTATAGTGTCTTTCCAAAAGTCGAAACCCTGTATAGACATTTGGGCAATAAATGCTGTAGAATAAATCTGTTTTGTATTTGTTAACATAATTTTCAGTCCTGTTTTGTTTACATTTTTATAGTAAAACGTTTCTGGATCAGATGTATTGTAACCTGAAAAATATGGAAACTTATTAACAAATGTTTTTGAACTACCGTTTGGTGGTGTAGGACAATGCTCCCATTGGTTAAACATAAACACATTTCTAGGGTATGCAGATTTATGCAAATAATGATGACCATAGTGGTTATAGCAATACAGCTGTTCATAGTCTGATGAACCCTCTAAATATTCACTTTTAGAAAATGCAGCAGATTTTTCTAGGTCAAACATTATGTCGTTAACAGTCTCAAAGTCCCAATCATCAGAATAGGTACTGGACGAAATGAGATCACTTAGTGAAATTTTAAACAAATGTGGAATGTTCAATTGTTCCGTAGGACCAAAGATTTCAAAATCAGTTTTCTCCCACACTATACCATCCTGTATAGGAACGGCTGTGATGTTCACTGTTGACAAGTCTCTTGCTTCACGATGGGAAGATTTATGAGGTTTCAAAAGTAAGTTCACATCTTTTCTTTCAGTGTTCACATGGATGTATCTGCCATTTATAAGCACGCTCATAGTCATAACCAAAGCTAGCCAAAGCAGGAAAACAAATATTCCAGAAATAATCCAGAGTTCAATCCATGGTGAAACCAGATAAGTTTTTTTCAGAAAGTGAAGAAAGTCTTGTACTTGCTGCTTGAATGTTAATGATGCTGGCGTCGTTTCAGGTTCACTCGGATCTTCTGAGAACGTATCTAAGTTAATGAAATAGCCAGAAGCAGTTCTGTCAATTGTTGAAATTGCATCAGGATTTGTAGAAATCGCTGGAACCAGTTGATCACTTGCTACATTGGTGTAGACAGGTGTATTTGGACAAACTGTTACTTGATTTTCAAGAGGGATGAGTTCCATTGCATTGTTGCTTAGTCCTTCATCTGTTACTGCTGAAGTCTCGATGGTTATCAGTCTTTCAGTCTGAACCTCTTGGATAGTAGCGAGAGGAGTGTGTCTGCTACTAGGTCGGAGTCCACGAGGCCTACTATTTAGTATTGGCCACATACTGTGGTTTGATGAGGTCGATGGACACAAATCTTTTCTCCTTTCTTCCAGCAAGGGGCAGCAGAAGTACTGTTCTTGTTCCTTGAACTGCTAGGACAGGTACTGGTTGTCTGTAAGAAGGTCCAAATTCCTTCTTGTCCGCAATAGTTTCTCTGACTAGATCCCCAACTTTTGGAATCCAGACAGGCCTTGCTGGGACCGCCGGTTTATACCCAGTGGTGGTTGGCTGCAGGAATACGTTGCTTTGTTTCGATCTTAGTTCATTGAGTTCCTGTAAAACAGCCAAACGATCTTTGATATCAAATGGTTTATTTTCCACCACTGTGCCTACGTGATCGAGGTCTGGTACCCACATTCTTGTCCCAAATAGGACCTCATATGGAGTGACCCCCCCTAGAGAACTTCTTGGCAAGTTATTTAATGAGCGTTGGACCCCATAAAGATGTTTGACCCACCCATCACCCGAACCTAATACCCTAGCTGTTATAGACTGCTTTATGTCCCGGTTTTTCCTTTCCACAACCGAATTTCCCTCAGGATGGAATGGAGAGGAGTACCGCAATGCAACGCCCAGACTGGCCATGGCTTCTTTGTAAGCCCGAGGGCTAAACGCAGGGCCCTGGTCAGAATGTAGCGTGCCTATTGCGTATGTGCCGATAAAGACTCGCAAATCTTTTATAACAGTTCGAGCGTCAGCCGAGCGCTGAGGCCATATCCAAAGGAACCTAGAGCATGAATCCACTGCAACCATGATATATTTATAGTTACAGTCCCTTTGCAAGGGACCGCAGTGGTCCAGGTAAACACAAGCTAATGGTTTGTCTGAAATTAACAGGGGTGTCTGCGCAGGGTGTTTCACTGTGGAGACTTTCATCTGTTGGCATATATCACATTCTAAAACATAGTTCTTTGTTTGTTTCCTAATGCCAGGCCACCAATATCTTTGCTTGAGTAAAGATACTGTTGCAGAAACACCTGCATGGGCAGAAGCTATCCCTTCGTGTGCTGCTAGGATTAGTCCTAATCTACGTTCCTTGTTTGGAATTACCCTATCCCCCACTCCAGGGATTTGAGCAAAAGGAACGTTGTTCGCATCAATTACATAAGAGTACTTGAGTGGAAACTTTTTGGTAACGCTGCACCACTGCCTTTGCTTGTAGCATTGACAGCCAACATTATCTCACTGTCTATTTTTGTTTTTGAACGAGTGATCGCAGCTACGGAAGCCGTCTGAACAGCCCCCTTTGCGGCTTCGTCAGCCAATGAATTCCCTGCAACGTGAACGCCATCACGTTGATGACTCAGTGTGAGGATCACGTGAGCCTTTGGTAGTTCGTTTTTCAACTGAACTACTTGTTCCCAAAGCGTTTTATGCTTTATTGTGCCACCTTTCGCATCTTTGAATCCATTTTCAAGCCAGTTTTGTATATATTCATTATACGACTGAACACAGTAAAAGGAGTCGCACAATTAGTGTGGGGAATTCTCGATCTGTACTTTCAAGTGCCAGTTTGAATGCTTGTAGTTCAGCTCGCTGAGCTGTACAATCCCCTAGAGATTGAGTTTTTGTGACCATAGGTCTGAAGATGCCATCTCGCATGCGACCTTTAACGATTGCACACGCTGCACTGTAAGCTTGCTTACCCCCTATTGCGGGTTGTGCGGATCCGTTAGTGTAAATTATGAATTCGTACTGATCGAGAGGCAGAATTTCAGTGGGCAGAGGACATTCTTGTTCATATTGCAGGAATGTTTGTGTTTTTAAATCAGGATCAAAAACATATTCAACATCTGTTGCAGCAAGAGAATTAACCCACTGTATCCATCTTGGATGTAACGCTTTAGCATTTGGAATGCTTGCTTTTGTGACCGCTTCTAAAGCTAGTACTGGGGTTACGACAATAATGCGTTTCCCTTGTGCTAGGGCTCTTTCTTTTGCTACAGCAGTTTGAACTGCTGTCAGAATTATTTCTGTTGAAGTGAAGCGCATTTCCGCTTGTGTGTACAAATGAGATTTGTATGCGATTGGTATTTTTTCACCCTCATTAAATGTTAAGTAGGTGAATCCGCATTGACCCGAAATTATTCGGAACACCAAATTGCGTTGACTTACGCGTGTTTGTAAGTGATTTGTTGCTAACATGTTAGCCTGTAGTGAACGCAAGATTTCTGTGTGTTCTTGAGTCCAATTCTTGATTGAAAAATCAGGTTTGATTAATGCGTAGAGAGGTTTAACCCTTTCTGCGTAATTTAGAATGTATGTTCTTCCAAAATTTAGGAAACCCAGGATGGATTGTAAGTTTTTTTGCGTTTTTGGAGGTTGGAGCAGCGCACACTTTTCTAAAAAGTTAGCTGCCAAGCTCTTGCCTTCACTTGAAAGCTCATATCCTAGAAATAGGACATTGAGATGGGCAATTCGGGACTTTTTAAAGTTGAACTTGTAGCCCTCAGAGGCGAAGGCCAGTATAATGGTGCTTACCCTGTTCAAGTGTTTGTCCAGGTCATCGTCTGTCAGATAGATGTCATCGACATAGGACAATGCCTCATTGTCATAAATTTGTAGTAACTCTGTTACTCTCGCTGAGAATAACCCAGGGCTGTTCTTGAACCCTTGTGGGAGTCGACAAAATTGACGCTGGGTCCCCATTATGGAGAATGCTGTTAAGTACCTGTTTTGACAAAAGAAACCATTTGAGATGTCTAATGTGGTTTTATATTTTTTATGCACAATGTTACCCACCAGATGCAGATTTTTGGGGCCCTTGTGAAGACTTCTGGTCTTTTGACTTATCCCCACCTTTCTCAGGGCCCTTAGAATCCTGCTTCTTTGTGTCACCCCCTTGGTTCTGGGTTTTCTGCCTCACCCTGGTTCTGACCCACTTGTCTGCCTTCTTTCCCAATTCTTGGGAGAGGTCAGATCTGGAGTCCACCAGGTATTGATGCAACAACTGGTTCTGGCAATTATTAAGGATCTGTTCTCTCATCATTAGATTATACAATCCCTTGAAATCAGTAACCCTACTGCCAACCAGCCAACCCTCCAGAGCCTTGGTTGCACAATCTACAAAGTCAGTCCAGTCCTGAGTATGTGCCTTCTGGGTGTCTCTGAACTTCAACCTGTACTGCTCAGTGGTTAAGCCAAACCCATCTATCAGTGCACTCTTCAGGACTTCATAGTCATAAGCATCCTCTTCTCTAACAGTGAGGAGCTTGTCTCTACCTTTATCTGAAAAGGAGAGCCACAAGATTGCTGCCCACTGCTTTTGGGGGACCTGTTGTACTCTACAGGCCCTTTCCATAGCAGTTACCCATTTATGGATATCATCCCCACTCTGGTAGGGAGGAACAACCTTGCTCAGGTTCCTATGGTCTGGAATATATTCTCTGCCTCTAGGGACACTGTTGCTGCCACCAGGGGTTCTAACCCTCTTTTCTAGAAGCTCTCTGGAGCTCCAGGGCTTCCTTGTCTAATGCCAACTGCTTGGTTTTGAGGGCAAACCTTGCTTCCTCATACTGCAGCAGTTTGTACATTCTGTCAGAGGAGGTCTCTCTTCTTGGGTAGTAGGAGTTCCTCTGGTAGACAGATTCTCTGCCAGAGTGATAGGAATGTTCAGATTCCCTAGAAAGGGACCTGTGCCTCTCCTCCACTATGTCAGTTCTCTTAGGGAGAATTCCTCTGTCCTTTTCAGGCCCCTGGGGACCTGGCCCTTCAATCACAGAGTCTTGGTCATTCTGATTTTCATCATCTGACCCAGACACTGTAATTGACCCACCCACTGATTCAGACCCATTAGCTCCTAGAGCTAATCTAAGATCATCTGCTGTCAGCAGATCTATCAGGTGTAGTGTGGAGGGACTCTGTCCTAGCTTCAGGTGCCTTGCAGCACACATGGTTCTCAGCTCAGAGAAAGCCATGTCCTTATACTGAGGCTGAGTGGATCCACTGGGTCCACCCTTTAAGGACATTCTAGTGCTGTGCAGTGTTGTACTACCTACACTAGTTTGTGGCCTACTGATACTAGCTTGAGCTGTAGAAAGGGTGTGCTATCCCTTGGCACACAGCTCTAAGTTCAGTAGAACTTATTGATACTAAGCTTGACTTTATATGTACCTTAAGTACCTATAGTGGTTTTCAGTTAGTAATTCAAATAGAGATTTTCTGGTAAAACAATAGCAAGCTGAAATCCCACACGCTCACCAATGTGAGAAGTTGGCCTGGTATATGCTGTTCACTAATTAAAGTGGACACCTTGCACCAGTACAATTCTACTCTTATGGTAGGTAGGTTTAAGACAACCTTTATAGAAAGCTATCCTAGTGGTAGCTGTGGAGAGCAGCCTTCAGGCTAAGTCTTGAAGGAATGTAAAGCAGCTTGTTTTACCACACAATCTCTTGCATCACCAAATGAAAAGACACCACACAGGTATATATATCAAATATATATGTATTTATTACTAAACAACTCTCTACTAATCTCTTTATGAGATTAGAAGTCAGGAACATATGCACAAATCAACGTTTCACAATAAATTAAGCACAATATGGCTGGGAAGCTAGGGGCGTACCAGACCATATACTAAGAAAGAGACTTAAGAACAACGACTTGCAAAGAGACAAGGCCCAGGGCCTTCAGCAGTGTTGGGGCCTCACGAAACCACCCAAGGCAGGTAAGTAAAGGACCCACGGGGGACGCGTGCAGTGCGTGAACACAGGCGCGGATCGCCGTAGACTTCAATGGGGCAAGTCGCGGTTAGAAATTAAGAGGTTAAGGGCACTTCGGGAGTAGCTACAAGCAAGTCACTTACAGGGTAAGTAGTTCTAGGGCCAACACCCACAGGAGCACCGTAGTGCTGGAGTTACCTCACCCAGGGAAGCCGGGTGCATGGGTGTCCTTTGGTGTCGGGTCGCAGCGTCGTTTTCAATGGGAGCCAATGAAGACTTGCTGCTTGTGAAGTCCGAAGAAGTGTCCGGTGGAATCCAAGCCTGGATTCGGAAGAAGGAAGACCTGAAAGCAGAGGGGACAGTGTTCAAAGTCACTGGGCAGTGACCCGGGGCAAGGAAGATGAATGCCCACCGTCGTCGACAGATTCAGGTCGTTCACGGGTGTCTTGACTCTTCGGCCACGAGGTCCAGGAAACGTCGACAACAACCAGGAGCTGGATTCGGTGTGTCCCACAAAGTCTGCAGCTGACTGCGGTGTCGGCAACCCGATTGGAGCCAACAAGCCTTGGTAGCAGCAAGTCTTGTGGAAAGCGTAAAAAGTCAATGGTGCAGACCAGCAAGGTCTGGGGAACTCACCCAGTGAGGGTAAATCAGGGCAAGCCTGGAGCAACCAGGGGAGCTCTTTGGTTCTTTAGAAAAGTCTTCTGAGGACCCACAAGCCGGCTGGCAAGGGATCGCAAAGACGCCTCAGGGGGATTCCTTCAACAGGGCCCACGGTCACTCGGGATGGGGTAGGCCTCTGATCTTCAGAAGTATTCCTGCTAGAGGCTGTGACCACACGTGGTCCAAAGCACAAGTTCGTAGAATGTCGTCAAGGGGTTGCACTTGACAATAGTGCACGGTACCCAGGGACTGTGGTTCCTCATCACTCGTGGGGTCCACTGGCCTCAGCTTCGCTGGGAACTCACGATGGCCTTTGAGAAATCAGGAAATCCTTGTCTTGGGCTTCAGGGACCTCAGGCTCCGGCGGGAGCGGCGTAGTTTGCGACTGTCATTGTAGTTTTTGGTGCCTGCTAAGCAGGGGAGTCACTCCTTGACTCCAAGGGAGATTCTTCATTCTTCCAGAGGTAGCGGAACGTCGAAGGTCCAGGATTCTTCTTCAGAGCGTCATCCAGGGGTATCTAGTTTGCAATGCACAGGTTCCCCCTCTTATACTAAAAGAAAGGGAGGGACTAGCTCTATGACCCCACCTATGGGAGGGTCAGGGGAGTGGGTAGTTACACCCACTTCCCTTTGTCCAGTTTCGTGCCAGAGCAGGGGCAGGTAGCCCATGAGCTGGTTTGAACTGGCATATGCACAGAGGAGCCTTCTGCTCCCCCAGTGCAGGACTTCAAAGCACTCTAGGAGTGCACCCACCCAGCCCCAATACACTAAACCCTGTCTGGAAGGTGGTCACACCCTCCTGTGACAGGATACCTATTGTTGGGCTTCCTCCATTGCGAGTTTCGGTCATCAGCAGGAGGGCAGCCCAGTGTCTGTGACTAGTGGCATCCATTTTGTGATGCCAGGGCTCTGCAGGATTCTACCGCGTTTCCACAGTAGGTACATGTCTATCCCTCTAGAAAGGTGGAATGCTACCCCCGCCGCCAGAACTGGCGGGGGGTAGTATTCCAAGATGTTTGACACCAAACACGACATGTTTCCGTGCAGCCATCCCAAAGTTAGCATTTAACGCGAGGTTATAATGCGCTTAAGAGTATATGGTCAGGCTGCACAACAAACAGCATCAGAGAAGGGTCTCCGAATGCTGCAGAGGGGCTCTGCTCATGCAGGGGCACCCCCCCACATAGGAACCAAGCACTCTGCCTTCAGGATTGATAAGGCCTGCCATAGGAGTGACTTATAGGTTTATATGTGTGTATCTAGGTAGTGATATAGGTAGCCTATATCACAGTAAGGGGTGCATGCACCACCTTACCCAGGCTGCAGTAGCAGGCCTGTGGTGTCAGATTTAGTCTGCTTCCCAGGGGTGGCATAATACATGCTTCAGCCCCTGGTAGGCCTGTGAAGTACCTATGCCCTTGGCACCTAAGGTACCGTATACTAGGGACTCATAAGGTACCACAGTATCCAATCACTAGTGCACCTAGAGTGCACTCCAAGTCGTTTAGAGAGAACAGAGAGGCTGGGGCCCTGATTGACAGGGTCCCAGCCTGACTATAGCCAGAAACCAGTGTAAACATCAGAAAAAAAGTGGGGGCAACATAAGAGGCAGATCCTACTCTCCTACACTCCCCATATGTCCATGCCCCAATATGTTGCGTAACCAACACACCACATGCTTAGTTCGTGACTGCCCTATTAATATGTCCTGAACCTATAGCTGCTATTCAAACACACACACAAAGCCGCATGGGGGAAAGAGGCCCAGGGACAGAATTGTACCATGAAGGTACAGTTCAAGTGTTAAAAAATTATTCTTCCATGGTCAAAAATCAATATGAAAATGTCCGCTCCTTAACATTTTTGCCCAGCTGCTTATTTGGTTCCTTATGGTGTTGAGAAAAATTGGTGTGGACTCTGTCTCAAGCAATTTTTCCCCAATATGATAAATATGGGAGCTTGTGCAAAACTAATCTAAGCCATTTGGGTTATCAAATGGCATTGACAGCTACAGGATGAAGGAGGGTGGATTATCTATTGCAGTTGATGGCTCAACAATGAAGGATCCAATTTCTGCTTATTTGTTTTCCAGGCTTGCAATGTCACCTCACTTTCCCGAACCCCAAACAAGGGTATTTGCTCTCTTTCTGAGAATTCCACAGCATTTGATGGTCCTTATGGTTTTGTTTTTCATTTGTCTTTAAAATCTCTTTCATATCGTTACTGCATCTGTATGGAAATGTTAGTTATTTCCTGAAAGCATTTAATAATTTGTTACTTGAGTGTACTCATTTTAGAGTTCCGCATGAAAATGTGTCTTCTCTTTTTACTTAATGATGAGTTAGGATCAACTGTCTTATTCAGTTTATTTTGTCTTTCCTAATAGAAATAGTTGCAAGATATCACCTTTGCTGTACCCTATCACACTCCTTTAATAGTTCAATCCTTAAATCTGCTTATTCTGATGAAAATCTTTTCAATTTTATCATTTGAGATAATGATGAATGTCTTACCAGAGATTGGGTATGAATGTGTTGCTTTAAAGTAGATTGGTCAAATCGATACATTTCTTAAAGAATTTGCTACACTTGCTATAGATTTTAATCTTGATAGTTCTCTATTAAACTCAGGAAGTTACTTGATAATCTACTGATAGTCAATTTGAGTTTAATCATATCATAGCTTATATTCATTTTGCTTACGTCTTCTTCTAATGCCTCAACTTTTCACCATCAGATTAGAAATATATATCATATGCATCTTTGAATACCTTTTTAAGTGCCCTCTTACCACTTGCTGCTTTTGTCCCTGGTGGGACTCGCTGTCTCAGGGAACACACTGACATGCTCCAGCTGAGGCGAATTACTGAAAGAAGTAACTAATAAAGTGCCCCGTTATGCTGTGGCAGTTAGAGTGGTGAGGCGGAATTATACTGACGTTCTTGAAAAAAGAAAACAAAAGATAAGAACTTTGTCATGGGAAGATCTGGAACGTGCCGCCTCCCTTAAAGATAACAAGGCTTTCTGGGAGATAGTAAACCGTCCCTTTATTGCTGGCAAAACTCCTTCAGGAACTGATAGTCTAATTTTAGAGCAAGACTGGGTCTCCAATTTTTCTAAAATATTCACCTAAAAGTCAATTAAAGTGAACCCTGTGGTCCTATCAGATCCTGTTCTTAGATGCGAGGATCTGGTGACCTTCAGTAATTCAATTACAGTTGGGGGAGTGTGAAAAGCCATTGTTAGCTTAGCATCAGGAAAAGCTTCAGGCCCTGATGGGATTCCAGCTGAGCTTTTCAAGAGTAATTTAGATCTCTGGGCCCCATTGATTACAAATATTTTTAGAACTTCAATCACTAAAAGCCCGGTTAATTCCTGGAAGGAACTAGTGACGATCCCCATTTACGAGAAAGAAGATAAAATGACCCATCAAATTATCTGCCCATCTTTCTTATCGACTCTTCTGCTAGGATCTTTGGGAGAGTGATCTTGGGGGAATTGGAAGCCTGGACAAATGAGAGAGCCTTCTTTACGGAGGTTCAATATGGGTTTCGACCAGGTTTAGGTACCTCAGAACAAGCACTCAAGCTGTCCCTTATTTTAGGTAAATATGTCAAGGTCAGGAGAGGTGCCATGCATATTGCCTTTATGGACCTCTCCTCAGCCTTTGGTTTACTGGACAGATATAAACTCTGGGATATTACTGGTCGAGCTGGGGTTGATTCCTCCTCTTTTAATGGTTTTGAGAAGACTACACCAAGATACTACTATGAGGGTCCATTTTACACAGGAAGTGGATTTGACATCACCCATTCAAGTTACTTAGGGGGGCTGACAAGGCTGCATTTTGGCCCCCTTTTTATTTCTATTTTATATCAATGCATTAGATGCTTTTCTAAGGTCGTTAACCACCGACATTCCTAAAGTTGGCATCCCTTTGGTCCCCATACTTATTTACACAGATGATGCAGTGCTTTTATCGCACACCACAAACGGGTTGCAAATTGTGTTGGACAGCTTTTAGTATTTTATGGGTGATTTGAAGCTCAAGGTTAACCACAAGAAATCCTACATTCTGACAAGCGGTCCTAAAAACGCCTGTTCTAGGAAGTTCTTTGTGGGAGGCATACCAATAACGAAAATACCAACTTTTAGTTATTAGCTCTTATTATGCTACGAGTTAAAATATGGCTGTCTCAGGATTTGAAATTCGCACATGATATTGTTGAGGATTGTCTGAAACAAAGTAATGCGCAGGCCATACCATGGTTAAGGTATGTTAAATCATCCTTGCAAGATTTCGGTTTGGAAGACCTGTGGGCAAATACAGATAATATCAGCACTTTTTCTAAGGAGCAGATTAAGTTGAAGTTTTTAGAATGTAAAGAGAAGTTAAGCTTGGAAAAAGTTACTGATATGATATCAGTTCAACATTACATAGCTCTTTCAACGTGCAATGGCATGGAGCACTATCTTTTGTGAATCAAAACTCCTCAACATAGATTTTACCTGTCACGGTTTCGAACTAATATGATTAATTATTTACGTGCTTTCCAAGACGCAGGTTCTTGGTTCGCTTCCTTGCTGCTCTTCCCGTGACAGGACCTTCAGCCAAAGTACTAAGCACTTTATATTTTTTTGCCCTCTGTATGCAGTCTACAAATCCAGATTTTTATGGCCAATTCTTAAAGGGAGATTTTTTAATTCGCACTTTGAGGGCTTGATTTTCATGCAGCGCCTTGAACCTCCAGGCGGTCGGTCTTGAATTTTATTATTCAGGCCTTGAGTCTAAGAAAAAGGTATGCATCATGAATTTAAATTGCCAATGTTATGTAGCATGATTTGTTTTTATCTGATATTTAATTATATCTTTTATGGCTTTTTATTATACATTGCTGTATATAAATTGTTTTATCTTGTGAGCTTTTATGGTCGTAAACCCGACCAAATAAAGATTTGCTGAATTGAAGTGCCCTTTTTATCCTTAACCATGATCAACCATTTTCCTTCAAAATGCTTTATAAAAATCATAGTATTTTTTTGTCATAGACACCTGGGGCCTCTAGGACAATCGTCCTACATTGACAGGCTATTTTGGTAGTTATTTCTAGGTTGTTACAATACAACACAATACAAATTAGTTTGCAGAGCGCGCAGATGCTTCTGACGAAGCGCCCAGGTGCTAGCAGCAAGCGACCGGTATGTCAAAGAGATTTAGAAGGCAGAGTTAAAAAAAAAATCTTCAGATTTTTCCTGAAAATTGATTCCTATGAAGCTAAATGAAGACCTAAGGGGACAGAGTTCCAGAGCCTGGCAGTAAGATTTACAAAAGATCTTCCACCTCTCCTAGCTTCACGCACTCTGGGAATGTAAAGACGTTTATGGCTATTAGATCTCAAGGATCTAATTTGAATATAAGCCTTGATTGTCTTTCTTAGCTAGAGGAGTCCTTTATGTTCTAATGAACTGTAAGCAAAGGTAAGAGCCTTGAATCGAATCTGCTCAATAACGGGCTGCTTATGAAGTTGTTGCAGGTGGGGTGACACTGACAGTAAGCATGGGCATCAAACTCTGCTCCGCCAACGGAGTTTACAGAGTTTTGCCCACTCCGTGCTCCGCTTGGAGTGCGAAGTGTGTAAAAAAAAAAACCTCTGCCAGCCGCAGCGGAGCAGAGTTTGCCGCCTACCGATATACAAAACTATATTTTATAATTCTAGAACTTACCAGAACCATTAATTCATCATCAGTTACACCTCCTCTCAGCGGTATCATCTAGTTTCTATTAGAGAATGAACTAAATGATGCTGCAAAGACATGAGAAGAAGCAGGTCGAGCGTGTCCTCCTCTTTTGCAGCAGAATCATAGATTCCTCGAATCCAAAGACAGTCATTTAGCGCTCAAGTTTATCAGGAAGTCTTGCCCTGTTCTTAATCTTGTAGCCCTTCTTTAGTTACTGTGGCCCACATGCTGGCTGGTCGCTGCCCCGGAGCATGCAGGTAGCACTAGCAGCATGAATGCCTTCGATATATTCGAATACTTGGATCCGGGGCTTAGTTTGACGACATCCGGCACTTCACTGGGGGAAAATGGATGCGGACTCGAAGTATTTCAAGGTGAGGTCTACTTCGGTTCAGTAAAGAATATATGAATATGCATTTCCAGTTCAGTTCAGTTCTAACATGAGGTGGTTACTTTAAGTAACTTAGTTAGCCCTCCTCACACGGCCGCCATGGGTAGTGTACTACGGGGGTCCACTACAGCTATTCTTATCTAGAGGAAACAAGGGAGCTCTCCGGGAAGTCTTCCTCAGCCTGTCTATGGCTTGGAAGTAAGTAATAACTGCGGTTAATAGATATATTTACAGCCAGCAGGGATTGGATTCAGTTCTGTGCAAGAGGCCTTGGGGAGGGGCGGAGTTGGTGGGGGTGACGTCCAAACAAGGATGGGTGCAAAGTCCCAGATGCATCCACTGATGAGGTATCCGCAAGGCCCTCCTCCCGGGTCATGCCACGGAGGCACCATGGCAAATGCAGACTTTCGCCTCCGGATTCAGTTCTGTGCAAGAAGCCAGGGGTGGGGTGTAGGAGGGGGATGTCGAAACAAGAATGTGTGCAAACCCAGCTTAATCCACAGACGTGGTATCCTCAGTGCCCTTGTCCCCGGTCCTGCCATGGTGGCACTATTGCAAATGCTGACAGTTAGCTCCGGATTCAGGTCTGTGCAAGAGGCCTTGTTGGGGGGAGTTAGTGGGGGTGACAAGGATGGGTGAAAACCCATCTGCATCTACCGACGTGGTATCCTCAGTGCCCTCCTTAGGGGACATGCCACAGTGGCACTATTGTAAATGCAGACACTGGGCTCCCGGACGAGCAGTAGGGCGGAGCGGAACTCCGCAGAATTCCACTGAGTTTTTATGTAACTCCGTGGAATTCCGCGTAGTGCAACTACGCGAGCTCCGCCCACCCTTAAAGATAGGTGCACCTGAATTTTCAAGCTTCTGCGAGCCATGGCATTCTTAATGTTCTGAAGTCGCTGGATAAGATACTCCGGAAGGCCAAAGTATAAGCTGTTAGCATAGTTCAGTTTTGAAGTTACTAGAGAATGTTGCATAATTTCTTCAGGATGCTGAGTAATTTCATTTTCCAGTTAAATTTCCTTATATTGTTTCTAAAATCTGTATACCTTATGTTATACCATTCAATTATTTCATATAAATCCAATTGTTTGGTGGAACTCAGAGCATCTAATTTTTGGTTTTGGTCCTAATTCATTAATCTCTAGTTCTTGTCTATTTGCTGTGCGGATCTATGATAAATATTTAAACTTAATTTTCCACATCAAACAATATAAAGCTGCTTAATATCTTTTGGGAGGGTTAGTGAACATGAACTTGTAATTAATCATGTCATCTTGGTTTCAATTAAAAGAAAATGTACCAGAAATGTTTCTTCTGAATGCACAGTGCCCTTCTGTCTTGTGGCAAGATGTACAAACATTTGGAATACCGATTTACTAATTGCAATTTTCTCTGAATCACAATTAGGAAATCGGTATTCCTAATGTGTGAAACTCATTGACATTGAGTTTCATTTAGGGATTCCTTTTGGGTTGCAAATCGATTTACCTCATGATTATTAATGATGTAGCTCACAGTTTGCCCACCCATTAGGAATCACAGCCATCACAGGAAGGTGGCCTGCTGTGGTCAGCAGACCACCATGTCTGAAATTGCTTTTTAATAAAGCAATGTTTTGTTTTTAAATGAAGGCCTTTTTCTGTAATCACATTAGTACCTTTGAAAAAGCATTTTTCCGGAAAAGCATTTTTCCGGTGATAAACAGCCCGATTCTGCTTCATCGGCTGTTGGCGGACAGAAAAATGCATTGTATATATGGCCCTTCATATTTTCCCACACTGCTCTTTCTTCTGCAGATAAGTGTTTCCCCAATTTAATTGTAGGCTTTTCACTTAAAAATGTGCATACAACTCTGATGGTCTTAGTTCATTGTTTAATTCTGAGTTTCTGACTAATTGAGTCAAATGTATGTCATATCTTGGTAGAATTTTTTGGGGATAAAGATTCTTGTCTTCTCATTGTACTTCTCCTGTCTCGATGCTGTTCACCACTGCTTGCTAGTGTGAGGCTCAACTATTTCCCCTAAATCTTTTACTATTTTCTGTGCAGTATTTAGTCCATGTATAGGCAATGTTCAGTTACAGGCCAATGTGTCTTTTTTAATTTTTAATTTTTCTTGCCTCCAGGACTTTGATATAAATAGCAATTTGTGATTCATGTCTTTTCCGTATTACCATACATTTTTCATGTTTAAATTCTTTATCTTTTCCCTCTTGGTACAATGCATTCACTATGAGGAATTACAGGTGGCATACTGTTCTAATTAGATATCTCACCAGATAATGGGTGGTAGATATGTTCCATTTGAATTCAATCACTACCCACACATATAAGATAGCAGATGGTTCCTGGTGGCAATCCCTATCCATTTTTACCCATCACATCTTTTTCACCAGAGCAAAGGGTTGAGATTAAACTGTGCAACACAAGCAGACAAAGAGAGTCTTGCACAGTGACTGGACCACAGGACCATAATGCTGCACAAGTTCAAGAAATTGAAAGCCCGCTCTATGATGCCACTCATTCATACAGTTGTGTGCTTGATGGCGCCTCTGTTAACGTACCATAATGGGCTGATGGAAGGGAAGCATGAGGTAGATGTCTGAAGGATTTTAGCTCTAGCAAATCCTCAAATCAGAGGGTTTGTGAATACCCAAACCCTTTTATTATGTACCAAAAACCAATAGTTTTTCAGTAAACTTTTTCAGAACCACTGAATATGTAGGGAAATATAGGTCAAATCTGTATTTGGAAAGGACATGTTTTTGACATATCTTCTGTGAGAAAATGCCCTTTTTGGCATGATCACTCCTATATTTTTGCAGACTAATGCTGCTGTTTTTTTGATTCCGTGCACTGGAACACTGCTAATCAGGCCCCAGACCTGGACTAACTCCTAATGGCATGTTTATCTTTGCTATAAGGCCAAAAGTATGGGCTGAGAAATGTACGGAAAGCTAAATATCACCTGTGGACTGCAGCACTTATTGTGCCACCCACTCATGTGACAGGAAAACAATTCTTTAGCCCTACCAGTGTAGCCTGATTAAAGCAGTTAAACCTGCAGTCAGACCTGTCAAAATAACCCCAATGACAGAGAAAAACCTCTCTTTTGAATACTAGTAAATCACCCTGTGTAGCCCACAAGGTAGGGTGCATGGTATTTAAAAGGTGAACATGTAGAAATGTTAACATGTCCCTACAGTAACAAGGCCCCAGAAGCTATTTGCACTGTGGAAGGCTCTGGCTATCCTATAATAAAAACTGGTATACAACAATTTGTAATAGTTATTATAAGCCCAATTTAATGATGAAGTCAGATTTTAATAAATATTTAGGAAAAGTGATTTTTAGAAACTTACCTTTTCCCTGCCTAAAGCTCCTGAAGGCTAATTACCCAGACACCAAAAAATGTTTACCCAAAAGTTAACATTTTCCACCCTTATCACCTATAACCCTTGCATTTTGCACCCTTGCATCTGTTTGTGTGATTGAAAAGCGCATGCCTCAACAATGCATGCCTGAACACGCATTTCTTTACCATGTAATTTCATGGTAAAGACATGATTGGTAAAAAGACATGTGTTGTAAAGATCACACTCCTGCCCCTCTAGCCTTGCATCCCAAAACTTTGGCATTCCTGCCGTCTATTCTACCCGCCCCAGTTCTATAAACTACCCGACCCCCTATCCTGATCCTTAAAACCTGACTCCATAGCCCCAAAAACGAATCTACTCCCAGCCCCCATCCGTGAGCCCTAAAAGCATTCCCCACACCCTAAAGCCTACACTCACCTCCACCCTGCCCCAGCCCAACTGCCCCCTTGGCCTGGAAACTGCCCCTTTCCTGTCCCCTGCCCTGAGCCTTAAAACTCAGCCCCATAAAAATGACTCTGACCCCAGCCCCCCTTCCTGAACCCTAAAATCAGCCCCATCCCCTTAGACCTACCCCCACCTCCCCCCTGCCCCAGCCCAACTGCGCCCTTGGCCAGAAAACTGCCCCTTTGCTGTACCCTACCCTGAGCCTCAAAACTCTGTACCCCCACCCTGAAAACGACCTTGACCCCCAGCCCTGAAAACTACCCCAACCCATACAAGCTACCCCACACCCCAAAACCCCACTTACCTCACTGCATCGCGTCTCATTCTTTCCTGATCCTTCCTCTTCCTGCTTCTGCCAGCCAGGCAGCAACTGAACCACGCATATGCGTGGTTAAGGCATATGCGTGGTTAAGGCAAGCGTGATTGCGCTTGCGATGTCAGAACACATATGGCTGAGGCCGCTGTGATCTGACTGTTTCCCCTTGCATCTTGCTCCTAAGAGCAAAAATACAGATTTTAAAAAATATATGTTTTTTACATGCAAAAGTTCTTTAAAAAAACTTCAACCCATGGAATAAACATCTGCACCCCAAAATAACTGTACACAATCCCAAAAAGTTAAAACTCTCCCAACCCTGATTCCTGAAAACCCTTGCATCCTGCTCTTCATAGCAAAATATATTTTTAAATGAATAATATTTTTTGTTAAAAAAGTACCCCATAAAATAAACCCTAAAAAGTTTAATCATAAACTAAAACACTCCCACCCCTAAAACTCCTTCATCTTGCTCCTATAAGAAAGACAGTCAATGTCATAAATGATCTCATAAAACATGTCATGAGTGATGTAATATGTGAGGTCATAAGCAGTGCATGGCGTGGTGAAAACTATTGTTAGCTCTGCTAACTATAGCTGGTGAATTTCAATTTTTTTTTTAACTCATAACATTAATGTTGTCACTGATATATAACAAGAAACAAACGTCCCGATCTGGACATTAAAGTGGCACTCCACAGAGCTGCTGATCTTCCAAACTCAAATTTATTATTGCATATTTCTCACTTCGTCATCTACCCGTTTCGGCTTGTAAAATCAGCCGTGTTCACGATGACACCATATCCCCTATACTCATTTTGTTAAGGGACAACAGACTACACACTTTCATCAACAGTGAAGAAGTCCAATGTGGACATTTCAACATAATTCATCAGTGCCATCTTTAAATGTGCAAATTATGCAAACTTTAAACAACTGCTTTCATGCTTGTATAAAGGCAGAAACAACCAAAGTAAAACATCTCTGGATAAAAATGTATAAATATAAATATAAATGGATAGAATTAAAGGAAGAACATACTATTATTTCATAATCCTTATATGGTTTACTTATATCTAAGTTGCTTTCACATTAAAATATACAGCACTCTCTTGTTCCTAAAATAGGTAAAACCATTTAAAATCCATTTAAAAGCAAAATATTTTCCCATTAAAAATCCATCAGAGCTTCCTATCAAACGGCCAGTGCCCAAAAATATATTGGATTTTTTAAAGATTTAAAGTGCTGAAGTGTCACATCCTATGGCCAGTGCCTAAATAATAAAGTGCTAATTTTTCATTTTTTCATATTCACTACCTTCTAGTGCTCCGCCTAACCCGGAGGGACCTAGGTTCAATCAGAACAAATAATGTGTTCAGTGAATTCTGTCCTAAAGTGTCCCAGTGCTTTTAAAAAACAAATAAAATGCTTACTCATCTACATATAGAGTGTTTAATCGAAATTAGTATAGCAGGAGTATTCTAACCTAAAAATGTGTAAATTTCTTCATCGATATTAAAACCATTGGGTTGTATGCTATCAAATTCCAGTATATAATAAGATTCTAATCTTCTTAAATCCTTCTCTCTGTCCCCCCGTTTCTTTTCTTGGGGGTTTGTGCTATGCAGCTACATCTCAAAAACACAGGATTGCTTTCATTACATTTTTCAAAGGGCCTAGCTATAGGATAGCTTTGGTCTTTATTAGATATTGCACGAATGTGTTGCAAGATTCTTTTGTGGGCTGGTAGGGTGGTACAATTTCTCACACGGACATTTGAGGATGTATACTACAAAATTAGACCTACAGGTTAAATGACCTCTGATCTTCTTTTGAAATGGCATGACCAATGATGTTAAACTGTCACCATTTCTATAGGCTTTACATTTAGAACACTTTCTAAATCCCTCATGTGTGTTGAGCCAAGTTCTACTTACAGTCCTGGTAGTACGATCACTTTTGACCAAAGAGTCCCTCATAGACCTAGGTTTTCTATAGGTTATCTGGGATTTTGCGGTCCCTACAGTATCCAAGACTGTATCCTGTTTAACTAGAAGCCAATATTTATTCAAGATGGCTCTAAATTTTGTGTGATATATATATATACAAGTTCATGTGCGCATCTTGCAGCATCTTAGAGCTATCGTCAAATCAGATATGACTTATCCGGTGGCTAGACATTTTAAAGCAATGCATCAAAACAAATTGGATGATTTAAAATATTTTGTCATTGCTGCGGTGCCACCAATGAGAAGGGGAGGAAACAGAGAAAAGGTTCTGAGACAACTTGAGGCCAAATTCATGCTAGAGCTTGACACTCGAACCCCGAATGGATTAAACAATGGGGAAGAATTATATAATTATTTAAGAGTATTTATGAATATTTAAAACTATTTATGAGTATTTATGGATTATTTATGATCAATGTATGAATGTTTTTTACTCTTTTTATGATTCAGTCAAACTCAGCATGGAATGTTTTTATTCATCTTGATTTGGTCCCAAGTAACATGAAAATTCAATTATGAACATATTTCTATGGCGGTACTGATATTCTGTGACTTTCTTCAGAGGTTTTTCCTGACAATATTCATATATTATCTTAATTTGTCCACAATGATAAGAGATTCAGTTTCCAGTAAATAAGATACGATTATCTATATACTGCCCTCTGTTCTCGAGATATTTAAGTTTTATTGTAAGATTTTGATAATACACTTATGTTATTGCACTGTCACTTTACAACACGTACTAGCACTTTAATAGGATTTTCACAATGACTCCTCTACTGTTTTGGATTATTAAGCAGAAGCCTTGGAGAATAACGATTCTAAATGCAGTGTACATGACACTATTCTGGGTAGATTGATTACAGTTTTTTCTTGTCTGATGAGGAATATCATTGAATTTGACTATGATTTTGAAACCCGTCTGGTCTCAGTACCAGACTATGTTAGTGTTATCACAGAATAACCAGATGAAAATGTTGGCATTATTTATAATTATAAATCGAATTGATGTAATTCATAGGAGATCGAGTCTATGACATTTTGTCTTTATATATCTGAGAGTCCTTTTCAGTGGATCAGTATTACACAGTCAGATTGACAATCATATGATACTCTATACAGAGGTCATGTACTAATACTGTTAAACATTAATTTGCACTTTGCACTTTAAGTTTTAAAATGGATTTTTACCATGAATCGTTTTTAATATTCTAGCTCCTGCTTTTATGTGTGTTGACATTTTTTTATATAATAATTTTCTCAAACAATGGATGTTGATGCAATACCAGTCCAAGTGGAGTCTGTTTTTTATCTTCACTATGTGTCACGTGATATATGCACGGTGAGGGTGCTTAAAAGCAATGACAGACTATAATCTTGTCATGTGATCAAGCCCAGTTGATGGGCGAAATGCGTCATCAGCCATGCTAAGCGCCAGCAAATAAAGAAGAATATTTTGCACTTAACTGGTGTCCGTGTCCCGCTTGTCAGCCAGCAGCTGTGGGAATTTGGTGAAGTACATATATATATATATATATATATATATATATATATATATATATTATCTACTGGCGGTCGCCAGTAGATAGTTATAGTTACAACCTATTATCCATAGGAAATCCGCGACATTCTATTTGAAATAACTCTCTTGCCGGTTGACGTATCTTCGCGAAATTTTCAAACTTTGTGGCCCGCTCCGGGCCGCTCCTACCCTGAAAGTCTCGGGGGATTCGTCAAGCGGGGGCCGAGAAAAAGGGGGGTCCCAAAACGTGTTTTCCCCATGCACTTTTCCATAGGAAACTTTAGACACGGCTACAGCCCGAACTGCTGAACGGAATTACACCAAATTTGGCAAAGAGGTAGTTCTTGGTTCAGAAAGAACCCTTTTGTTAAATGGTGTAAATCCGTTCAGTAGTTGCTGAGAAAATGAAAAGTAAAAAGTTAGTGATATCTATGGCCGAGTAGGGTCCGCGTACCCTCAGCGCACCCTGCGCGCACCGTCCCGATCACGAGCTGCATGTTAATTGGCTGTCAGCTGGCTGTCGACATTCCGATTCAGGAAATGTTGGCAGCCATTTTGTCCCTCGGTAGAACCGAGGGACAGAAACAAGTGCGCAAAGCGCACAAAGGGAGCAGGGTAGAAACACCCTGACCCCATAGGTTTGCTCAGGGGGTCCCACAAGGACCCCCTGGGCAAAAAAAAAATTTTTTTTAAATCGGCAGGATGCGCTCAGGGTGCGCGAATCCTGCCGAAAAATCGAAGCGCGGTCTCCCGCGCTTCGATTGTATTTTGCCCCGGGTGGCCCAAGTCCCGGGGGCATGGTGGGGGTTTAATTTTATGTGTGGGGGCCTCAAAGGGCCCCCAAGCCCGGGGACCGTTACCCCCGGGGCTTTTTAAAAATGGTGCGGGAGGGCTCTGAGCCCTCCCGCAGCCCCGAGGACCACCACCTCCCGGGGCTTTTAAAAAAAAATTAAACAACCTGTGTGGGGGGCTCCAGCCCCCACACGCCCGGGGACCGCCACCTCCCGGGGCACTAACAAATTAAAATGGGGGTCCGTTTTGGACCCCCGAAGCCCGGGGACCACCACCTCCCCGGGGCTGTGCTGATGTAGGGAGGGGGGCCGCGCGGCCTCCCTCCTGGAGCCCTTGATGGCCCTGGGGACTGCCACCCCCCAGGGCCGGCTCCTGCAGTGTCCCGGGGTGCCTACCCCCGGGACACTGCTGTTTGCAATGACAGGACGGGAGCCTCGCGTCTCCCGTCCTGTCATTGCAAACTTGCTTTGGATATTGGAAGAGAGAGCAGGAAACCTGCTCTCTCTTCCAATGTCCAAAGCAGATTGCTTTTCCACATGGGGAGCAGCATGTCAGCTGCTCCCCATGTGGAACAGCAATGCCGGCTCCCAAGGGACGTGGGGAGCCGGCGGGACTGTGGGGGGATTGGGGACCCCCCCACAGTCCCCAACGGAGAGGGCCAGCCCCGGGGGATGGGGTCCCTGGGGCAAGTAGTGGCCCAGGAGGGGGGCCACGTGGCCCCCCTCCCCAAAAAAAAATAAAAAAAAAAAAAAAAAAAATGGAAAGGCCGGCCCCGGGGGATGGGGTCCCCGGGGCCTTAAATGGCCTGAGGAGGGGGGCCACGCAGCCCCCCTCCCAAGAAAATAAAAAAAAGGCCATGCCCCGGGGGATGGGGTCCCCGGGGCCAATACAGGCCCAGGGAAGGGGGCCACACGGCCCCCTTCCCGTTTTTTTTAATAAAATAAAATTTAAAAAGGGGTAAGGCCCTGGGGGATGGGGTCCCCAGGGCCCAAAAACAGGAAAAAGGAAGGGGGCCACACAGCCCCCTTCAGGGGAGAATTTTTTTTTTTTTTTTTAAACAATCGGGCCCGCAGGCCCCGCCCCTTCCTTCACCACTCTGCAAACGCGTCCCCTGGCGCGTTTGCAGAGGGGAACAATTCCCCTTGAATACTGGGGGTCCCTGGGGGCCAACTAGCCCACCAGGAACCTCCAATATGCGCCAGGGGGCTGCGTTGCAGAGACGTGTAGAGAGGCCACACCCCTTTTACACCTCTCTGCAACGCAGCTCTGTGGCGCTTTTGGAGGTATATGGTGGGCTAGTTGGACTCCGAGGACCCTCAGGATTCAAGGGACTTAATCCCCAACTTAAAACGCGCCACGGGGCGCATTTGCACAGTGGTGAAGGGAGGGCGGGGCTTCAGGTGACATGTGTGCAAACAGGCCCCGTGGCGCGTTTTAAGATGGGGAATTAAATCCCCTTCAATCCTGAGGGTCCCTGGGGGCCAACTAGCCCAACAGGTACATCCAGAAAGCGCCACAGAGCTGCGTTGCAGAGAGGTGTAAAAGGGTGTGGCCTGTCTACACGTCTCTGCAACGCAGCCCCCTGGCGCATATTGGAGGTTCCTGGTGGGCTAGTTGGCCCCTAGGGACCCTCAGGATTCAAGGGGACTTAATCCCCCAACTTAAAACGCACCACGGGGCGCGTTTGCACAGATGTCACCTCAGGCCCCGCCCCTCCCTTCACCATTGTGCAAATATTCTTCTAAAATCATCCGAAATACGAATTCCGATTTACTCACCTGTTATCAGGAGAGACCTCAGTGCTGTATCTTTCAGCCCAGTACTGGTCCTGAAAAGTAATTTTAACCGTACTTACCAGTAACTTGAATTTCCTTCCATAGGCTAACATTGACTGGTTTCACTTGGAAATTCTTCTAAGTGTGGAGTTTTGGAACTTTAAAATATTCCTCTAAAATCAGCCGAAATACGAATTCCGATTTACTCACCTGTTATCAGGAGAGACCTCAGTGCTGCATCTTTCAGCCCAGTACTGGTCCTCAAAAGTAATTTTAACCGTACTTACCGGTAACTTGAATTTCCTTCATAGGCTAACATTGACTGGTTTCACTTGGAAATTCTTCTAAGTGTGGAGTTTTGGAACTTTAAAATATTCCTCTAAAATCAGCCGAAATACGAATTCCGATTTACTCACCTGTTATCAGGAGAGACCTCAGTGCTGCATCTTTCAGCCCAGTACTGATCCTCAAAAGTAATTTTAACCGTTCTTACCAGTAACTTGAATTTCCTTCCATAGGATATCATTGCCTGCTTTTTGCTGAAAAAGTTTCTAAGTGTTGATTTTTGAAACATACAAATATTCCTCTAAAATCAGCCGAAATACGAATTCAGATTTACTCACCTGTTATAAGGAGAGACCTCAGTGCTGTATCTTTCAGCCCAGTACTGGTCCTGAAAAGTAATGTTAATCGTACTTACCAGTAACTTGAATTTCCTTCCATAGGCTAACATTGACTGGTTTCACTTGGAAATTCTTCTAAGTGTGGAGTTTTGGAACTTTAAAATATTCCTCTAAAATCAGCCGAAATACGAATTCCGATTTACTCACCTGTTATCAGGAGAGACCTCAGTGCTGCATCTTTCAGCCCAGTACTAATCCGGAAAAGTAATTTTAACCGTACTTACCAGTAACTTGAACTTCCTTCATAGGCTAACATTGACTGGTTTCACTTGGAAATTCTTCTAAGTGTTGATTTTTGAAACATACAAATATTCCTCTAAAATCAGCCGAAATACGAATTCCGATTTACTCACCTGTTATAAGGAGAGACCTCAGTGCTGTATCTTTCAGCCCAGTACTGGTCCTGAAAAGTAATTTTAACCGTACTTACCAGTAACTTGAATTTCCTTCCATAGGCTAACATTGACTGGTTTCACTTGGAAATTCTTCTAAGTGTGGAGTTTTGGAACTTTAAAATATTCCTCTAAAATCAGCCGAAATACGAATTCCGATTTACTCACCTGTTATCAGGAGAGACCTCAGTGCTGCATCTTTCAGCCCAGTACTGATCCTCAAAAGTAATTTTAACCGTACTTACCAGTAACTTGAATTTCCTTCCAAAGGATATCATTGCTTTTTTTTTGCTGAAAAAGTTTCTAAGTGTTGATTTTTGAAACATACAAATATTCCTCTAAAATCAGCCGAAATACGAATTCTGATTTACTCACCTGTTATCAGGAGAGACCTCAGTGCTGCATCTTTCAGCCCAGTACTGGTCCTGAAAAGTAATTTTAACCGTACTTACCGGTAACTTGAATTACCTTCATAGGCTAACATTGACTGGTTTCACTTGGAAATTCTTCTAAGTGTGGAGTTTTTGAACTTTATAATATTCCTCTAAAATCAACCAAAGTACGAATACCAATTTACTCACCTGTTATCAGGAGAGAACCCAGTGCTGCATCTTTTAGCCCAGCACTGACCCTGAAAAGTAATTTTAACCGTACTTACCAGTAACTTATATTTTCTTCCATAGGAATCCATTGTCTGGTTTTCAGCAAAAAAGTTTCAAAGTGTTGATTTTTACAAACTACAAATATTCCTTAAAAATCACCTGTATGACTTAAACGCATTCTTTCAACTGTTTACAGGAGATGCACCAGTGCTGGATCCAGGATCCAACACTGAGTAAGAAAAAGTAACGATAACAGTTTTTACCTGCTAAGTGAATTTCCTTCCATAGGATAACATTGGTGATTCTATGAGAAAAAGTTTCTAAGTGTCAACTTTTAAAATACAATAATATTCCTTAAAAATCACGACTGTAACCAAAACGCTTTTACTCAACTGTTTACAGGAGATGTACCAGGACTGAATCTAGGATCCAGTCCTGTGGTTAGAAAAGTAATCCATAAAGTAACTAATTGCATTTAACTAGAAATTCACATTGAGCTGAATGTTGCATTGTGTTTGAAAATGTGTTGCCCATTGCAACAACTGTAACTACTGTACTTAAAAGTCTATTGCCTATGTGCAAAGTATTTAAACTAAAGTAATTCATTCTGAGAAAGTATTTTTTGTAATGTAATGTATAATGTAATTACAATGTAATTTAAAAAATAAAATATGTAAAAAAAAATTGTTTCTAAAAATGTAGTAAATCAGTATGAAAAAATTAATATAACAATTAATACATTTAAAAATTGTCATTTACAAAACCTTTGAAATTCACTGAAAAAACCGTAGGTATCAGGCACGTTATAGTTAGAAATTAGCATTTAAAAAACCTTTGAAATTCACTGAAAAAACCATAGGTTTCAGACACGTTATAGTTACAAATTAGCATTTAAAAAACCTTTGAAATTCACTGAAAAAACCATAGGTTTCAGACACGTTATAGTTACAAATTAGCATTTAAAAAACCTTTGAAATTCACTGAAAAAACAATAGGTTTTAGGGACAGTTATAGTTACTTGGACATTTCACTCGTACAAAACCCGTGAAATTCCCCCGTTATAGTTAGTTCAGCTAACTATAACTCGCGCCCGCAATGCACTGCTGATGACGTCACATATTACATCACTCATGACATGGTCAGTGACATCACTGATGACATCACTGATGACATCTCAAATGACATCACTGATGACATCATCCACGTGATAATCTGATGCACCTCCTCACACCCTAATATAATCTTTGATACACCCACTCTAAATTACAGACTGCCATTCGCAAAACCATAGACACTCCAACACCAATAACTACATACCGACTCACTGATTCTTAGGTCTACACACACACATCCACTCACTCACCCGTACAGTAACTCATACTTACGGTCACTCAGTACAGGACTATCATATGCACTCTTACTCCTATATAGACACTCAAACAACGCCACTCATCCATAGAGATACTCAGACACCTAGTCAGTCATGCAAATAATTAAACACACTGCCATTTACTCACCTATACAGTTATACACACACCAGCTCACTTAGTCATACAAATAGTAGCACATTGTTACGCTCTTATACAATCACTGATACAAGCACACACTCATCCATACAGCCACTATCACAATCACTCACTCTTGCTTATAGCTATTTATATACTCCAACACACATATATACTGCCTTTCACATATGTAGTTACTGACACATGTACCACTGGGACATACATTCACTCACTAACACACTCTTACACACACTTACCCACCCATACAGTCTATCACAGATGCACTCTTGGAACCATCCACCCAGTGAATTACCCACTCACACATCTATGCACAGAGTTGCACACACCCCTCCCACACAAACACTCAGGCACCCATACAGATACTCAGACAAGCATTCAATAACTCATATAGACACTCATTTAGCTATTCACAAACACATGCAGCCACTTACACAGCAACAGACAGACGGATACAGACATTCACCCAGATTAGTCACTAACCCATGCATTCAGTAAGATACGTTAAATCACTCACTTATAGAGTCAGTCACGCACCTACTAAATCATCCATACAGACACTTACACACCCACTCATTCTTCAATACGTCTTTTCCTATATATATTAAAAATATTTAAACTTTACAGAAACACACAGTCACTGGATGATGTCATCAGTGATGTCATTTGAGATGTCATCAGTGATGTCATCAGTGATGTCACTGACCATGTCATGAGTGATGTAATATGTGACATCATCAGCAGTGCATTGCGGGGCGCGAGTTATAGTTAGCTGAACTAACTATAACGGGGGAATTTCACGGGTTTTGTACGAGTGCAATGTCCAAGTAACTATAACTGTCCCTAAAACCTATGGTTTTTTCAGTGAATATATATATATATATATATATATATATATATATATATATTATCTACTGGCGGTAGCCAGTAGATAGTTATAGTTAGGACCTATTTTCCATAGGAAATCCGCAACATTCTATTTGAAATAACGTTGGCGCCGGTTGACGAATCTTCGCGAAAGTTTCCAACTTGTTGGGGCGCTCCGGTCCGCTCCTATCCTGAAAGTCTCGGGGTGATTCGTAATGCGAGGGCCGAGAAAAAAGGGGGGTCCCAAAACGTGTTTTCCCATTCATTTTTCCATAGGAACCTTTAGTCGCAGCTACAGCCCGAACTGCTGAACGGAATTACACCAAATTTGGCAAAGAGGTAGCCCTTGGTTCAGTGTCGTGCCTTTTGCTTAAATGGTGTAAATCCGTTCAGTAGTTCCTGAGAAAATCAAAAGTAAAATCACATATATATCTGGGCGGAGCCTAACCACACATGTCATCGTGAGATCTGATTGGCTGTCAGCACTTCATCCTGGAATTGCTGGCAGCCATCTTGGGACCAATATAAATGATAGTACCCCATTGAAATGCATTGTAGTGAATCAAAGATTTTGAGGGTTACCAAAAGGAGAACTATAAAGGGTGATAACAGACTTTAGTTACATTAAAATTCATTTGTTGATGGTACCATACTAATTTCATGAATTGTGGTGTGTTCTAAGGTGATTTTTGTAAGAGAGTAGGATCTGCTTCACATGGGTACCCCCACTTTTTGCTGATGCTTCACTGTTTTTCGACATTAGTCTGGCTGGGGCCCTGCTAATCAGAACCCCAGGCTAGCTGCTTCCTCTCTAAAATGGTTTCCATGTGCCTTAGGCACATCACTGATTGGGATCTGGAGTGCCCTTATAAGTCCCTAGTATATGGTATACTATGTACCAAGGGCATAGGTACCTCAGAGGCCTGCCAGGGGCTGCAGCATGTATTATGCCACCCCTGGAAGGCCATCCAAACTGACACCACAGGTCTGCTACTGCAGCCTGGGTAAGGTGGTGCATGCACCCCTTACTGTGATATAGGTTACCTATATCACTAAATACATACACACATATAAACCTATAAGTCACTCCTAAGGCAGGCCTTATCAATCCTAAAGGCAGAGTGCATGGTTCCTATGTGAGAGGGTGCCCCTGCATGAGCAGGGCCCCTCTGCAGCATTCGGAGACCATCTCTGATGCTGTTTGTAGTGCAGCCTGACCATATACTCTTAAGCGCATTATATCCTCGCGGTAAAATGCTAACTTTGGAATGGCTGCACCTAAACATGTCGTGTTTGGTGTCAAACATCTTGGAATACTACCCCCCGCCAATCCTGGCGGCGGGGGTAGCATTCCACCCTTCTAGAGGGAAAGACATGTTAACTCTGACTAGTCCGGTAACTTCTTTCCAGAGCCCTGGCATCACAAAATGGATGCTGCTGCCACAGACACGAGTCTGGCCTCCTGCTGCTGGACGAAACTCCGGCAGGGGAGGCCTGGACAATAGGTTTCCTGTCCCAGGGAGGTGTGACCACCTCCCCAGACAGGATAATGTGTATTGGGGCAGGGCGGGAGCACTTTCTGGTGCTTTGAAGTCCTACACTGAGGGCACACTTGGTGTCCCTGTGCATACCCCAGTTCAAACCGGATCAGGGGCTTGCAGCCCCTGCTTTGGCGCGAACTGGACAAAGGGAAAGGGTGTAGCCACCCCTCTGCCCTGACCCACCCATAGGTGGGGCCACAGAGTAGTCCAACCCCTATACTTAGTATAAGTATAGGAACCCAGTCCTTAGGACTTTAGATTATCCCTGGACGAAACTCTGAAACTGAATCCTGGACCTTTGACGCTCTACTCACGATTAGAGGACAGAAGAATCTCCCTTGGGGTCAAGGAGTGACTCCCCTGCTTGGCAGGCACCAAAGAAGCATCTGTCCGGTTCGCATTTCTGAAGCTCCCGTCGGACGCCGAAGTCATCGCATCACCAGAGGTAGATTCTCAGACTTCTCCGAGGCTACGCTGAGTCCCCAGCAAAGCTGAGGCCCGTGGCATTCGTGGGTGACTTGAGACCGTGACCCCTGGACACCGAGCACATTTGCAAGTGCATCTTCTTCTGGGTCTTCCAAGAAGTCGTGCTTTGGGCTCCGAGTAGCTCTAGCCTCCAGCATCACCTGCACCAAAGATCACTGGCCCCCACTCCACGAGTGTCCTGTAAGCCAGATCCACGTGCGGCGTCACAAGGCTCCTTTGCGGTCGCTAGCCCGTTGGCTAGTAGCCCTTAACGAAGGCCAATCTTTTCCTAACTTGGCATCCTGGTTTCTCCAGGCCTGCCCTCACTTACCCTCGCTGGGTGAGTTCCCCAGACCTTGCTGGTCTGCACCATCAACGATCTTCCTTTGCATCAAGACTTGCCGTTGCCAAGGCTTGTTGGGTCCAATCCAGTCGCCGATACCTCAGCACTCGACAAACATCGTGTACCAGCCCGAATCCTGCTCCTGGTTGCCGACAACGCCTCCTGGACCTCGGGGCTGAAGAGTCAAGACGACCGTCAATGCACCTGAAGCACTCGACATCGGTGGGCATCTGTCCATCGCCTTCCTGGTCACTGGCTAGTGACCCAGACTCTGTCCCCTCTGCTTTCAGGTTCTTCAGAACTCCGATCCACTCTTGGATCCACCCGGACACTTTTCTCTTGGTCGCCAGCAGCACTTTGCAGCAGATCGCCATTCAAATCGACGACGAAACCCGACCCCGAAAGGCACCTATGCACCCGGCTTCCCTGGGTGAGGTAACACGAGTACTCCGGTGCTCCCGTGGGTAGAGACTCTTCAAAGTCCTAGATCTCAAAGGGTTTGGTCCAAGTCCTCTTTAAAGTGTCCCTTTTCTCTAATTTCCCGATCACGACTTTCTCCATAGAAGTCAACGGCGTATCGCGGTTGTGTATTTACACTGCACGCGTCTCCCGTGGGTCCCCTGTGTCACTACCTTGGGTGGTTCCTTGTGGTACAAGCACTTCTAGAGGCTGCAGGCCTAGTGTCTAGTTCAGTCGTGGTTCTTATACCACTTTATTGGTATATGGTTTGGTACGCCCCTAGGGCCCAAACGTGTATTTGTGCTATTACTGTGTTTAAATAACTTCTAACTTATGTACTTCGAACTCTAGCCTCATAAAGAGACTAGAGGGGTGTGTTTAGCAATAAATACATATATTTTGAATATATACCTGGTGTGGTGCTCTTTCATTTGATCACTCAAGAGATTATAGACTGGTAAAACAAGCTGCTTTACATTCCTTCAAGACTTAGCCTGAAGGCTGCTCTCCATAGCTACCACTAGGATAGCTTTCAATAAGGTTGTCTTTAACCTATCTCCAATAAGGGGTTGTTTGGACTGGTGCAAGGTGCCCACTATAAATAGTGGACAGCATATACCAGGCCAACTTCTCACATTGGTGTGCAGCGTGTGGGATTCCAGCTTGCTATTGTTTTACCAGATAATCTCAATTGAATTGATCAACTGAAAACCACTAAAGGTACCTAAGGTACATATAATTTAAGCTTAGAATACAGTAAGTTCTACTGAACTTAGAGTTGTGTGTTAAGGGATAGCACAACCCTTTCTACAACTCAAGAGAGTTTAGTAGGCCACACTAGAGTAGGTAGTGCATACACCACACCACACTAGTAATGTCTTTAAGGGCAGGATCCAAAGAATCCTTGCAGGAAGCCATTGAGCTTCCACCCTCCAAGTATGATACACTCCCATTCTTGGAATTGAGAGCTTTATGCAACTTCAGAAAAATAAGGACAGGCCAAAGCCCCACCACCCAACACCTCAAGGAGTTGTTGGTGGCTTATGACCTTAGTAAGCCCTTGGGGACTGAAGGGGTAGGAGCTGAGGGTGGGGCAGAGGATGAGGTTGGGAATGGGGGTACCAGTACCCCCAGCCCCCCTCTGAAACTGGCCAGGAGGGCGACAATGGCCCTGACCTGGATAATCCAACCCCTCCTGAGGAAGAGGAAGAGGAGGATCAGAATGATGCACCCTTTGTCCCCCAGGAAGGATTGTGAGTGTGCCCAGAAGGTCTAGATCTTCTTCTCAGGAGTCTAACCACTCTGGCACCTCAATAGGGAGCTCTGTCTCATCTCATAGGAGGGAATCCTCTCATGAGAGAAGAAAGAGGCTGGTTCAATATGAGGAAGCTCAGCTTGAACTCAAAAAGAAGCAACTAGCCATAGACAGGGAGTCCCTAGATCTCTTTAGAGAGAGAAGAAAGTTGGGACTAGAGTCCCATGGTGGCAGCCAAATCCCTAGAGATAGGGAAAGGTCCTATGACCATAGGAACCTGAGCAAGATTGTCCCTCCCTATCAGAATGGGGATGACATCCACAAGTGGATAACTGCTCTAGAGAGGGCCTGTAAGGTACAGAAGGTCCCTCAGGAGCAGTGGGCAGCAATCTTGTGGCTCTCCTTTGCTGACAAAGGTAGAGATAAGCTCCTCACTGTTAGAGAGGAGGATGCTGATAATTACAAGGTCTTGAAGAGTGCTCTTATTGATGGGTTTGGCCTAACCACTGAACAGTACAGGTTGAAGTTCAGAGATACCCAAAAAGCACAGACTCAAGACTGGGTAGACTATGTGGATTGTTCTGCCAAGGCTCTGGAAGGCTGGTTGATGGGCAGTAAGGTGTGTGACTTCTCAGGATTGTACAATCTGATAATGAGGGAGCAGATTCTTAATAACTGTCAAAATCAGCTGTTGCATCAATACCTGGTAGACTCTGATCTGACCTCTCCCCAAGAATTGGGAAAGAAGGCAGACAAATGGGTCAGAACCAGGGTGAAGCAGAAGGTACAGAACCAAGGTGGGGAAACCAAGAAGCAAGATGCTAAGAACTCTGACAAGGGTGGGGAAAAGGGTAAAGATCAAAAGTCTTCATCAGGCCCCCAAAAATCTTCTTCTGGTGGGGATTCACAGTCTACCAAAGGGAAAGGCCAAAGAAAACCATGGTGCAAGGTCTGTAAGCAAAAGACCCACTGGACCAGTGATTGCACCAAGTCCAAAGTCTCCAGTCCAGCACCCACCAATGCCCCTAAGACACCTGTTCCCCCTAGTACAGTTGGTGGGAGTGCTCCAGCCAAGGGTTTAGTAGGGTTCACCCTGGGTACTGAGTTGGGCTCTGACCTAGTCAGAGAACTGACTCAGGCTGTGTTAGTCTGTGATGGAGGCATGGATGTGACCTCCACTGTGAGTCCCAGTAATCTGGGCAAGTACAGACAACAGCCTTTAATCAATGGACGTGAGGCTTTGGCATTTAGGGACACAGGGGCAAGTGTCACAATGGTGACACAAGACCTTGTGAATCCTGGGCAAGTTATACTTGGTGAGATGTACCAAGTGACCAATGCTAGCAATGTCAGAACAGACCATACTCTGGCAGTTGTTAACTTCTCCTGGGGAGGGGTAACTGGCCTTAAGAAGGTTGTGGTGAGTGCAAACCTACCAGTCGAATGCTTGCTTGGCAATGACTTAGAGACTTCTGCTTGGGAAGAAGTGGAGCTCAGGACCCATGCAGAAATGCTGGGGATCCCTGCAGATGTGTTTGCTGGACCAGGTCACAAGCCAAAATGTCTAGCACTGAACAGGCCTTGGATTCTGGAAGAATGGACCAAGTGCCTTCCAAGAGGAGGAGTAGTAGGGTTAAGGCAGTGCCTTCTCCCTTGGCTCAGGAGGAAGATCAGTTCCTTGAGGGGGATGATCTCAGCCCTGAAGAAGGAACTGTCCCAGAGGAACTTGAACCTGACCAGGTTGAGTTCTTGGGGACAGGGGGACCTTCTAGGGCAGATCTGAGCCAGGAGCAGCAGAGCTGCCCCTCCCTTGAACCCCTCAGACAGCAAGCTGCTGCTGAGGCTGCTGGGAAAGCTAGTGGTCCCCATACAGTGTATTGGGATGATGGACTCCTGTACTCAGAGAGTAGAGACCCCAAGCCTGGTGCTACCAGGAGGTTGGTAATACCTCTGAAGTTCAGGGGCTTCCTATTGACCCTAGCCCATGATATTCCCTTAGCAGGTCACCTGGGCCAGAACAAGACTTGGGACAGAATTGTCCCTCACTTTCACTGGCCCCACATGTCCGAAGACAGCAAGGAGTTTTGTCGCTCCTGTGTAACCTGCCAAGCCAGTGGCAAGGCAGGTGGCACTACAAAGGCCCCCCGATACCACTACCTGTGGTGGGGGTGCCCTTTGAAAGGGTAGGGATTGACATTGTTGGTCCCATGGATCCCCAAACAGCCTCTGGGCACAGGTTTATCCTGGTGGTAGTGGATCATGCCACCAGGTACCCAGAAGCTATTCCCCTCAGGACCACTACAGCACCTGTGGTGGCAAGGGCCCTCCTGGGAATTTTCTCAAGAGTGGGCTTTCCTAAGGAGGTAGTCTCAGACAGGGGTGCTAACTTCATGTCTGGGTACTTAAAAGCAATGTGGAAGGAGTGTGGAGTGACTTATAAGTTCACCACACCCTATCACCCACAATGCAATGGTTTAGTTGAGAGATTCAACAAAGCCTTGAAGGGCATGATTAAAGGGCTCCCAGAAAAGCTTAGGCGTAGATGGGACATACTCTTGCCCTGCCTTTTATTCGTATATAGGGAGGTGCCTCAGAAGGGGGTTGGTTACAGCCCTTTTGAACTTCTGTTTGGCCACCCTGTGAGGGGTCCACTGTGCTTGGTGAAGGAAGGTTGGGAGTTACCTCTCAAGCCCCCAAAGCAAGATATAGTGGACTATGTACTTGGTCTCCGCTCCAGGATGGCTGAGTACATGAAAAAGGCAACCAAAAACCTTGAGGCTAGCCAGGAACTTCAAAAGGCCTGGCATGACCAAAAGGCTGTTCTGACTGTTTACCAGCCAGGACATAAGGTGTGGGTGTTGGAGCCAGTGGCCCAGAAGCTCTCCAAGATAAATGGAGTGGACCCCACACTATTGTTGAGCAGAAGGGTGAGGTCACTTATTTAGTAGACCTAGGAACACCCAGGAGTCCCCACAGGGTTCTTCATGTCAACAGGTTAAAACCATATGTGGACAGGGCAGACATGGGCTTGCTCATGGCTACTGATGAAGGGCAGGAGGAAGAGAGTGACCCACTCCCTGACCTGCTCTCACAGAACCCTGACGATGGGTCAGTTGATGGTGTAGCCTTGGCAGGCAGCCTCACTACCCAGCAACAAACTGATTGCAGGCAAGTCCTCAATCAGTTTAGACATATGTTTTCACTGACACCCAGTCAGACCACCTGGTGCACTCATGAAGTGGACACTGGGGACAGTCTGCCTATTAAAAACAAGATTTATAGGCAACCTGACCATGTCAGGGACTGTATCAGGACTGAAGTCCAGAAAATGTTGGATTTGGGAGTTATTGAACCCTCAGATAGCCCTTGGGCTAGTCCAGTGGTCCTTGTACCAAAACCTCACACCAGTGGTGGAAAAAGAGAGATGAGGTTTTGTGTGGACTACAGGGGTCTCAATGCAGTCACTAGGACTGATGCCCATCCAATACCCAGGGCAGATGAGCTCATAGATACTTTGGCCTCTGCCAAATATCTCAGCACATTTGACCTAACAGCTGGCTACTGGCAGATCAGGCTAGCTGATGCTGCAAAGCCCAAAACAGCATTCTCAACCCCTAGTGGGCATTATCAATTTGTGGTAATGCCCTTTGGTCTGAAGAATGCACCTGCCACTTTCCAGAGGTTGGTGAATACAGTTCTCACAGGACTGGAAGCCTATAGTGCAGCATATCTAGATGATATTGCTGTCTTTAGCTCCACCTGGGAGGATCACCTGGTCCACCTCAGGAATGTTTTACAGGCCCTGCAAAAGGCAGGCCTGACTATCAAGGCCACTAAGTGCCAGATAGGGCAGAGTCAGGTTGTGTACCTGGGCCACCTTGTGGGTGGAGGCCAGGTTCAACTTTTGCAGAGCAAGATCCAGACTATCATGGACTGGACTGCTCCCACTACCCAGACTCAGGTGAGAGCCTTCTTAGGCCTGACTGGGTACTATAGGAGATTTGTCAAGGGGTATGGATCAATAGTGACACCCCTGAATGACTTAACTTCTAAGAAAATGCCCAAAAAGGTTCAGTGGACAGTTAGCTGTCAAAAGGCATTTGATGACCTGAAGCAGGCCATGTGCACTGCTCCCATTCTGCAGAGTCCTGATTACTCCAAGAAGTTCATTGTTCAAACTGATGCATCTGAATTGGGGGTAGGGGCTGTACTGTCACAATTGAATGAAGAAGGTCAGGATCAGCCAGTAGCTTTCATTAGCAGAAGGCTGACCCCTAGAGAGAAACGTTGGTCAGCCATAGAGAGGGAGGCCTTTGCTGTGGTCTGGGCTCTGAAGAAGTTGAGGCCATACTTGTTTGGTACACACTTCCTGGTTCAGACAGACCATAAGCCCCTCTTATGGCTAAAACAAATGAAGGGTGAAAACCCCAAACTGCTTAGGTGGTCCATTTCCCTACAGGGGATGGACTTTACAGTGGAACATAGACCTGGGAGTAACCATGCCAATGCAGATGGACTCTCTAGGTATTTCCACTTAGAACATGAAGACTTAACTGGGCAAGGTTAGTTTAATGTCCCTACGTTTGGGGGGTTGTGTAGGAGAGTAGGATCTGCTTCACATGGGTACCCCCACTTTTTGCTGATGCTTCACTGTTTTTCGACATTAGTCTGGCTGGGGCCCTGCTAATCAGAACCCCAGCCTAGCTGCTTCCTCTCTAAAATGGTTTCCATGTGCCTTAGGCACATCACTGATTGGGATCTGGAGTGCCCTTATAAGTCCCTAGTATATGGTATACTATGTACCAAGGGCATAGGTACCTCAGAGGCCTGCCAGGGGCTGCAGCATGTATTATGCCACCCCTGGAAGGCCATCCAAACTGACATCACAGGTCTGCTACTGCAGCCTGGGTAAGGTGGTGCATGCACCCCTTACTGTGATATAGGTTACCTATATCACTAAATACATACACACATATAAACCTATAAGTCACTCCTAAGGCAGGCCTTATCAATCCTAAAGGCAGAGTGCATGGTTCCTATGTGAGAGGGTGCCCCTGCATGAGCAGGGCCCCTCTGCAGCGTTCAGAGACCATCTCTGATGCTGTTTGTAGTGCAGCCTGACCAAATACTCTTAAGCGCATTATATCCTCGCGGTAAAATGCTAACTTTGGAATGGCTGCACCTAAACATGTCGTGTTTGGTGTCAAACATCTTGGAATACTACCCCCGCCAATCCTGGTGGCGGGGGTAGCATTCCACCCTTCTAGAGGGAAAGACATGTTAACTCTGACTAGTCCGGTAACTTCTTTCCAGAGCCCTGGCATCACAAAATGGATGCTGCTGCCACAGACACGACCGGCAGGGGAGGCCTGGACAATAGGTTTCCTGTCCCAGGGAGGTGTGACCACCTCCCCAGACAGGATAATGTGTATTGGGGCTGGGCGGGAGCACTTTCTGGTGCTTTGAAGTCCTGCACTGGGGGCACACTTGGTGTCCCTGTGCATACCCCAGTTCAAACCGGATCAGGGGCTTGCAGCCCCTGCTTTGGCGCGAACTGGACAAAGGGAAAGGGGTGTAGCCACCCCTCTGCCCTGACCCACCCATAGGTGGGGCCACAGAGTAGTCCAACCCCTATACTTAGTATAAGTATAGGAACCCAGTCCTTAGGACTTTAGATTATCCCTAGACGAAACTCTGAAACTGAATCCTGGACCTTCGACGCTCTACTCACGATTAGAGGACAGAAGAATCTCCCTTGGGGTCAAGGAGTGACTCCCCTGCTTGGCAGGCACCAAAGAAGCATCTGTCCGGTTCGCATTTCTGAAGCTCCCGTCGGACGCCGAAGTCATCGCATCACCAGAGGTGGATTCTCAGACTTCCCGAGGCTACCCTGAGTCCCCACCAAAGCTGAGGCCCGTGGCTATCGTGGGTGACTTGAGACCGTGACCCCTGGACACCGAGCACATTTGCAAGTGCATCCTCTTCTGGGTCTCCCAAGAAGTCGTGTTTTGGGCTCTGAGTAGCCCTAGCTTCCAGCACCATCTTCCGGAACCATTTTCCTACCTGAACTACACTTCTCCCAGTTTCCTGTACTCCGGCGCATCCGCCGTTGTCGTCCTGGACTACTGACCTGGCACGCCTAACTCTATATTCCCCCTGTGCTACTTAGCACTTGGTCAATTTCGTCGCCACAGACTGCATCGACTTTTCTGAAGCCCTGAAGAGTCACGGGTTACTACCCTTTGTGACGAAACACGTGTCGGCTGGTTGCTTTTGTTTTGGCTGGTTGCTTATGCTCTGTTACTATATTAAACACCTATGATTATCATTCTGGTGTAGACCCTCTACATTTCTGCAGTATGAGACATTTCTCCTGATATTATATCCTCATTACGTGTGCCCGGGACTGTACCTACTAGCTTCCAGCACCACCTGCACCAAAGATCACTGGCCCCCACTCCACGAGTGTCCTGTAAGCCAGATCCACGTGCGGCGTCACGAGGCTCCTTTGCGGTCGCTAGCCCGTTGGCTAGTAGCCCTTAACGAAGGCCAATCTTTTCCTAACTTGGCATCCTGGTTTCTCCAGGCCTGCCCTCACTTACCCTCGCTGGGTGAGTTCCCCAGACCTTGCTGGTCTGCACCATCGACGATCTTCCTCTGCACTCGACAGACATCGTGTACCAGCCCGAATCCTGCTCCTGGTCGCCGACAACGCCTCCTGGACCTCGGGGCTGAAGAGTCAAGACGACCGTCAACGCACCTGAAGCACTCGACATCGGTGGGCATCTGTCCATCGCCTTCCTGGTCACTGGCTAGTGACCCAGACTCTGTCCCCTCTGCTTTCAGGTTCTTCAGAACTCCGATCCACTCTTGGATCCACCCGGACACTTTTCTCTTGGTCGCCAGCAGCACTTTGCAGCAGATCGCCATTCAAATCGACGACGAAACCCGTCCCCGAAAGGCACCTATGCACCCGGCTTCCCTGGGTGAGGTAACACGAGTACTCTGGTGCTCCCGTGGGTAGAGACTCTTCAAAGTCCTAGATCTCAAAGGGTTTGGTCCAAGTCCTCTTTAAAGTGTCACTTTTCTCTAATTTCCCGATCACGACTTTCTCCATAGAAGTCAACGGCGTATTGCGGTTGTGTATTTACACTGCACGTGTCTCCCGTGGGTCC